>QNUK01000167.1:20000-267500 GCA_013621035.1 Clarias magur
TGGTTGGTTGGATGGATGGATGGATGGATGGTTGGTTGGATGGTTGGATGGATGGTTGGATGGATGGATGGACGGATGGATGGATGGATGACTGGATGGACAGCATGTCTCTTCATTCCTCAGCATTTTAACATTGTATTTTTTTAATGTGCCGGGGGTGGGTGTGGGGGGGGTGGGGGGGGGGCACACACTCAGTGGGGTATCACATAAAATTCTAATAAAATACATTTATGTCTGCAGTTATAAATGTTCAAAAAACAAAGTTATTATTCCTATTAGGGTGCAATGCACTGGTATTGACACTGGTAACCAGTTCCAGTCTAATCCTCATGAAAAAGTGCTCCAACTGCCACAGTCTCTTGTGAATGATCAGGTATGACATCACAGCTGAATCCGGATGTGTTTTACAATTAAAAGGTCCCATATTTTACTACCACAGAGCTCACCTAAAGTGCGTATGTGTGTTTATGCTCCAACTGAAATACCCCCCAAATGTGGCTGTTTATTGTCTATGCAAACGAGCTACTGCTGCGCAGCCACACCCCATCCAGAGAACAACAGAGCAGAGCAACAACCCAAGGACGGGGTGTTTCTTACAGTATATAAAGGTGAAAATCGAATCGCTTGATATCGCTTATGTAAATATGAACAAAACAAATTAATTTGCAATAGCTTTAATAAATAATGCAGAATGGACAGTTGCGTGAAAATATCCAAGGTCCAAGTAGCATCGATAACTCAGCTTACAGTATGGTGGTTTAAACTCTTTAATATGGAGCACGAGGACGGACGACCTGAGCGCGCCCGAGCAGTATGAGCAAACGAGGGCAGTCCGAGGTGACGCGTGCAAGAGTGCTTGTAAGCATGGACCAACGACGTGAGCGTACACGGAAACTGTCGCACTCGAGAAAGGCCAGGTCAGATACTGTGGATTCTCACCAGCTTGTAGCGCTCTGTAGCACGACCATAATCCTCCCATATCACAAGATTCGCACTTTAGATCCTAGGGCTCGGAGGCTAGCAGAGGAAATTCTACGCTACCCCACTTGATTAAGCTGAAGATCCACATTACGCAATGTGTTAGCTATTTCTGTGAAGTTTAAGGTGTTTCTGTAGTTATTCACTTGAAGGACGTGAGTAATTTCGGGGAGAAAATGAAAATAATTTACTGATCCAGTCCTTGGCTCTGTTTTGTGCTGTGAGTGTGTGACGTTGACCGAGACGCACTTCAAATCTGGATTGGTACAAGACGTCCGACCCAGTGTGTGGCATCGGCCCTCAACTGGTCAGATACATCATGAGGTTAAACTGTAAGTCGCTCTGGATGAGGGCGTCTGCCAAAATGTACATATACTGTAACACATGACATGAGTTTTAGTGTTGGCTTGTCCGTGTCCGAGCAGTTTTGTGAGTTGGTCTCTGAACTGTATTCCCTGACATGTGATGAGGAACAATATAGATGGCCGTTCTAACCAGCGATTCATCACGAGTCTATTCTGCCCTAGGTGAAGTGGGAATGAATCATCGCCTCACCAAGAGCCATCGATCAAAAAGGATGGGTTGTAAAAAGGTGAGAGGTGAGCGACTCCGGAGTCCGAGCGGCCGGTGCGTCCACTGTACACTGTCACTACCTCGGATACAGTCACGTCTCGGGCTGTGTTTGAAATGATGAAGATACTGTAGAGATTACTGCTGATTCGATTTTATAGTTTGTACAGTAGCTTCCGGGAAATGAAGATTTGTGGGTGTGTTTGGGATTGTAATGAAATGATATACATGCTTATTTATTCATTAGGACGTCTGAAGCGTTTTGCAGCCTTTAGATGACCTCCTAAATCCTAGGATAGATAAGAATTTGTCATTTATTAGATCACACACACACACACACTGCATGGTGAAAACGTGACAGCTCTTGATTCAGAATTTGGTCATGTTCAGTGCTTGTTGAAACTTTCTACTGTACAAAAAAAAAAAAAAAAAAAGCGCCAAAGACTCAGACTGGTGCTTTGTTTTCTTCCACCATTCTCGCGCGTTATCAGATCCTCCTCCGGAGGGCGTACCCGGCAAGGCAACAAGCGCAGCAGAATAGAAAGCAGTGCTCTCCACAGGACTGGTACAACAGGCTTTGGCACAAATTATCCAGAATTATGCAACAGAAAATGCCTAGCTTTTCCCCGAACAAATCCCGACTCCTGGGTTTTTTTTAAATAAACAGACAAATGAAAAAAAAAAAAACAACTTCTGGTCCATTTTCATAATTGTGCTCGGCTGCCCGGTGCAACTGCTGGCCTCGCAGCAATCCCAGAGAGCAATCAATACCGCAATTGAAGTGGGCCACGGCGCCATCATCCCGTGGGTCCTGCTAGCATTTTTTTATTTTTTTTTCTTTGAGGAAAAAAAAAAAAAACTGTTATCCACTCACATTTCCAGATTTCAGACGGGTTGTTAAATCATGGCACTATCCTTTTGATCAGAGGTGCAGAATTAAGGCTGGTTTTTAGCGCTTTAAGTCGGCGTCACACGATGCCAAATGTTTAGGTGCTGCGTCGGCTGCCGGTTCCGAATCTCATCATGGTTCAGAAAGCTGCTACAAGTTTCAGCAAAATTTTAGATCCTAAATTTGGAAATTAAAAAAAAAAAAAACCTCACTATGAACAGGTTCTATACTGTACAGTATATGGAGGAACAATGGAGTAGAGCTTGTATTATTGATATGGTATAGTGCTGTATATCTAAGCAATAGCAAAGAAATGTATGTCCTTGTATGTCCTTGAAAGTGATATTGCTTTTATACGACAGATTGTGATTTGTTTGTTTATTTAACACGGTATTTGTCGTCCACCCGCGCACATCTTATTATCGACTTACAGCATAAACCGCAATGCAGGGTGTACAATCCCCTGTTCCACACACCAAGTAGTGCCCTTGATCAGGGGTCAAAGAGGGATTTGGGATTCAGCCTTGTGTTAGAAGCTATAGGTGGCTCTGTCGCGTTGCGCGTCAGCAGAACAATTCCACAATAGAAGCGATTACTAAGAAGATAATGTGTTGCTTAAGACCTTATCAGAAGTGTGTTCTTGCTGAAAGTGCCCCTGTGCCTGGTTTTTGACGACTCTCATCCAATCAGGTCCAACTGTTGTGGAATAGAGCTTATGCATGGACGGTTGTTCAACAAACTTGCAGTAATTAATATTTCACTCTACAGTAAGAAAAAAAAAAAAAATGTACCGTGCAATAATAATAACGTGTGCATGTAAATGTCTGTAGTTTCTACAGCATCATTTTGGTAGCTTCACCCCACACATCCACCCACCTGAACTACTCCATTGGTAGCCAAAGGAAAAAAAAATAAACCTTCCTAATCTGACGAGAGTCCGGAAAGCTTGATATGGCCAATCGTGTGTGATCTGCCCAACAAACGAGATGTCATGTGCTCCAAAGTTCCACAGAGATTAACTGATGCTACAGTATATACTGTAATAATAAAGTCTGAATTGAATTTTAGATGGAGAATATATGACCGATCTTAATAATCCAGCAGTCTCACTTTTTTTTTTTTTTTTTTTTTTTAATCCACTTTGCTTATCTGTCAGTTTCCATATCCCATGTTTAAGTCAGTAAAGTTTTATATGAACGGAATGAGTAACTGGGTGTTCGTTCAGGCCATGCTTGCCTGCTCGCAGACCTGAACACTCCACTCAGGAGCATAAATCATATTTAGAATTCATTCATTTATTGGTGTTATATCTGCCAAGCTGAGCGTTGGACCTTGGCTTCTTACTCGTGTAGATGGAGTCGTTAATGTTGCATCGCACACCGCTGGCTGTTATGTAACGTAACTTCATCCAAAGAATGGCTTTGTGTGTGTGTGTGTGTGTGTGTGTGTGTGTGTGTGTTTGTTCGTTCATTGAATTAAGGCCTGACTCTTTGAACATACGGTACTGTAAGGCCAGATTCCTACTAAGTGAAGTCCTTGCTCCTGTCATGGCTCCAGATAAAAGGTGTGTGCTGATATTTGTAATTCTTGCCAAAGGTAGCGAAATTAAAGGAAATTCCAGTTTGGAAAGACTTTTTTATTAAGGACATAGCGATCGATATCAAATCTAAATGAAAGCCTTGTCTTTCCAGATGAATAACACTTAGCTAGAAAAGTAGCTTAGGGCTACAGGTTTTCTTGAAATGCATCGACTGTATGCCGAGTTTGTTCTTTGGCTGTGTTTCGGATGGGATTTACTGTATGTAATGTTAGCGTTAGTGTTAGTAAATTTTTTTAGTGTAAAAAATAAATAAATAAATAAATAAAACACCTTGAAAACTAGAAATGACTAGTAATTAGTGATTCCTGAAGGTTACTGGAGGAAAAATAAACAGAAATAAATACCCTATAATATTCCGCGCTGTACAAAATACCTCTCATTTCTTCATATGAAATAAAATTCAATAGAGCTATTAAATGAAAGATAAAAAAAAAAAGATAACAAAAAAAAATAATAATAATAAAACTGTTTGTTCATGTAACAACCTCAATTTCCCCTCTCGTCTATTCCAACCAATCAGTATTTAGCATCGCCACTATACTAGTCACCGTTCCTGATGATCTGTATGTTCATATATAGGCTACATTTCACTACATTTGGATTGAAAATCAACTTGGCGAAAAAAGAAAGAAAAAAAAAAACTCCGAGAGGCAATAACGTCCTTCCTCGAGACTTCATTAAAAATACAAGAAAGTCAAACTTGTGCAAACTCAGCCAAATTGTGTTTCGTAATCTTTTGACACAAAGTACACTGCGGAGATCAAGACGAATGTATTTGCCTAAAAGTCAAGTAAAGTAATGAACGTGGTTTTAACCCGTGCCTTCGTTCTGCATTTGTTTGCCTGCCTTCGATTTATTTTCAGTTGTGACTCATTCGCTTTATCAGCCGCTTCTGGTTGAAGAGCAGTTAATTATGCTGAAATGCGAAACGCAAAGGAAAAAAGAAAAAGAAAAAAAAAAAAAAAACACTAAAGTTTTAACAGTAATCAGGAATGAGGAAGATGAGTCACTATGATTAAGACAGACTTTAAGCATCAAATACTTTTAGGACGGTACATGTTCTTCAAGCGTCATGTTATTTACATACTGCGCTTTTTCTAAACGTCTCCGACTCACGGATTATCATTATGATTATGATTATCACAAGCCCTGCTCAGCAAGAATTAGCAAATCAAGCTCAAAGAAGTCCTCGTACCCGACGCTCGACAGGCTTGAAAGCTGCAGATGCATGCCAGTCTGTGGCAATTAGCATGCCATGGCACCGTCTCTCTCTCTCTCTCTCTCTCTCTGTCTCATGTTCTTTCTCCTTCTCCAGCTCGTCTTTAATGTCATAACCAACAAGGCGAGACGCGTGAGGTTCTGTGGTCATGGCAAATCCCACGCATTGAATGAGTCACTTCCACTTTCTGCCGTTCTCCAAACCGAAGTGTCACTTAAAGGAAGCGTGAAAAGTCACAACACCTGTTAAAGGTCAGACGCCCAGAAGAGCATTAGCATACGCACGATGTGAAGGAAGATCCAGGATTTTTTTTTTTTTCCTTTCGTTTGGCTAAATTTGGGGGACAGATCCTTCAAATAATTCATTTCAAGGCTGATTGTAATGTTGCGGCTAAGGCATTCCTGTTTTTGAAGGACAGAATTGCGGATCCAAGCTAACCCAGGATCGGGGAAGATACCGGAAGAGATGATGGGGGAAGAAGGACCAGAGGATATGAATTAAAAAAAAATAATAATAAAAAAATAATAAATAATAAATAAATAAATAAATAAATAAATAGGGAAATAATAATAATAATAATAATAATAATAATAATTAAAAAAAAAATAATAAAAAAATAATAATAATAAAAAAATTAATACAATAAAATAAAATAATATATATATATATATATATATATATATATATATATAATAATATAATAAATAAATAAATAAATAAATAATAATAATATAATAAATAAAAATAAATAATAATAATAAATTATATATATATATATATATATATATATATATATATATATAATTATATATATATATATATATATATATATATATATATATATATATATATATATATATTACATAAATAATAAAAAAATATAATTAAATAAAAAAGGATATATATATATATATATATATATATATATATATATATATATATATATATGCTTTTTTAAAATTTTATATCTTATAAAATGAAATCCAACTCTTATGAGACCCTTTCATAAGACATGCTAACAGTAAATGTTGTGATTCTAGCCAACGGCTGCTTGCTTGGTTACTGTATGACACTTTTTTTTATTAAATTTTTTTTTAAACCACAGTCTTATCAATGCTAATAATAATAATAATAATAATAATAATAATAATAATAATAATAATAATAATCTGAATTAATAATCCGATTTTCATCAGTAGCTTTGCATAGATATTGAATATGTATTACTGACTCATTAGCCTAACATCACTTTGCATTGATTTCTACTTGTGAATTGACTAACACCTAACTCTCATGTCACCATGATCATTAATGTCCATCTACAGGACTGAATGCTAAAAAAAAAAAATGCACGTCCTTTTTAAATGAGCTCTAATCCGATTCATCTCTCGGACTGTTTCCGTGCTGCTGTGTTAGGTTTTGCAACTTTTTGCAAAAACATCCGAATGAGAGATGGGAACATTTCAGCTAGCTGGTCTTGCTTTTATGGTTAGATTTTAGAACACGTTCTGCTTTTTTTTTTTAAACCTAAACTCTGGTGGGGCATTTCAGGTATAGGTCTGAAATAAATAAATAAACGACATGATTATTCATATTGCCCTGAGAAGTAAGGCACCGTTTTCCCATAACAAGCAATTTCCCAGAAGCAACCCAGATATAAAAAATCATTTAAAGTTTGATTTGTTGCATAAAATGTTCTGAGCATGATCTAACGGCATTTTATTTAAAGCTTCGTCCACATTGCAGCTTCAGGTTTATATATATACAGTGTATGTATATATATATATATATATATATATATATATATATATATATATATATATATATATATATATATATGTTTTACAGCCAGGACCTTGTGGCTCAGTACCGCTGGGACGATGTAGGAAGGATTTGTGACTAGCTCTGGCATGGATGCACTTAGCACCCTGATTCTGCACTTCCCCAGTGGGCCACGCTCCTCAGTCTTGGCCATGGTGTCAGTCTGATTTATTTAAGCTCCGTCCAGGGACATGGCAGGCGATCGGCTGGAGCAGTCAGGCAAACAGCTTCTCCTATCTTCTAGTTCTTTCTTTAGGTGCTACTGCATAGAACTCCTGCCATGGAAGAAAAATGTCTTAGTGAGCGCTTGGCATATTTACTTTTCCTGTTGAGCACTGGCTAGACTTGAAGGCGCGCAGTATTCCTCGGGGAGAAATACTTATAACCTATGTGTGCCTGCCAAAATATGTCTGATTAACAATTTGTGGTGGAATGCGAAGTCTGAATTAAACACGAACGTATTTGAGTCACTTTTCCTGAGAGTGAAAAAGAAACTCCCTTTATTTCGCGATATACTCCCAGGCTACACTAATGCACTTACATGTATTTTAAGGGTTTCACTGGTGCTTGGATACCATCAAGGTAGAAAGTTTTCACGTCTGAATCGCTGGCCTCCCGGGAACTCCCTTAATGGCCCAAATATGTGGTACTGGCTCGGAGCAGGGTCAGGACCGTACGGGGGCCATGTGTTGCGAGAACTCCCAGCCGAGCTCCTGTAATGTGCAAGTGGTGTTGGTGAACGATCGTGTGCACAGTTCCCACAGACGACAGATGCGTCTCTTTCCTCCCAGATATAAAAACTTATTTAAAGTTGCATAAAATGTTCTCAGCATGATCTAACGGCACTTTATTTAAACCTTTGTCCACATTGCAGCTCCAGGTTTATATACAAACCAAGTTGGTAACAAGTCCTCCATCGATTCTGAAGGGTCAACCATTCCACTCTCTGCATGTTCTCAGGAATGACTGCGGTGCGAGCCGAAGTCTCATCACCGCATTGTGCTCGAACTCTTCCCTATGAACGTCAGTCGCTTTTATTCCTTCATTCAGCAGGAATTTCATTACAACCCCTGGTTCGACCCAAACAAGCCTGTTTAGGCTGACTTCTGGATTAGGCTGATTGATGACATGAGCAGAATATGATAATCGTTTTTAAATCACAGATCTGTTGTAAGAGGATCATCACTGTATAATCTGACATAAAGAAGACACTTTACCTTGCATAGAATACTCATTGCAGGCTTAACCCAAAAACGCTCCTGTGCTTTCTTACAGTCTATCATGCAATAATTTGAAGAAAAGGAATAAAAAAAAAATAAAAAAAAAAGCAGGAATGGCACGCTCTGCCAATCAGCAGGCACTCCTGATTCCAAGTGTTTATTCAGGTAATCCGGGCGCTCCTGCTTTACTTGGAATGAAAACCACCAGTCCATTTCAGATCAAATTGGACACCTTTGATCTATCATCTTGAACTCTACTGAAATCTACTGAGCTCAAAAAAAAAAAAAAAAAAAAAAATCAATAATTTGATGGCAAAAACCCAACGATGTCACACCATGTTGTGCGCTTGCTTTCTGAGACTCATTTTCTTCATCTTGAGTGCAACACTAGATTCGCTCTATTTGCCAACGAAACCATTAAAACGGGTTTGGCAATCTGGCTGGTGTCGCATGAGGCCTCTTTTCAGAAAAAAAAAAGTCAATAACATTCTTGCGAATTCCAGTTTTGGACCGGATTGGGTGCCGCAGCGTGGCTTTTCTTCAGAAAACTGGGAACGCAGTTAGAATCAAGGTGGACGAAGGGGATATGGTTTTGTTTTCCAAACCACATCTGCAGTAGGAGATCATGGTTCACCGGCAAATCCTAGAGGTCTCGATACTTCGAGACGTTCACGGAAATTCTCTGATAGCACAGATGGCTCAGGCACTCGGTTCAACTCGTTAAATGTCTCTCTTCTCACTGCGCTGATCCTTCCATCTTCAGGCATTTGCTTTCTTCTTTCAGCTGCTCTCAAGGGTAGAAGATGCATCGTAGTGCGGTAAGAACTTCAATGGACAACCTGGTCAGAAGCAGAAATCCTCTCACACACGTTCAGTTCACATGACTGAGTAAGGTGTTAAATGTAATGATGGCAGGTCTGTCTGGAGCACCAGTTTTGTCTTGCGTGCACTGTTCAGTATCGCTTCAGTATAATGTAGCAGGCCTGCTAAGGTTCTCAGGCTGAAGGCTTCCAGGATTTCGGTCATGTTTTAATCATGAGTGAGATTTATGCACACTATTTGGTGACATTGCAAACTGGACCCAAAGAGAGCTCGGTGCTAGGGATATACCAATAGTACTCTTTTAACCCAGTCCTCAACTCAGAACTAGCATTAATTCCATCCATCTAGGACCATCAACATCTGTAGTCCAACTAGGGACTGTGGAGGCCATGAACATTGCAGGTCGATGATGAGCGTTGAGTTTATTTCAGGTTTCACAACCACTGTAGAACCTCCAGTCAACATTCACACGCTCATTCACGCACTATGGGGAATTTGAGAAGACCAATTAGCGTAATCTGCATGTCTCGGGAGAAAACTGGCAGCCCCAGAGGAAACCAACCAAGCAAACTCCATGCACGCAGACCCGAGACAAGAATCGAACCCTAACCATGGAGGTGCAAGACGACAGTGCTAACCATTAAGCCAGTGTGCTCAGCGTGCTACGTAGCATTAATTAACAATGATCTAATCAGAATTAGCATTTAAGAGGAGTTCATAACCAGAGCATTGCCTTTTAAGTTAACTTCAACATTGCTGTGAAGGCATTATTTATGTAACGAGTAAAAGACTTTATACTGTGCTGCTATAAAAGAATAATCAGCAATGGATTCGGCTAAACCCAGAGTTCAGCGTTAGAGCGTTTATTAGCAGATGTGGTGTGTAACTCAGTGCGGATAACCCAGCCTGACGCACCATAGGTAGCAGGTAGCAGCGTCCCTGTCGATCATGTTCTGCCTCAGAATTAGCTGCCATGGCGTTCTGCTTTACCCAGGACATCTGCTAGTATAATTACACACCGAGATGTGCTTTCGGATCAAGCGGTCGAGCCACACACTGACGTGATCATTTCGAATATTCAGTTGTAATGAGGATGACTCTGCTGCAGCACAGACCCTGGCGCAGCCAGCTAATCACTGCCGACTTACCAAATGGGCTCCAATTAGGCCTCTCTCCATGCACCCGGTGACATTTTGTGGGTGATTGTGTTTTTCACGATGGCAACTTACTGTACCTCTGCGAGTAGCTTGAGTAGCCGTCGCCTCCCACGTAAAAGACAGCAGAGCGTCATGGGCCATTAATGTCCTTGAGCTTGGTGGACATTAAAATAAAAAAATAAATAAACAAAAAAGGGTTGTGATGAGGTGATGGTGACGAAGGGGGGCAGGGGGTCGCCAAAAAATCCACATTCTTCACGCGGAGAAATAACAAATACTAATCTAACACTCGAACGCGCTCTAAAGCTCTGTACATATTTTGCCCTGACATTGCCTTTACAAGTCAGGCATAAAATCCCGAGCAGCGCAGGCCGTACTGATAGCTGCCGACTGACGACATGAACAGCAAGAGGACGAGGATTTTGTATGTCTGTGTGTGTCTGTGTGTGTGTGAGAGAGAGAGAGAGAGAGAGAGAGATTCCCCAGGATTTATGCAACTAAATGGCAAGACTGCCTCGTTGTTCATGTGGTATTTTAATAAGCCATTACGTACAACCCAATATCTCACTAATATTCTCTCTCTCTCTCTCTCTCTCTCTCTCTCTCTCTCTCTCTTATATTCAGGTGGCTAATCTGGCATGTTCTATCTCCAACAATGAGGAAGGGGTGAAGCTGGTGCGCATGGCGGCTACACAGATCGACAGCCTGTGTCCTCAGGTAAGAGTCCTTTTGTCCTCACACTGCTTTGAACATTGCCGACTGCCACTCACCAGCTGCACAGAATTCCAGACGTAGTTTTTGATCAACGCTGAACAAACCAGATGTGACAGAATTGAATAAATCTGTCATAATTTACAGTTGAAGCTTAAAGATTTACTCATCATGAACATGGACTTCACATCAGTATTGGGCGTCCAATTATTTCTATGAACTATTGTTTATTTGTTTTTTGTTTTTGTTTGTTTGTTTGTTTTTCTACCCAAAACTTTGGAGAACAATGTTTAATATATTTGGGGTTTTATGAAATCAAAAGCATACGCATGCACTTATATCATTGATTCAGTGGTGCTGAAATGATTGAAATGTCTTTTAATTTGTCAATCCCAAAGCTAGTGTGATGATGATGGACTCCAGCTGGTATTTCCTCTGTGCAAGATTTAAGAAAAAAAAAAAAAGGGTGCCAGCACTCAATGCATGACCTACACAGTACAAGAGGAAAGTTGAAGAAGCTCAGTCCAGATCTGAGAAAGAGGATGGTAGATGGTACAAGTCAGTAATATCTCTTTGAGACAACTGCAGATTTTGATTCAGTTTGATTCAGTTTAATTGTACATACAGTACGTCCACGGGATTGGGAGGTGGAAGCTTTTTGCTAAGGTCTGGACGAAAACCCAAAGTATCAACATCAGCTGAAAGGAAGTGGGATCAGATGGTCAGGAACAACACAGGAACTGGAAGCTGCTGGAACACCAGGGTCACTGTCTACAGTCAAAAGCGTTCGACCTCACCTCAGATTGAGAAGCTGCTGTCTAAAGATGGAGCCTCTGCTTCAAAATCCATACCTTCAAACTTGACTACATGCATCTCTTGAAAGTTTGTACCGGAGGTATGTTTGGAAGATTAAAGGCCAGTCATTCAACTCCAGGAACACTGTAGCAGTTGTTAAGCATGGTGGTATCATGGTAGGCATCATGCTTTAGGGCTATTTTAATGCCAGTGGAACCAGTGCACTGCACAAAGTGGGTAGAATCATAAAGAAGGAGGGACCTCAAATAAGCAGGAGGGTTATAAGTTGGACAGAATCGAGTATCCTAGCATGGATAGAGCTGGCTAATTTTGAAGCTTTTTGAGCTTGAACACTGTCGGAGTGTGTGACACATACTTAAAAGCTGGGTCTATTCCAGGAAACTAAAAGCTTTAATTAAGGCAAGATGGTTGGTCGAAAAAAAGAAAAAAAAATTAACCAGAATTCTTCCAGAAGTTTATTGATGGCTGCCAAAAGCTTCTGAAACTATGTTCAACCAAATATTAAGTGTGCTTCATGAATACTTTCATTCCCGTGCTGATTTCTGAAAACCGAAAAATAAATAAAGCCTTGTTTTTCAATATTTGTCGGAGAATGAGGATGGCGGATGAACATTTCAATGTAATAATTAATTACAAGCCCAGTATTGGCATCCATAATGACATTCATATTAATGATACGTGTACAGGCGTTGCACAATGAAACAGAAACGCCTGTTGTTGTTTTAGACCACAATAATTCATTAGTATGGTGTGGAGCCTCCTTCTGCGGCCAGTACAGCATCGATTCGTCTTGGGAACGACAGATACAAGTCCTGAGCAGTGTCCAGAGGGAGCGAAATAGTGGCCAGGTCACTATGTGATTTTGGTGAAGGAACATGTTTCTCCAAAACACCCCGAAGTGGCTCAATAATATTTAGGTCTGGTGGCTGTGCAGGTTCAACTTCACTTTCATGTTCATCAAACCGCCCTGTCACCAGTCTCGCTGTGTGTATTGGTGCATCATCATCCTGATACATGGCACCGCCTTCAGGATACAATGTTTGATCCTTTGGGTGCACGTGGTCCTCCAGAATGGTCCGGTAGTCTTCGGCAGTGACGCGTCCATCTAGCACAAGTATTGGGCCTCGGGAATGCCATGATATTGCAGCCCAAACCATCACTGATCCACCGCCATGCTTCACTCTGGGCATACAACAGTCTGGGTGGTACTGTACTGTACGCTTCTTTGGGGCGTCTCCACACCGTAACTCTCCCGGATGTTGGAAAGCCCATGAAGGTGGACTCATCAGATCAGAGAACAATACATGTTTCACGTTGTCCACAGTCCAAGATTTTCGCTGATGGCACCATTGAAACCGACGTTCGGCATTGACACGAGTGACCAAAGATTTGGCTATAGCAGCCCGGCCATGTACATTGACCATGACGAACAGTTTTGGTGGAAACAGGAGAGTTGAGGTGCACATTTAATTCTGCAGTGAGTTGAGCAGCAGCTTTTATGTGTTTTATATATAATTAGGGTTAGCACCTGTACACCCCTTTCAGACAGCTTCCTCTTGCATCTGCAGTTATTCCTGTTGGAGGTGGTTTGTTCTTCTTTGAGGTATGCTGACGTTACCCTGGATACCGCGGCTCTTGATACCTCACAAAGCCTTGCTGTCTTGGTCACAGATGCGCCAGCGAGACGCTCACCAATTTGTCCTCTTTGGATCTCTGATATGTCACCCATAATGCTGTGTGCGTTGCAATATTTTAAGCAAACTGTGCTATTACTCTGCTGCTTAACCCTTCACACTCTGCTCCTACTGGTGGAACGTGCAATCAATGAAGACTGACCACAAGGCTGGTCAAATTTAGCCATGAAACCTCCAACACGAAATTGGCCAGCATTTCAGTTTCATTGTCCGACGCCTGTATGTAGTATGTTACCTCCTCACTGCGACTGTATTATTCGGATATTATTTACTTTTGAACGTTAATATATGGATAGGGAAATGAGATGCATTTGAAGAAACAATTGAAGCACAAAAATCTAGACTCTAGATGAATTTTATGGAAAAAAAAAATGCGATCAGATAGTCTTCCTTGAAGAATAAATGATCGAAAATAAGAAGCGAAACACTGTCATGTGTGGAAGATTATTGAGATCTAGACAAGACGCTTGAAAACAGTCGTTTTTATCAACGTGATGGATACAAGGTCTCGCTTTTCATTCCTTCGCGAGTCGTTCACGTTAATCTGCTGGTTGAGTTTTCATATAAATGCAGCAGTCAATCATTAAGAAATTCGCAGGGACAAAAGAGAACATGAGATGACTTTGTTATTTGAAAAAGGAACTCAAAGGCGAGGTTCTATTGATAAAGAATATGGTATACTGTGTATGCTCATTGACATGACCTCGACAAAGCATGGGCAGTCGTGTATGATGATTCATTCAAAGTAGGCGTCAGTGGAAAGAGTCAACATTCATAGAAGAAATAAAATCCTGACTGCTACCTGGGCAGGGACAGGGAGAAAATGTTAGATGGGTCATCACGTTAATCTCTGTGCCTATTAGCATGAAGGTGCTGAAGCTGATTAAAGTAAAGAAGGTTTTGATATGTTTCAAATGATAAAAAGGCAGAAAAGGTTTTTGTAAATATATATTAAAAAAAGGGAATATTTTGTATATACAATACAAGGACAACTCCAAACTAGTCCGAGTCTGTTGACCGAAATCAGTTCTATGGCTTCCTGAAGAGAAAATATTGCCTTACTGATCAATAGTGATAAGGAGCCAGACAGCCAACCCAATTTATCTTGAGTGTTTCTCACCCAGTATACACTGCGAAACAGTATTGTACAAGTTCTTGCGAGAAACACAGACTCTGGCGAAATGAGAGATCAAAGAGTTTCTCATGCTCGAAACGAAACACAGGGTCAACTGTTGCCTGTCAGTGACTAGTTTAGCACAACACTGAATGCATGTTTGTGTCTGTTGCCATGTTCGTTACAGAAAGGCATCTCAGGATAAAAAAAAAAAAATAAAAAAAAGTATTTCACCGATACTATTGTAAATACTGAAAACATGTCTCACGAACCAGAGCGTCACAAGATTTAAATATTTGTCAAATCTACCTTACAGGACAGGGAAAATATATATATATATATATTTTTCGCATATTACAGTTAGGGCACAGGGTCAACCAGGAGACAGCAGATTAAGGGCCTTGCTCAAGGGCTCAAAGGTGGCAACTTGGCAATGTTGGAGATTGAATCCCCAACCTTCCAATCAGAAACCCAGTAATGCACAGCCTTAACTGATTGAGCCACCACTGCCCATACAGGGTTTAGTTCTGTAAGTTGCAAAGAGAGGCCGTCATGGATTAGATTTATTTCTACAGCACATCCCGCAGACAATTGCTCGGATTGAGATCTGGGCAATTTGGTGACCGGGTCAATGGCTTGGACTCATTGTCATGTTCTTAAAAGCATTCTTTAACAATGTGTGCAGTGTGTCAGGGCGAATTATCCTGCTGATAGATGCCACCACCATCAGGGAACATTGTCTCCGTGAGGGGTGTACCATCAGTCAGCAACAACATTTAGGAAGGTGGTGGATGTCACAGTAACATCAGCATCGATGGATGGCAGGACACAAGGTTTCCCAGCAGCACTGGGCCCTGGGCATTACACTGCCACCAGGGCACCTGATGAACTTCTGATGCTCAAAGACGAAGTGGTGGACACAAGTCAGCATGGGCAACCTGACCAGTCAGCATTTGTATGAGCTTAGTGTTCTGAACCAGTATTCACTTTTTCAGAAGTTTGTGGACCAGAATCACTTTTATGGGATCAAAACTACCCTTTGCTCTGCATGCATCTCCATGTGCTTTGGCTGCTAGAGACCTCGTCTCTGGTTCTCTGCTTGTCTGTGATTGGATCACTTTTGGTAGGTACTAACCCCTGGATTCCTTGAACACCTCACATGACCTGCTCTGCACAAGAGTGCTCCTCCCCTGTCATCTAACCATCATAATCCAGCATGTGTTAATGTCACTCAGATTCTTACACTTGCAACATATCAACTTTGAGAACTAACTTCTCACTTGCTGCCCATTATTTCCCAGGTTTAAGTTTTAATATGTCATATAAAATTCAGTGCTCAGACACGTATGCCATCACCTCAATGCTGGCCATCTTCAGGATAAATGTCACTGATGCTCCACATGTCATCTCCTTTCTGTTTGCACACCTCGGTCCTGTTCGTTGTGCATCACCATGCCTTGTTCTGACAGTGTTTGGACAAAGCAGAGTTGAGGAGAAAGTTACGGCCATGCATTACAGAACAGGGCTCCAGGTTAATAATAGATCTGAATGAATGACCATGGATAGGGAGAGAAAGGTGATGTGTGTTCTCCTGACGTGTGCCTGATTCTGTTCGTCTGTGCAAAAGACAATGTACACCTGTAGTCAGGTTTTTTTTTTTTTTTGGTTGAAAAAAAAATTTTATAGGCAACAGGGTTCCTTTACTTAATAAATTAATTATAATAATGCAGCAAAGAAAAACTTTATTAAATGATAACAGAGGATTTCTTTTAAAAAGGCTGGTCAAGCAATTATTAATACGAATTGTACTGAGAGGGAAACACAATGATCGCGGCACAGCTAGGTATGATGATTAGGTAATAATTAGCTTGATATTGAATGGAAATTTAATTAGGGACTCTTTGTTCATGTGCTTGAACTGTTCAATATGAAATTGTATTAATCATAAAATCATTAAAAAACGAATCAAACATTTACACAAACATAGACATAGCGTTAGCAATGTGAAAGTGAATTGTAAAAAAAGGACCATTTTATCAAAAGTACATGTAGCAATTTTGATGAAGAAAAAAAGCAAGAAAGTTAGCTGTGGCTAATGATATTTAGTGAAATTTAAAAAGTGGCCTAACTTTGAAACGACAATTTCACAATAGACACCATGGCACACCCCTGAGGTACACCTCAAGAGGTCAGAGTAGCTCTACCACAATGGGAACCCAAAAAAAGTGGGTTTACTGTTATGGCTGATCAGGGTTACAGTGGAATCAGTGTCTATGCCGGGAATGCTCGACGTGAGGTAGGCGTGTCCCCTATACGAGATGCCAGGAATCCTTGCACATTGAGGGCATTTTAGAGTTCCTTGTCCACACAGCGCAATGTTATTGGGGTAGAAAGGACACTGGAGAACACAGAGGAAACTTATACAGAGTTAAAGTAAAACAGCATCTTAAAATCCTCTGGTAGGCAGAGAACCAGTACTACAGTACCAACCGCACCAGAGTTAATAGACGTCATTAACCAACTCAGAAAATGAAATAATGGCAGCGTGTGATTTTCTCACTGCGCTGTGTGTGGTAGAGTGGACAGAAATGCTGATGAGTTTTATAAATGTCCATGAGAAATGTTCTTGGATATTTGACTGAGTGATCCGGAGTGAGTTTATTCAGCTTGACATACCGCTCAGTGGTGATGGAGCAGACGCTGGATTATACTGTTGATTTTCAGACTAATTCATCCGTGTGCTCCTGGGTTTTGGAGACTGCTTTTTCAGATATGACCGTGCCAACAAGGAGGCAAGAAATCATGAATATTACAGGATTTTGAATGCAGACTGCAGATCCTAATGATGCCATGAGATCCCTGTGTTATGGATGGTGGATGTACTCTTTTTACCACAGTGATTTGGACAGGCATGTTGCGTTTGTTTTAAGTCCGAATCTTGATGTTAATAAGGTAAAAATTGGCTTTTATCTGCACTTTCTAGTCTGATTTCTGAAATGCCAGCTTGATAAAGTCTGGATGTTGGATTTACAATAGCTGTCACCGACATAGATTATACATCATATAAAGTATTTCTTTGTTCATGTGTTGCCTTAGAACATATAACGTGATGTGCTTACGTTATTGGCAGTCTGTCTTTTACCGGCAGAACCAAAGACGGTTGAATTCTTTCAACTAAAATGTGTTACAAATACAGTATTGACAAAGACCATGAAAAAGAAAATCTGCTAATAGACAGAATATATCTTTATTACATTCTACTTACGTATGTTGGATCCTGTTTGTGTTTTCGGAATCATGCTTTTTTGTGAAGTAGGTAGAATACTATTTCTTATTCGCAAGCCTGTCTAATCTAAAACTTCCTTAAATCTTACGAATGCTGAACCTGGAGGAGATGTTTTATTCTTTTTTCCTTTTTTTTTTTCGTGCTTTGCGTTGGTGCTCATTTGTTCCACCCTTCACTCAGGTGATTAATGCTGCGCTCACGCTGGCGGCTCGTCCCCAGAGCAAAGTGGCTCAGGACAACATGGACGTCTTTAAGGACCAATGGGAGAAGCAGGTGCGCATTCTGACAGAGGCTGTGGACGACATCACCTCTGTCGATGACTTCCTGTCCGTCTCAGGTAAACGCAAATGTCTCAGGTCTGTTAAGGGGAGAAATTAAGTGCTTTGTGTTTCATGTGAAAACACATGACATGTTTAGACCTGAAAAGACGGCTACTGTTACAGTTACCATTAATCAATAAAAAAAAGAGTTTATTTCCTCTTAAATAACTATTAAAATCTATTTGACTAATAAAGCAATAATTAGGTTTATCATCTGTCCAATAAACAACATGGCTTCTGGTCTCATTTAATTAATCATTTTTTAATAATAATAATAATAATAATAATAATAAATAATAATAATAATAATAATATAATGATAGTAGTAATAATAATCATAATAATAATAGTAATGATAATAATAATAATAATAATAATAGTAGTAGTAGTAGTAATAATAGTAATAATAATAATAATAGTAGTAGTAATAATAATAATAATAATAATAATAATAATAATAATGATATTAATAATAATAATAAATATTAGTAATAATAATAGTAATAGTAATAATAATGATAATAATAATAATGATAGTAATATAATAATAATAATAATAATAGTAGTAATAATAATAATAATAATAATAATAATATAATATATAATAATAATAATAATAATAATATAATATTGATAGTAGTAATAATAATAATAATAATAATAATAATAATAATACATAGTCACAGTTTATCACTGTGTTATGTAAAATGTTCTGTCCTGAATATGTTGTAAGGTTATAGGTACAGGTTTATTTTATTACATTATTTTAATTATAATTGACCATGAAACAGTAAACACCAGGAAAACACTCCAAACAGCCAAACAGGAGGTTTTTTGTTATTATTTATTTTTTTATTTTTTTATCAATAATTATCCATATCACTTCCTCATTTACTGTAAGTCAGGTTTAAAGTGCTGTCTAATGTATTTAGGATTGTGTCATTTAATTATAATCTAATGCACTTTTATTTCAGTCTTTTTGCAGTTTTTTTTTTTTTTTTTTTACATTTAAACAGCTCAAAATTTGCATCAGCTCGGTTGATTAAAGTTTTTTTTTCTTTTCCCTTTTATTTCCCCCTATTTGCACATTAATTGTTTAAAACTGCGCACGGCATTAATCAAAGAACTCTGGTCCTACTAATTAACAGCTTCGTCGTCTCTTCCTAATAAGCTCTATGCAGGAGTCTCTTTGCTTGTGTTGCTAATGTGTTTTGTTTAATAAATAAGATCAAACTTGTGTATGTTTTTGATATAAAGTCAAATTCACAATCTCGCATCATGTTTGCTTGTTTCCTACTTCTAATTTATCCCCCCCCCCCCCCACACACACACACACACACACCTTTATTTCTTTAGAGAACCACATCTTGGAGGATGTGAACAAGTGTGTGATAGCTCTCCAGGAGGGCGATGTGGACACGCTGGACAGGACGGCAGGGGCGATTCGAGGTCGCGCGGCTCGCGTGGTCCATATCATCAACGCCGAGATGGAGAACTACGAGCCGGGCGTGTACACCGAGCGCGTCCTGGAGTCCATCAAGCTGCTGTCTGAAACCGGTGAGGTGCTACCCGTGTAGCAGAACCACACACTTTACTTTTTACTGAGGGACAATTTATCATCTTTCCATGACATGTGTGGGCACGGACAACCTGACCGGATTTACACAGAGTAGTTTGTTTAGAGCTGGTGAAGGAGTAACTGGTGCTTTGTGAGAAGACGGAGCAGAGAAGATGCTTGCTGAATGACAAGGAGTTGTCTGGAAAGCAAAGGTAAAGAATAGAGAGAGAGAGAGAGAGAGAGAGAGAGAGATGCACTGTAGAGGAAGACTTAAAGTTTTACTTAATATGGTATGTATAAATCTTAAAGACTGTATATATATATATATATATATATATATATATATATATATATATATATATATAATATAAGCTTTCTGTCTCTCCTCATGAATACTTTTCATTTTCCCGAGACCACCACTGATCAGTTTAAAACCTGTTTTTCATTATTATTCTTTTTTTTCTTTCAAATTAAATATGAACCTCACAATTGATTTTGGCAGAAATACTGGAGAAAAAAAAAAAAGATGCAGAAATGTCAGTGATGTCAGTATGGTGTGTGTGTGTGTGTGTGTGTGTGTGTGTGTGTGTGTGTGTGTGTGTGTCATCACTCCAGTTTTTTTTTTTTTTTTTTAATTGGGCTGTATATTTAATCCTCCCTTGGTGCTGTCAGTATTCATGTGCTAACGCTTGGTTCATTTGAAATCCTTCTCACTTTTCCTTTAAGAGATAATTTACATGCAAATAAATTGACAATCCTCAAAGGTCCTCGAGGTGATGCGATGCACACCTGAAAAGTCGTAGATGTGCAAATACAAACAGTTCCCGAGAACAGTCCCAGGACTAAATTCAACCGGTTCTGTGATTCTTCAGCTGTTCTCACCAGGTCTAGAGTCTGTCAAATCAAAACGAGTCACACTGAGGAGGTACAGATCCACTGGCGTCCCGTCAGCAGTGCGTGCTTGGATACAACGCCACTGCACTTCGGCGATGAAGACTGGTGTGTGCATTTGTTCATACGTAAATGACTGAAAACCAGTGTGTGGGGGTTTTAATTTCACAAAAACATAGAGATTTACATGTCCAATTCCTCCCTGTCACTAGGGGGCTCCACATTAAGGCTTCTTTGACCACTCAGCCGGGAGGGCCGAAGAATATAACATTGTTTCCTACGAACCACGTGACGCTTTCGTATTTCGCAAATATTCCCGATTCTTATTGAGTTGATGTGAGATAGTGTGTAGTGCTGTAGGTGCGCCACCTACTGGACTGGAGTGTGGAACATTGCAACATTGGCAGATTATGCAGTCCGGCGTCATGCTTTTATTCTATCCGCAAAAACCATTCGTGGGAATTTAACCAACCGTTCATGCAATTTTGTATCATTTGTGCAATAGCTATTTCATTTTCTAATTTTTTTTTTTGTTTTTTTTTTCCCTAAAGGGTGTCACCTATTTTCCTTGGAAGACTCACATCTATTGTATTAGTTTCATTTTATTTATTTTTTTATTTTTTTATTTAAGAAACATAGCTGTTGAGACAAATCATACAGTAAGCATTATTGAGTCAAATCGAAGACTGTAATGAATAAAAAAAAAAAAAAATGAATAAAATCAGATCAAAATTCAGACCTCTACAGCAAACACAGATATCTTGGTTTAGACCTGCCGACTATATTTTCTATTTTCTTTTTTAACTTGGTTATGTTTCAATCAACTCACTAATATTTTGGGAAAGCCTAATTTCAACTTCGGTCTCTAGACAGTTGCTAAGGATGACAGAGTCAAGTGCATTACACAGTACGAACTAAAGTCAAGACCTCATGCTTATGCAACTTATTTGGCTACCTACTGTACTGTACATCTGCTGCTACAGATTACTGTATGTTTTTATACAAAAAAAAAAAAAAAAAAATTAATAGAATTTTTCAATGGTCTTTTATAATAAAATAAAAAAAAAAGAGTCTTTTACAAAATGCGGAGATTTATATTGGTGTAGAACTTTACCTGTTGACATTTAGCAGACACTCTTTATCCAGACAGCGAATTAGATTTGATCTCATTATTCATCTGAGCAGTTGAGGGTTAAGGGCCCAACAGTGGTGACTTGATGGTCATGTGCTTTGAACCTGGGACCTTCCAATCAGTAGTCCGACACTTTAACCACCAAGCCACCCCTGGCCGACTGAAGTACCTCTGTTAAATGCTTTAAAAGGTTCCATTTGGAGAACCTGTCTGACATTTTAAATAGGTCTACTCAAATCGGCATGAGCCACAGTAGCATTAACAAATGATGTTCCACTTGATTGCTTGGAATTGAGTGTGTGTGGTTTAACCATATTATGTATAGAGCTGGGAATTTTTAATTTTTTTAAATTTTTTTTATTTTTTTGCATTGAGATGTCCGGGTTCGATTCCCAGCCAAGTTCGATTCCCGCCTCTGTGTACATGGAGTTTGCATGTGGGCTTGATGGGTTTCCTCCGGGTACTCTGGTTTCCTCCCACAGTCCAAAGTCATGCAGATTAGGTGTTCCCAAATTGCCTATAGTGTGTGAATGAGTGTGTGTGTGTGTGTGTGTGTGTGTGTGTGTGTGTGTGTGAAATGCAAATGGGTTGAAACCTTGTCCAGGGTGTACCCCGCCCTCCTGCCCTTAGACTCCTGGGATATGTGACTCCAGGCCCCAAGTGACCAGACGGTATAGACGATGAGTGACCGCGTGAAAAATCTGCGAAATCGTCAAGAAGAAATTTCATCATAACACAAAGATGCAGCTTTTAAACGATGATTCCATTCATTAATTCTAAAAAGCTGTCTGGCCTCATGTGAAAAAGTAATTGCCCCCTTGCTGAATGATGAATGAACTGTGATTAACCAGATTCTTTTGGCAAGCCGAGTTAAATTACTTTTCCACCGTAGTTACAGTAGTTACAGGTGTTAGTTTTGGCCAGGCAAGTTTGGACAGCTTTATCTCTTAATAAATGAAATCAGCATTTAAAAACTGCATATTTTATTTACACTGGGTTATCCTTGTGTTTGGTGAAGGAAATCAGGAAGAGGCAAATACGTGTTCGAAGCATTGCACTATACAGCCACTCTCAGGCTGGTTGGTATCCGTGCCATAAGGTAGATGGATCGTGTCTCCAAAGTGTCTACTTCCAGTTCCTTGGTGGCTTAAGACGAATGGTGTTGGCTCAGCACTATAAAGAAAAAAAAAAAAAAAAAAAACTGCATGACTAGATCATTTTTTTTTCCAAACAGGCAGAATATTAAACTGTTTTTAAACCCGCGATAATGATAAAGCAGTCATTTTCCCCTGCCTTGTCTATGGAACGGACCCCCCGCGACAAAGGCCCGGACCTTCAAAAGAAAAAGGTTTTAAAAAGAAACGGCCCGGCTTTGTGTGAGGGGAGTGAAAGGAAACGCTGCGGCCAGACAGGAAGTCAGTGCGAGCGCGAGAGACTTCAGGTTGCCACCTGTTGCTTCTTTTAACGCTCATTCATCTTTCATCAGTCGTTTCCACCAGCACCTTTCACACTTTATTGTCAGTGTGTGTAAGGCAGCAATTTCTCTTCTGATGGACGCCACGTTGAGCGCGAACGCGTCCCCGTCACAGGGAACATGGAGATTTCACTCCTGCTGTGGATCCAGTGCTTTGAAATTACACTCCATCACGGCCTCTCGCTGATGAGAGGAAACAGCTTTTATCTCAGCTGCTGCGTTGTAGGGAAAAAAAAAAAAAAGGTTAAAAAAAAAAAAAAGAGGAATAAAAAAGCCCCAGCTGCCTTGTGATGTAGGGTTCGTGTCTCACGCAACTCCGGTATTGTTTGAAATCAACTGCTGCGAGGCTGTGAAAGAGCGCAGCGTTGCCGTGGCACTGACAGCGTTCGTCTGCTTTATTTCCCTTTTACTGTAAAACAAAACGTAAGAGAATCACACACTCTAACTGATCACTCCGTCAAGCCCACACCTGCTACACACTCGTCTGACTGTTTATTTAGCCGCAGCGTTTGTTTCTACCGCTGAATTTGTTGCTTTCATATTTATGTACAAACCTCAATCCTTCCTCATTGACTTACATGTTAATTAACCTGCTTGCTTACTGATTTTTTTCAGCAACCGAGCAACCTGTGTTTCTCTTTTACTTCCTTATATACAATAAGTACACATTATTACAGTTATATTTATACTTCGTATAGAGTGAATTTATCTGTTGCCTATTTATTTGTTTCGCTATTTAGTTCTTTATGTATTGGCTTTCTTTCTTTATTTAAATATTTTCTTCCTACCCTCCTACTTCCTTCAAACTTCCTGTTTGTTTTCCTTCCTTTTGTCTTCCTTCCTTCCTGTTTGTCTTCATTCTTTCATTCTGTCTTTCTTCTTTCCTTCCTTCCTTTTTGTCTTCATTCTTTCTTTTCTGTATTACTTCCTTCCTTCATTGCTGCCTGTTTTCCTTCCTTCTTTCCTTCCTATTTGTCTTCCTTCTCCCTTCCTTCTTTCCTGTTTTTTCGTCCTTATTTCTTGTTTTTCTACATTTTTTTCCTTCCTGTTTTCCTTCCTTCTTTCCTTCATATTTGTATTCTTCCTTCCTTCCTTCCTGTTTATCTTCTTTTATTCCTTCCTTTTTGTCTTCATTCTTTCTTTTCTGTCTTCCTTCCTTCCATCCTTCCTTCCTGTTTTTCTTCCTTACTTCTTGTTTTTCTACATTCTTTCCTTTCTGTCTTACTTTCTTCCTTCCTGTTTGCCTTCCTTCTTTCCTTTCTTTCTTCCTTCCTTCCTGTTTTTTCTTCCTTCCTTCCTGTTTGTCTACATTTTTTCTTTTCTGTCTTCCTTCTTTTCATTGCTGCCTGTTTTCCTTCCTTCTTTCCTTTCTATTTGTCTTCCTTCTTCCTTTCTTCTTTCCTGTTTTTTTTTTCATCCTTATTTCTTGTTTTTCTACATTTGTTCCCTTTCTGTCTTTTTTCCTTCCTTCCTTACTTCCTGTTTGTCTTCTTTTATTCCTTCCTGTTTGTCTACATTATTTCTTTTCTGTCTTACTTCTTTCCTTCCTTCCTTGCTTCCTGTTTTCCTTCCTTCTTTCCTTCATATTTGTCTTCCTTCCTTCCTTCCTTCCTTCCTTCCTTTGTGTTTGTCTTCTTTTATTCCTTCCTTTTTGTCTTCATTCTTTCTTTTCTGTCTTCCTTCCTTCTTTCCTTCCTTCCTGTTTTTCTTCCTTACTTCTTGTTTTTCTACATTCTTTCCTTTCTATCTTACTTTCTTCCTTCCTGTTTGTCTTCATTCTTTCATTCTGTCTTTCCTCTTTCCTTCCTTCCTTGCTTCCTGGTTGCTACCTACGATTGTGCTAGTGATGCTCTGATTGGTGCGGGTGAAACCAGAGCCAATAATGATCGATATCAATCTCACTGTTGCTTAAAACATGTGCACAAAGTTTGGTGTAGAGGACGGGGTTTATAGCTGGACCTCACACACTGGAGATTTACTGCTCGGGGAGTCCAGCACACTCCATGTCACTGAGCAGCAGAGAAGTATGAGGAACGATGTCAGGACTTCTTACAACCCAACGAGCAGCCGACATGATGCCTGAGCTGCCATTTCACCGCAGGCTTCAGGACAATAAATAAACAAATAAATAAATAAATAAATAAACAATCAACTGCTTCACTTGTAACATGCTACTGGTCTTGTTACTGCTACCAACTCGATGTTTATTGTTTTTTCTGGAACAGCGCATCCTGAAGTGTTTTACTGCTTTTACACTTCAGTGTCATTTATCGTTTTAATCTGTTGACAAATTGCAGCTTGTCGCTGTTGTCGTCACTGTTGCTACTACACGCCAACGTGATAAGGCTTCAATCATGACTGTTACAAAGAGCTGAAACTGGAGACTCCTTCCATGTGTGGTACATAAAGATCGCCTCATATTCAAAGAAACTTCATCAGGCGGTGTTTACTGTACAGTACAAGTCCATGTGACTCAAACGCACGGAGCCATGTTCCCATTACATCCACAAAACATTGTGTGCATGGAGTAGAAAGGAAGGAAGGAGAAAGAAATAAAAGGATGGAATGAGATATCAGTTAAAGGGAAGGAAGCAGAGAGAGAGAGAGAGAGAGAGAGCCCATTCTACCCGAAATGTCTATGTGAGTACCGAAAGCTCTATTAGGAATGTAAAAGCTCTGCTTTCCGTCTCCTGGTTAAAGCCATTAGCTGGACTGGGGTTTATCCTCTCATCATGAGCTGTCTGCATTCACACTGAGCTCGTCCTCCACACTACAGGCTGCAGCCCTGCTTCCTTGCTTCTGCGTCTCTTTAAAGCTCATGCCTTTAAACAGCTCCCGTGGAAATCTGACTGCTGCTCCGTACCAGGTTCGGGACCGTTCCGGCCCAGCGCAGGGCCCGTTTCATTCCCAGCAGCCGCGTCTCGCAGCGCACCACCTCATTCGTTAGCAGCTTCCAGGGAACTGCAGCTTTTTCAACTTTGCAGACGTTTCCTAAAGCATATTTTACATGGGTGGAATGAATTTTTAAAAAGAAGAAGAAGAAGAAGAAGAAGAAGCAAAAAGAATTTGGGGAGATTTGGAATCTCAACCTTTCTTCTCTTCCTCCTTCTCTCTCTCTCTCTCTCTCTCTGTGTGTGTAGTAATGCCCCGCTTTGCCGAGCAGGTCGAGGTGGCCATTGAGGCTCTGAGCACAAGCCCCCCCCAACCTTTCGAGGAGAACGAGTTCATTGACGCCTCACGTCTGGTCTATGACGGTGTACGTGACATCAGGAAAGCCGTCCTCATGATACGGGTGAGTGTGCATGAACAGTGACTTTATGTATTACTAACTCACTATAATTATATAAACACATACTGTGTATTTACTGTAGATAATTAATGTATTAGGCAAAATGACTGGTTGCATTTCATATTATAATGACTTTGCATAAGAATCTAGCGCAAAAATAATGCATCATAATGCATTCATACGCTTATAGGAGACTACTGTACAGTATGCACAGGTGCAGTATAATGCCTTATGGTCTCTGGAATAAGCGTGTAGAATTGTTTGTAACATATCAACCTCCGTAACACTTTATAAAGCATTATAATGCACCGGCTCTGGTCAACTACATGTTATTATAACATTTCCTTTGGATTCATCACCCAGGTTTCAAGCTCTGTCTACATAACGCATTATAAATACTGTATGTGTAGGATGTTTACGCCATGCGTGATGCCTTATGTTCTCTGGAATAAGCCAGTATGAAAATCTGAATGACTTCATAACATTAAGGTTTACAAACGTTTTAATGTGACACATTCTAACGCTGTACCTGTTCATAGGGAAGATCATAATGCACTATAACGTGTCACAGAGCCTTTCGGAGCTTTCATACCCTATGAGATCAGGCATTATAACATTTCTGGTTGCTCTGTTATTATTCTAAAGATTTTTTTTTTTTCTTTCTGATTATGCGTTAAAATGCATTTCTGTAAATATATTCTATCATATACTTATTCTGTATGTAACCATAACTATTTATGAGCATCTATACAAGCTTATCCCAGGTTTCATAAAGCATTATTATCCAGGAATACGTAGGAACTGTTAAAGAAAGTTTAAACAGTGCGGTGTGAAGGAAGGAAGAAAGGCCAAATTACATAAAAGTAAAATTTTAATAAAAAGTTATTTTAATATTGCAGCGCAGGTGGTGATTGTATTTGAAAAAAAAAAAAAAAGCCAGTTATTTATAATGATATTTAAAAAAAAAAAAAAAAAAAAAGAAAAGTAAAAAGAAAGAAAGAAATAAACAGACAAATATCACTCCAGAAACAAAAGCAAATTATTTATTTATTTTTTTATTTTTTTTTTTATTTATCTATTTCTAGTAACATCTGGCGTACTGTGATAATCCAATAACGACGCCGCGGCGCCTCCATTTATCCGGCGTACATCTGGTCCTTTAGCGCTTTTAATGACTTCTACATATGGTTTTATACCCTGATATATTCAATGATTGTTCCATCGTTCTGTTAGCTATAGAAATATTGGCTTTGATAAATTCTCCTACATATAATTACAGCAACGTTGTACACATAATTGATTATCACGTACATTCAGCCTCTATGATAAATGATCATTATTACCGTTATTATCAGTGATAGCAGTAGAAGAAGAAAAGAGAAGAAAGGAGAACGCTGTTTGTAGAGTAATTCATTAGGCAGGCTCTGTGTGTGTGTGTGTGTGTGTGTGTGTGTGTGTGTGTGTGTGTGTGTGCGTGTAGTAAATGAATTCCCGCTAGGCTATTTCAAATTTACTGTAAAAAATGTGCCAAAAATATTTGATTTGTTCCCAGCCACGTATCTGACGTGATGATCTGTAATGCTGATGAAGGTGTCATAACACGTCAATTCTTTCTTGTGTGCTTTCATCAATACTCTTTACATCATTCCCTCTAACCAAATATACGTGTATATATATATATATATATATATATATATATATATATATATATATAAAATTAACGCATTATGAATGCATCATCCAGTGGATTTTTCTTTCCATGGTTGGAAGTATAGCTCATAGTAAATGTAACACTCTATTATGCATTACAACATTATATTTCATTACATTATTTATAATATTATACTATAATTTATTATATACTGGAGCCTGAAATGGCATGACATGAATATATATATATACCTAAGTTTAATAAAGTGTATCAACATACTGTGTAGGTGGCACTGTGGCCACGTGCCTCCAGGGTTGAGGGTTTGTGTCCATGGTGTTTGCATGTTCTCCCCGTGCTTGGTGGGTTTCCAAGTACTTTGTCCAAATTGCCTCTTGTCTGTGTAAGCGCTTGTTGTCCTGTTACGGACTGGCATCTTATCCTAGCGCGTACCCCGTGTTTTGCCCCGATCCCTTGGCAGAGGCAGAAGGGCCCCAGCGACCCTGTACAAGATGAGCGCTGTTGTACGTGAGTGAGTAAGGTGTGTTATACAGGACACTGAAAAACCTAATTCAACCTGTTGGTGTATTTTCAGACAGATCCCATACTTATTGGCACTGTTGCAAAAGATCTTCATCTATTCATCCATTCGTCATGATGAAATGTTCTGTTCATCCTGGAGCCTGTCTGAGGAAACTAACAGAAGGAGTCAGGGTGCATCCGGGATAGGGGGCCAACCCATTAGAGGACACAGCACACACACACACACACACACACACACACACACACACACACATTTAACCACACACTACCGGCAATTTGGAAGTGCCTTTGGACAGTAAAGGAAACCTGATTAGGACAAGGAGAACATGCACACAGAACGGACGCATTATTTGAACCCCCAGCTCTGGCAATGCCAAGCCTAAATGTTTCACCTGCCATGTGTGAAGGCCCGGGTTTGATTCCAAGCCAGTGCCCAAATCCCAGCCGCAGCCAGTCCCAAGCCCAGATACAATGCAAGGGTTGCGTCAGGAAGGGCATCATCCGACATAAAACCTGTGCCAGTCTTGTATCCGCTGCCCAGATGGTCTGCTGTGGTGACCCTTTCCCCAGGAGCAGCCGAAAGGCCGACAATGAGATATATTTTATAGGTCGTAGACGCTAGGGTAATTATATTATATAAGAGCTACATCACTAAGGCCAGGAAATGCACCAGAGGAACCATGACATGCCAAAAGAATGCTGTCAGGAAGTACAGCTGTGAAAAGTTGAGCTGTGGATTGGCAGTGAGCGGGAGAAGCCGAGGATAATTAAGCAGCGGAGGTCTGCTTTCTGCAGAGTGAAGACACGCTCGGCTCGTTTGTCATGCCTGACTGGCTGGGAGCCGTGTGGCCACTGCTACCCGCTAAACCCATTAGCATAGCTGTTTAGTCGCCAGACTGCTTCGTCTTTCTTTTAGCTCTTGCGCTTTGTTGGTCTCTGTTCCTGATGAAGAAAAAGATGAAGAAGTAGAAGACAGCCTGACAGCTGACGAGTGGCCGCGGTCACACGTTACTATGGGTTCGGTAGAGGAGCAAACCAATATCCATCAGCTTCCGTCGGCTAATAATGGGATTACGTCCTCGATGCTGTCCTGGCGAGTGTACAGTACCAGTCAAAGGTCTGCATGTCTTCCCATCGCCAGATCTGTCTGCTGCTTCAGCTCTGCGTAGCGGTCGCATATCACATGGTCTCTGATTTGAGGTTCTGAGTGGTTTCATTGGTTCAAGTGCCTTAATGTCTGAATCCTTTGAATCTTGCAAAAGAAATAAACCAGGAAAGATCTTCGAAGGTCGTGGTCTTCCTTTTCTGTTACGAGCAAGCTTCATCGTCGTGTTTATCAAACTATTGAATTAGAGGGTGTGCAAACTTCCACTGGACCGGTACTGATTGTGTCAGCGTGTAAGGCGAATGTAAAGCAGAGCAAAACAAATATCCATTTCATTCTTTTGTTCGTTTATTGAATTGGAATCTGAGCTGGAGGTTCTCACAAAAAAAAAAAAAAAAAAAAAAGATCCAGAGCTCAAACGATTTAAAGCACGAAACTACATAAATAATAAAAGAAGATTTATTTATTTATTTATTTGTTTTTTTTTTATATATTCGGTGCACAGAAAAGACGAAAAAATTGTTTCTATGTACTGGAGCCCGCAGGGATTCCTAATCATTTAAGCGTATGATAGATAGAACAAGAATGAAAGGACTTTAATATCGATTCGGCAGCACCACCGTTTCATCCAGTTTATCCCTGTAGTTTGTCTTTTACTGGACAGCATCTAGGCTTTAAGCCTGGTTTATCTAGAGTCCGGATGGTGCTGAAAATACATCTTCAGAATTACAGGAGAAAAGCGTTTCATTTACTGTATGATGCGATATTAGGAGTGATATAATATTTCTGGTTACGGTGCGTGCACACTTACACAGAGCAAGGAAGAGTTTAAAAAATAAATAAATAAATAAAATAAATAAATAAATAAATAAATACAATGATGTAAGTGGCATGAAACCGGAGCGGTGTGAATTATTGATGCCGAGCTGTCTGCTGGAATAGCTGACATGTCTTTAGGAATGCTCACGGCTTCTTTTTGTTCAGAGAAGGGCACGGGGCGTTCATACTGCTCGTACTGTCACTACACACACCGGGGACAGAAAAGGACGCGCAAGACACGGTGGGACATACAGTATGTCACTGAATGTTTGGTAGCTGGCTAATTTGTATATATAAAAGCACTAACGTGCTCAACTGAAATTCAACCCCTGTACATGTGAAGTTGTCATGTGAAGGAGGAGTGTTAGTCGTAGTAGTAATACTCCTAAAGTTTTGCTTGGTATGCGTATAAACTAGCAAAAACCTGGCAAAAGTCCAGGCCTGGATACAGCCGTTGGGCTCCCTTGACATTTTTTTTTTTCTTACAGTACATGCAAGCATTTGTTTTTAGCACCATGTACAGTACCATATCTGATAGGCTTTTATTTTAAGCGAATTCCAAAATCACATCCATTATCTTAGCCTAGAGCCTTTTTTTTTTTTTTTTGGAATTTGAAATACTTCTTATAGCAGATTCATTTGATTCATATTCACCTTTGGTCAGCATGGTATAAGTACGTGTAGGATATACAGGAAGTGCGCCACTGTTCTCAAGTACATCATGCCAGTGTGGACAGTATACTGTAAGAAGTGACGTGCAGTACCTGTATACTGGTGCGTTAAAAGACATCTTTGGTGCTTGGGCCCCAAAATCGCGCGTCGAAAAAAACTCGCGTTTGTGTCTGGGTTTTGTTATAAAGTTGTGCTTGTGTTTTCCGTTCAGACGCCTGAAGAGCTGGAGGATGACTCTGACTTTGAGCAAGAAGACTATGACACCCGGAGTCGTACCAGCGTCCAGACTGAAGACGACCAGCTCATCGCTGGCCAGAGTGCAAGGGTGAGTTCACTTTCACTGGTGTTCAACCTAATGCTCGGCATCGTCCCAACGGAAATGTACAGAGATTTAGATTCCCGTTGGAAACCTTGTGAGGAACCAGGCGCAAAAACGGAACGGCTTTCGTAAGGAAAAAATCTTACGATAGGCTCGAGGCGGTCTTTACGATTACAGCAGCAGCGCAAATCTACAGCCTGAGATGTTTAGGTCCACCGCGGCAGCGTGGTATTTTGGAACTTGTCCCAGTTTGTCCACTATGAACCCTTATTCTGTCTGGTGGACCAACCTGGTGCAGCCTCAGAACAATGATGACCACAGGCGAGCTCGTGCTTCAGGGGGGGGAAGTCATGCAGCTGGAAAAGGGTGGAGATGACCACCAAATTACCACCTAATTATTATTATTATTATTTTTTTCCCCCATCAAATCTTAATCGTTTGCTGTGGTCATGTATGGAGCATGTATCATCTCAAGAAGAAGTTTATCAAAGTAGATCAAACTCCGTAGTCAAAGTATACCCTAGTGGAAATGATCGTACTAAATATGTAACTAAAATGACCTGGACTTGTTTAATAGTTCGAGGCATGAAAGGAAATAAATGTGTGCATGTGCACATCGCTGCGCCGGTGAGACTTTTCTTTCACAGTCACAATGAAACCTAGAATCGAATTCTGACCACCTGACTTGCCTGGTCACAACCGACGCGCCCGCAATCTCCGCCGTGATTGTATCACACCCCTGACAGGTCAGCTTTAAAATTAGACACCAAACCCCTTGACAATTTCCTTCAAATAAAATCATATTTAAGGGTGCTCGGAGGCTGGGTGAAGAGCGCGCACGTCCCTAATCCGAGGGCAGAACCGCGAGCTGTTGACGCGAGTGCGAGTGTGCGTCGGCGTGGTTTTGTATGAGGACGGATTTGCCGGCATGCTAAGCCTCCGAGACCCTGCTCTTGTTATCGTTGGGCTGGAAGAGGGATTTGGGTTAAATGAATTCTGAAGTAGGACGAGGAAGAAAAGCGCTCGCTCGCTCGCTCGTCGCAGCGTATCTTCCAGACACCACAGCCATCTCTGCGAGGCTTCCGCTTCTAAACACCATTCAACTTTTAAAGGGATGTTTTGCAGATCGTCGAGTCGTTTCAGGCTTATGGGTGGCATGGAAGAATAGAGGTCTGTCAATCAATAAGGGATTCATGATGACCTGATATGAGATGCTTCTTTTAGTATATGTACTGCAAACATTATATGCAGTACATATACTAAATATAGCAATGACGGATCTTAAATCGGAATGAGTGGTGTAGACAGACGAATCAAATACCAGGCAGAAATCAATTTCGCGCTGGTTTGTTGAAGACCTGGGCTCGTATTCACAAAAGGTTTTTTTTTTTTAGAATTCTCTCAAAGAGCTCCTATCTTAAGAGCTTAAAACGTCCTAGCTGGGAGTCCTAGACTAAAAGTGATTTAGGAAACTCTGAGTAAGGGAAGTAGAAAAACTTTTATCTTCGTGAGGAGCTGGGGTCGACCCCGTCGTTAGGGATGATGGGAGGAAGTAAAACAACAAGAAAGCCAAAATGGACATTTTGTCCAACATTTTGTCCTCTGCTAGAGACACTCCTCTCTACTCTTAACAAATTTAGGAGCTGTTTTTAGGGCTGAGATGTTTTGTGAATCATTTTTATCTTTACTCAGATTTATTCCTAAATTTAAGGGGGAAATTCTAAGAAAATGCCCTAATTCTAAGATTTTTCTTAAGAATTTTGTCACTAGGAGCAACCTTTGGGATCAAGAAGCTTTGTGAATACGGGCCCTGGAGTTTAAACCTGCACAAGTCTCACGTCACCGCCAGTTCACCGATGACTGGAATGACAAGGGGAACATGTTATCCATTAAGAGTTGTGCACGTTTAAAGTTGTGCTGTGAGAGGTCCATAAAAGAGAAGGTTGTCGGAAAAGGTTACCTCAAACCGCTTGCACTGGAGACTCAAAGTCTCTTAAGCTTAAGAAATAGCATACAGTATAGACATTTAAACTGAAAGTGATCTGTTACTATAGAAACCGCGATGTATTGGAACGAGCATGTTCACATTAACCTGTGATTCAGAGCTTCATACAGTATAACATCAAATCCCTTTCATATTCATCCCTAATCCTAGCAGTGATTGTCTTCACTTATATTTATAGCGTCTTGAACTTCTGTAAGTTTTTGCCTCTCTCTCTCTCTCTCTCTCTCTCTCTTTCTCTCTCTCTCTTTCCCTCTCTCTTTTTGTTTCACACACACACACACACATACACACACTGCCCTCTTTTGCCTCTTTCACCTTTTAGACATAGCATGGAACAAATGCATAATTCATTGACCGGTGTAAGTGAGGTAATTATACATTTATCTTACAAACACTATTGTCCCGTTGACCTTGCCGGAAAAAAAAAGAGGGAGAGAGAGAGAGAGAGAGAGAGAGAGAGAGAGAGAGAGGGGAAAAAAAGATTAATGCCGCTTTAGACCTCCTAAAAATTGCTATGGAGGGAGAATTTAATATCCTAACAGAGGGCCAAAAAATTGGATTGGCTCTTTATGAGTCTGGGATGTCATTGGGGGTTCGAGAAGGTCCTCCCGCGTGATTAATCGGCAAGTCGAAAAAAACTTTATTTAACATCATTTTAAATGGAGTGAAACAATGTCACTCATTTTCCTGTAGTCCTCGCTTTAAAAATGCACAATGAATCCTCCGCTCGTTTTCACTCTCGTGTTTTCTTTCTTTCTTTCTTTTTTTTTCTTTTTTCCTTTCTGTCTCAGGCCATCATGGCTCAGCTCCCTCAGGAAGAAAAGGCAAAGATCGCTGAGCAGGTGGAAAGCTTTCGGCAGGAGAAGAGCAAGCTGGATGCTGAGGTGGCCAAGTGGGACGACAACGGCAATGATATCATCGTGCTGGCCAAGCAGATGTGCATGATCATGATGGAGATGACAGATTTCACCAGGTACACACACGTGCGCACAGATACACAAGGAAGACTATGAAATTACACTACACTGCTGTTGATTTCTGGATTCTGCTTGGCCTAATGATGGTAACAGCTGGTTATGGTTTCCATAGTAGCAACTTATTCCCAGAAACTCAGAAACAGCAGATGATCTAGATACGCTTTTTTTTTTTAATTTTATTTCACAGTAATTGATTCATTTGTTGTTGAATAAAAGGAATAAAGGTTCGATTCTTACTTCAGGTTTGTGTGCATTGAGTTCGTATGTCTCTCCACGTGCTTGGTGGGCTTCCTCGGGTACTCCAGTTTCCTCCCACAGCCCAAAAACATGCAGATTAGGCTAACTGGCGTTCGTGAATGTGTATGTGAGTGTATGTACAGAACAGACCAAAAGTTTGGACACCCCTTCTCATTCAGCGAGTTTTCTTTCTTGCGTTCTTTCTTGTGTTCTTCAGCCCAAGCGCGTCTCTTCTGCTTGTTGCCTGTCCTTAGCCGTGGTTTCCTAGCAGATCTTCTAGCATGAAGGCCTGATTCACACAGTCTCCTCTTAACAGTTGTTCTAGAGACGTGTCTGCTGCTAGAACTCTGTGTGGCATCGACCTGCTCTCTGATCTGAGCTGCTGTTAACCTGCGATTTCTGAGGCTGGTGACTCGGATGAACTTCTCCTCCGCAGCAGAGGCGACTCTCTGTCTTCCTTTCCTGGGCCGGTCATGTCGCATGTCAGCCAGTTTCTCTGTAGCGCTTGATGGTTTTTGTGACTGCACTTGGGGACATTTCAAAGTTTTCCCAGTTTTTCGGACGGACTGACCTTCATTTCTTAAAGTAATGATGGCCGCTCGTTTTTTCTTCACTTAGCTGCTTTTTTCTTGCCATAATACAAATTCAGAGTCTTTGAATGAGAAGGTGTGTCCAAACTTTTGGTCTGTACTGTATGTGTGTGCCCTGCAATGGAATGGAACCCCGTTCAGGGTGTACCCCACCTCATGTCCCCAAGTGTACTGGGATAGTGAGAGTAAAAGGAATAAAACATTGCGGCACGCCATTGTTGGAGAATAGTGTAGTAAATAGAGATGGGGGAAAATATTGATTCTGGTATTTATCAGTGGGGCATTCATGTCGCGTCAATTTAAATTTTTAAGTTTAATTTTTGTAGATTATTTATTTATTTATTTATAATGCATTATGTTTGCATTTGAGGTGGAGTACTTCTATAATCCTACAGGAGGCGCTCTACACTATTCACACAATAGCGCAACTGCTTGGTACAAGCAAATGATCATCTTCAGAATTCGAACACATTTTATACATTGAATCAGGATCATTATGAAATCATTAAAACGAATAGATTTGCAATACGAATAGGATAGACTCCTACTGTCGATATCGTGATAATATGGTATCGGGTGGCCCATGGCCCAGGTTTCATCACAGCAGCTTGTCAATGATAACAGAAAGCTCATCATTCTCAGCTTATTGAGGACCACATATCATTCATTTCACAGTCAGGATTGCAGATCTCAGCAGGTTAAGCTGAGCTGAAGTGCAATTCTTTCCCCCCACTCTCCATCTGTTTTTTTTGTTTTTTTTGTTTTTCCCCCGGGTTTGTCACTGAGGCATTGTCTAGCTTTCATCTCAGCGCTCAGGAAACTTGATGCTTGTTGTGCTGATTCAGTGGTAATGCAGTAATTTGTTTGTGTGCTCGCAGGGGAAAAGGCCCACTGAAGAACTCATCTGATGTGATCAATGCTGCCAAGAAGATCGCAGAAGCTGGATCCAGAATGGACAAACTGGCCCGAGCTGTGGCTGACCAGGTGAGAGACAATAAGCATTAGCTTTTTCAATCTATAGAACCAGTGAGAAACGATAGTCCTGGTCCAGCATTGATACCCCCCCCCCCCGCCCCATTGTTTAATTAGACATTTCCTTCTACCTGCTAACACGAGCTGCAGTAAAAGGACGGATTCTATTAAGGTTATTTAAACCCTTAAATATCAGCAATGGCAACGTGATGTACTGTTAATCAATTCTGTGATTCATTTAAATGTATTTCTGGCAAAAATATGAAAAAGTTCAATAAAACCAACAGACGACCTCGCACTTCCAGAGTCAAGGGTTCGAGTCCCGCCTCGGGTCGGTGTGCTTGGAGTCTGCAGGTTCTCAATGCGATTCCTTCCACAGTGGAAAGAAGGCCGATTGGTGTTTTCAAATTGGTGTGTGTGAGTCAGTGTGCGTGCTTGGGCCCTGTGATAGATTGCCACACCGTCCAGGACGTATCCCAAAGCCCAGCGTCCCCTGGAATTGGCGAAGTCACTGAAATAGTTTGTTTGATCCACGTTCAGACTACTGTCTGCCAGGGACAAACCAGAAACCCAGACCAATAGTATTCCTATCTGTTTGAGTGACATCTTTGTGTGACACTAACCAATTCATTAAAGTTCACATTCTTTGCGTCGGATGTCTGAAATGCTGCAAAGGTTACGGTTGGCATTAGGGAAGGGGTTTCTGACCTCGTCATTAAATAGGCAGTGCAAGAGATAGTGAAGGGGAACAGGATCAAACAGCACCTCGTATTAATTGAATTAGCACCGCGAAGGTATTGCGTTCATTATCAAATGAGCAGCTTCTCACTAATGCACTGACAGCCCCTTTTTAATACCCGATCCATCATGGCAGATGTTTGGATGACAAAGGCTTCAAGAACGAAGGTGTCACAAAGAGTGAGTGATCGTCCGTATGAACGCATCGCCGGTGTGCCGGATCAGCCGTTTATCACAGGCCATGTTTAGGAAGGAACTGCTGAGTCATTGTTGGCCCAGTGACATGCTGTGTTAGTCTGTTTGGATGGAATCCTAGTGTGTCCTTCACCCCAGCCCGTACATTTGCATGCGCGGTTAAGTCAAACTGTGGTTATAGCTTGACGAGGCCATTTAATTGGATGAGTGTCCTTGTCCCGGTACACAAGCACGGCGGGGTAATCGATTCAATGAACGAAGTATGTCTGACTCCGCTAAGATAGGTGGCGATATGGATAAACTTTCGCGTGTTAGTGTTGCATAAGTTGGCTATCGACAAACCGGTAGCATTTCAAGCGGTGAAAACACTGTATGAATGAGACACACTAAACTTGGTTATGGTGTAATACGAAGGCCATATGGGGTAATAAAGAAGATTTTATTCAGAATGCCCACTGAGTCAAAGGATGGAGCAGAAAGTCCATGTGTTCTGGAGATTTTAACTCATACCAGCAAATGGTCCTGCCACCCCTGCCTGCCTGACCTTGTTGGTTCCGGTTTCTAAAACAGCAGCAATTTGGGGGCTTAACGTTAGGTCTTTCTTTCATAGGAAAGCGTGAATCAAGGCTCAAGTACCTTGCTGGAAAAAAAGAACACAAAGCACACAGTGTGCGTATAGACGCATACGCATTTGTCTCAAGTCCCTGATCAGGCACGTTCTTGAATAAAGTGATTGAACTTGTTCTCGATATGAAACGCAAGGTACAATAATAACAACGTTAATTGCTCCCACCCACTGTTTCTGCCAAACATTTACTCTGTGTCTGATCATTATTAGCTCTGATTAGCTATAACGTGGTGTAGTGTTAGTGATTATGTGACTGATTCAGGTGTTGATGTCTTGTATTAATAACCGCTCACAAACGGTTTGCCTCAAGTTCGTACTGTTAAATATTAATATAAAAGGTGTGAGTCAGTGCTTTTAGACCTGGACGAGGGGTGAAGCGGTTGAAACCATGCTCAGGAAGCAGACGTGTTGTTAGTGGTGTTTATTGTTTACCTACAATATTCAGACTTCATTTAAGGGTGTCCCGGGCACTCCCTAAAACACAAACTGGAAGTCAGGGAAATCCCAAGATCACATCATGGGTCAGTGTATACAGTAAGTGTTGTCTCATTGTAGGTCCATGACTGCAAACATTAAAACAAGCCTGTATTTGTCATATACTGTATACGTTACTGCACAATCTTTCTTTGCACATGATTGCTTGGGGACTGAGGTCAGAAAACAGAGTCAGCCGTGATACAGAGGCCCTGGAGCAGACAGGTTTAAGGGCCTTGCTCAAGGTCCCAGCAGGGGCAGCTTGGGCTTAAACCACCAAACCCCATTGTTGCTTTGTTTTTATATGTGTGTGCTCATCATCCTTACTGAGTTTCTGCACCACAACGAGGTCATTCTGTAACACAGCCGAAAAAAAGTTGTGTAGCACATTGAAGCGCAAAGGAAACAAGGGACACGTGTACATGCTTGTACAAACGAGACCATTTATATTTTTTAAATGATTTCATCCAAAGCAGTGTAAGGAAAGGAGTAAAGAGTGCATGTTCAATTGTAACATCAGGCCTGAGTCATCACCCTGGCTGTGTTTCTGTTAGATTCCACCCACATTGGTGTCACTCTTTACCACATATCAAATGCGCAGTAAGCTAAATTGTTTAGGATTGTGAAGCGTGGGCATGACTCGGTTTGAAATTTGTCCCCCAGTCCAGATCTAAGCATCTCCCTTCCACTGTGTCGTAGTGTCCTGACTCAGCTTGTAAGCAAGACCTGCTGGCTTACCTGCAGAGAATCGCCCTCTACTGCCACCAGCTTAACATCTGCAGCAAAGTCAAAGCTGAAGTCCAGAACCTCGGAGGAGAGCTCATCGTCTCAGGGGTACGTTCCTGCAGCATCAGCATCAACACAATACATAAACAATACGGTAGCAATCAAGATGGAGGGATTTGGACTGGTGAAAAAAGCTGCTTGCTGCAGCTTTTTTTTTTTTTTTTTTTTTAAGCATATCAAATTGGATGTTGTTTGCATTGATTTTTAAGTCATTACCAGCTAAGCTAGTGTTACACTGCATTGACGTGCGCACCCTAAGATGTGCTGAGGGAAGGTGAAATCAGACCCACAGAAAAGTCATCTGACTTTGCTCCCTCTTCTCTGTTTCAGCTGGACAGCGCTACGTCCCTCATCCAGGCGGCCAAGAATCTGATGAACGCCGTGGTCCTGACCGTCAAGGCCTCGTACGTGGCTTCCACCAAGTACCAAAAGGTGTACGGAACAGCGGCAGTCAATTCACCCGTCGTGTCATGGCGTATGAAGGTGCCAGAGAAGAAGCCGCTGGTGAAGAGGGAGAAGCCTGAGGAGTGTCAGACCCGTGTGCGCCGAGGCTCACAGAAGAAACACATCTCCCCAGTCCAAGCCCTCAGCGAGTTCAAGGCTATGGACTCCTTTTAATTCTACAGGGGCAAAAGAAAAGAAAGGTCCAAAAGGCTCCAACCCCTCAAATTCCTTCAGACTTTCCAACTAACTTTCAGACTTTTTTTCTCTCCTTCCCATTTCCCGTTTCCTGTATCCTGTTTCATGTAGAGGCGAACGGTGTTGCCGTGGATACTCATGATTTTCTTTCTGGAGAACAACAAATGCATTCGCACCACAAAACCAAGATACAAGTCGGACAGGGGCATGTCTTTACTAAGCTTCAGTGCTATTCATGTGGTGTTTGTTAGATACCAGTGTTACCTACTGACTAGTCTGACCAGGCATATTTACTGTACACAGATATTATGACATCCCTACTTTAAAAAGAAAAAAAGAAAATAAAATAAATGAAGAATGGCCATGACTTCAGTCAGTTGAGGAACAAGATAAGTAATGCTCATGGTCATGGACTTGTCACCAAGAGAAAATGAGTTAATTGTCCATCATGTCCATTACTTCATAACTAATTAAGTTCCCTCAAGTCATACAAATATGCTACGACTTGATTCTAATGTTCTTTCAAGTCATGAAGTCGTAGCCATGATCAACTTACCACCTTGTAGTCATGTACTGTATATCTTTCCAACCTGGCACTAAATTGCCATGACTTAATCATCTTGTCCTGTTGAGTTAAAAATGTACAGCCATGAATCTGCTTGTGTTAGTCTCTCGAGTTACAAATCTGTGGTCATGACTTAATATCATGTTTTTTATGTTACAAAGCTTTGGCTATGACTGACATCCCTTATTCTTACTGTGTTCATGGTCATGACTTTTTACCTACTATGTCATGGCGTATAATCAGATGTCTTTACTGTACTAAGTCATGACCATAACTTCATTATATCATTTTCTCTAATTACAAATGTATTTGTCACAGTTTATCTTGACGTACGCAAGTTTAAGTTGCAAAACCTACAGTAATATCTCATTTTCTTCTGTTACAAATCAATGTCCATGACTTAATTATATCATTCTCTACAGTAATAAAGTTGGCGTTAGAATTCCGTTATGCTACAAAGTATTTCTGTGACCTAAGTATCTTATTCTCCCGAGTTAAGAAAACAGCTATAGTCACAACTTAATTATTTATTTCCCTCATATTACAAAGTAATGGCCATGACTTCTGACTGTCGTCTTACTATTTTTGATTTTTACGTAGTCATGGTCAAGACTTTATTATTTTATTCCCTTGAAGTACCAAGTCGTGGACATGACATAATTATCTCATTCTTTTGTGTTACTTTTTTTTTTTCTTTTTTTTTTTTTTCTCAATTAACACATATTTGGTCTTTGCTTAATCATCTTGTACCCAAGTTTTGTACATACTAATTTATGGCAACAGTGTATTTATCTTATTTCCTTGCATTATTGAATTCTTGTTCTTTCAACTTCCAAAGTCGTCACATATTATTGCTATTTTTTATTTATTGCATTTTTTTAATAGGGATGTCACAAGAATGAAAAGAATACGTGGTGGCGTAGATCGCAGCTATTGAAGTGTCCTAAAGCTCCTAACTTTGAAATTCAGTATGGCTCGTAGTGTTAGAAACAAGTTTAAAAGGTAAAAATAGAAAGAAAAAGAAAAAGAAAAAAAAAAAAAAAGAAAAAACCTTTTTGTCCCGATAATCGATGATTCACATGTTTCACATGGTGACATGACGTACAAGGTTTTGCCGTTTTATTTAATTATTACTGCATCACTAACTATTACAGCCTGGTTGGCTATGGTGTTGAAAATGATACTAGAAATGGACCGAGTTGACTAGTTGTGTGGTTTGCGCAGAAAATAAGTAGAATCCTGCATATCTTTATAGTCACAGTTCTCTAATAAACCTTGCAACTGTGTTCCCGAGATCCTTTTTTTTTTTCTTCTCACTTTTTTGTTTTGAATGCATATTTATTGTGTCCGAACTCTTCAATTATTATAAAAGGTTCCGATGTATTACTTCTAAAACAAACATCAAAAGCGCAATTGCTCTTTAGTTGAGAAGAACTTTTTTTTATTAATTTTTTTTTTTTTTTTTACGTTTCTGCTAAAATCATTAAACGCAGAGCTGTTTCAATTTCAGCAAGTAGATCAGGTGTGTAAAGATATAATTTGGCACTCGGAAAAGTCAGCCGAGTGCAAAAAAAAAAGTGTTCACCTCATTAATATTTGCACAGATGTTTTTTTTTTTTTTTTTTCTTTTTTTTTTTTCATGAAGCAAATCAGAAATCCTGACTTTTTAGCTTTACCTTCATATAAAACACCGATAGAGATAAAGGATGAAAACAGCTGTTATACGCTGAACAAAATCCAGACGAGCTCTGTATCATCCAGGTCTCGGTAAAGAGATGTCAAGCTGATGAAACCCTAAAGCAAGCGAGTGCACGGAGGAACGCGTTTTGACCTCCGGTGGAATGCAACACAGCTAAAGCCGCCTCCACCGTTCCTCTGGGTTTAGCACAGTGACTCGTACCTAATGAAACTCATTACAGCTGGATTACCCAGGAGGTCGCCGTGGCAATACTCCTACCTGCCATTTACCTTAATTAAAATCCTTCCTTTAACAAAAAAAAAAAAAAAAAAAAGCTCTGCTGGAGGACAGGGGAATTAAAGTGGGATGACGGCCAAGAAGTCGTCAGGACCGGGTCTGTCATGATTATTAAGTTTTAGCTGTCATATAAATAATTGTGACTGATTCAACAGTCTTTTCCATTCGCCTTATGCTGCAGTTATAATGGAGGCCTAATAGTAGTAAAGAGTGGAGATTGAACATTAACGTTTTGTCGAATTGAAAAAAAAAAAAAAAAAAACCTTTAATACATTATTTTTAGTAGTAGTAATATAGTTTGATATGGACGTCTATGGCAGCGCATATTGTTTTTTTATTCAAATTTGGCACAGAGATAGAGAATCTACAATTTATATTTATCGCATTTGGCAGACAGACACCTTTATCCAGTGAGTTATATTTGATCTTTTTCCCCCTTATATCTGAGGGCGTTGCGCAAGCGCCCAACAGTGCTAGCTTGGTGCGGTCGGGATTTGAACCTAGGACCTTCCGATCAGAACTCCAATACCTCAACCAGTGAGCGACCCCTTTCGGTAGGAACCTGTTCCGGGGTTTCAGTAATACCCCTAAGACATGAAAAACATGATTCTTTTTTGCTTAGGTTCTGTGGATGATGCTGAGTTCAATATGTTCAGATATGAGTGTTAATTCCTGCCATACTGCATTTTCGGCCATTCTTTTCTTTTTCAAAAAACGAACTTTTTTGCTTGTTCTCCAAAACGTTTGGTCTAATCCTGGGTTATACTAAAATACATAATGCAAATTTTAGGTTATACAGGGTGGGCCATTTATATGGATACACCTTAATAAAACGGTTGGTGATATTACCACCCATCTTGAAAAGTTTGCGCCCTCACATATACTAATGTGCCACAAACAGGACGTTAATATCACCAACCGTTCCCATTTTATTAAGGTGGATCCATAGAAATGGCCCACAGCCTGTAGTATAATGCGAGACCCCTGACAAAAATATGGAATATTTCACATGCACGAGGGTTTATCTATAATCTTCATTACAGACCAAAAGTTTGGACACCCCTTCTCGTTCAGCGGGTTTTCTTTCTTGTGTTCTTTCTTGTGTTCTTCAGCCCAAACGCGTCTCTTCTGCTTGTTGCCTGTCCTTAGCAGTGGTTTCCTAGCAGATCTTCTAGCATGAAGGCCTGATTCACACAGTCTCCTCTTAACAGTTGTTCTAGAGACGTGTCTGCTGCTAGAACTCTGTGTGGCATTGACCTGCTCTCTGATCTGAGCTGCTGTTAACCTGCGATTTCTGAGGCTGGTGACTCGGATGAACTTCTCCTCCGCAGCAGAGGCGACTCTCGGTCTTCCTTTCCTGGGCCGGTCATGTCGCATGTCAGCCAGTTTCTTTGTAGCGCTTGATGGTTTTTGTGACTGCACTCGGGGACACTTTCAAAGTTTTCCCAGTTTTTCGGACTTCATTTCTCAAAGTAATGACGGCCGCTCGTTTTTTTCTTCACTTAGCTGCTTTTTTCTTGCCATAATACAAGTTCCACCTCTTTGAATGAGAAGGTGTGTCCAGACTTTTGGTCTGTACTGTATATATTTGACAGCAAGGTCCCCAAACTGTCTAGCAATGATTCACAGCATGACGTGTTCGGAAACAAGCTGCAAATTCAAGTTGATCAAAACCTCTGGTCCTCCATCAAGAGTCTCAAAACTCCTGAGTCTCTAGCATCAGCGTACCATAACAACTTGTAGGTTTCAGGTCACATGTTTAAGGACAATGGACTTTGTGTAGGCATTGTGTCTTTTATTGTACCATGAGAAGGTGCCGTGATCTTTGTCTTATCAACATCAAATAGACAGAAACTTATTACATAGTCGATCTGACAGAAATATAGCCAACTATACCAGGATTGACAGAAAAAAAAAAAAAAAAAAAAGTATTACATGCTGTTAAAAAAAAATACTGCTATGGTGTAAGAGAAATAAAATACTGAATTGAAAAAATACTGATCTGTGAGGGGCTGACAGTACGTTCCTGTCATGTTTTATTCCTTACAGAAATTGGTGACATTGCGTAGCACGATGAATCAGATTTGTGTCTTCTTTTGAAAGTGTACACAAAGCGAAGAGGCAAGCATTTGAAGCTGATGTGAGATCATAAATATGCACGAGGCTTGCTGCGATTCTCTGCAAACTGCCATGCCGTCTTGTGTAGAAAAAGAATTTCCGAATTAGCTCCTGCATATTTAATATCAAATATGCTCCATGGATGTTTCTCTACACAGTTCCTACCTTGCAAAAGTGCTTCAATTACTGTTTCGTCGAATAATACCTGATGCTGTTAGGGTGATTCGATGCAGCTCTTGTGACACACACTTTGCACTGAACATGAGGAGGAAAAGCGCGTACAGTATCAGCAAGCTTACAAGATTTCAGAGCTGTGCAAATACGAAAGAGTATAGGATTTTAAAAGAACCTGTTGCAGATGATTGTATCGTTCTCATGTTTATCCAGTTCCATCAGTGATGTCGATTATTATCACATTTTACTGTTTTGTTTTTTTTTACTCTCCCTGAACCGTCCCAGGGTTGTAAACCTCCCCTCCAGCAGGGGGCACTGCATCCGGAATTCTGATCACATGCTCGATTCCTGTGTACTTCCTGTTTTCACATTACATAAGCACATGGTTTCCAAACACATGCAAAAAGTTTGTACAAGTCCAGAGTTTGAATTCTTCAGGATACAATAATTTAGCACAATGAAAAAAAGTTTGTTTAAAAACTTGTGATATGAACGCAGCCAAAGGTATCAGGTAAGAACATAAGCAGACATGAACTTTTTTGCATACGGTGGTGTCAACTTTACTCGGAATCAACACTTTATCATTACAAGACACGGACTTGAAGATCGCAGTGATAAAAGCATCGAGGAAGAACTGTGACTGCTGCCTATGAACGATTTCATGAAAGCAAAATGTATGAAATCAATCGTGGGGGAAAAAATGGTGTTCGGGGAAGCGTGCAGGGAAATGCTCAGTTCGTTCAAACTTAGTGGAACAACCTAACATTTAGCCAAACATTTCAAGTAGCATTCCACTCTTTCACGCGCTAGCAAGGCACAACAAGGTTAAGGGCCGTACATTTACCCTAACATCACCAGCCACAGATATCACACATGGTTTACGTCTTAACCAAGTCGACCGTGTACGCAGAAGTCCACTAAAAAGGTCATAGCAGCTGTTGTAGTGAAATGGCCCTGAGTGCAATGAAGTCGCTGCTTAATGTACAAGCTTGGAGATAAAGTTGTACAGTGGGACAAGGTGATGTTTTCTGTCAAAGGCATGAACGGGGGGCGGGGTGGGGGATGGGAAGTAAATAAATAAATTTGAAACCACATATCTAAAAAAAAAAAAAAATAATATATATATATATATATATATATATATATATATATATATATATATATATATATATATTAGACTGCTAAAAGTCTATGATAAAATCTAAAATTTTTGTTACAAGAACAAAGAGACGTCTCAAGATTGATAGATTAATTGAAGATTGATTGGGGAAGAACTGGCAAATGTCCACAAACATTAACCCTTCAAAAGCACAAAGATTTTCTATAATTATTCTAAAACACAATTGTTTCTCTAATGATGGCGTAGTCCATTCCATAAAGCTTTTTCCCTATGACTACACAAATAGTTCCTGGTTAGCAATACAGTTAGCTCCCATATGGCTACATGGACACCATGAGTAGCCGTATCGCTAGTCCTGGTTAGTGTATTGTGAGCATGTGCAGTTTTCAGCATTATATGTTTGTGCATTTGTGCTACGCACCATTTGCCTGGGAGTGCAGAAAAAAAAAGAAAAAAAAAAAACGCACACCATTTATTTATTTATTTATTTATTTATTTATTTATTTATTTTTCGAAATTTTTAAATGATTAAAATCGATTTACAATATTCACAATAGATCATGTTAATGCTTTCTGAATGAAGAGCTTTCTTTCATGTGTACGGAAGGAGTCTCCAGCGTCATTAAAAGCTGCGACTCAGATTTCCCCTCATCTTTAGGACGGACGAGTTCATGCTTTTTTGCATTCCCTCGACAGCATGACAACCTGCATTTGTTGTTGTTGTTGGAGACGAGAGCTGAGGCTGGTCAGGGAGCGCCTGCCTATAGTCGTAGCCGCTATAACGCGAATGCGAACAGGAATTGACAGAACATTTGACAAGACTACATGGAACTACAAGTGGTTTGCTAGTTAACACGCTGCTTTTTAATTAGGAATCAAATGGTAATTGTTTCTCGCCGCTCCTGTGCTTGGAGCCATGCTAATCAACGTCAGGGTAGTCCCAGTAACTCATCATTACTTTTAAGCACAACCCTGGGGTGTATTTCATTTCTTACACATTAGTCATGTCGCGCAATTGTGGCACAAGTTGTCATATTTCCTTGTTTCTGACAAACAATGTTTGGTAAAATAATTAGCATGTAAATGTGTCCTGTTTCACTTCAGAAGCGTCATGTGAATTAGTTATAATATGATGAGCGCTGGAAGATCAAGCTGTAAGAAAAATGAAATGAATAAGTACAAATGAAGATCAGTTTTATGTTGAAGTTCTGCCTGGAGATTTTAGCTAACAGTTGCGTTGTTATTAACCATGAACAGTCTGAATGGAGACAGTAAATCACACCAGACCTAGATGTTTCCTCAGTGGCGTTTTTAACATGGGTTGAGAGGGTTCTATCCATCTACAGTAGGAACCTCTGTGGTCTAACTAAGGACAGTGACTACATTTCTTTGGCTAACACATTTTATATCATTTGAAGGGACCTACAGCCTACATTCATTTTCACGCACAAGCACCAGTGGTTCCCTTATTTTTATAAAATGGTGTTCCATAGAAGATATTGAAGTTCCTTTTTTTTTTTTTTTATAGCGAAAATGGCGCAGTGGTAGTTCTCAATATTCCTAATGTCAATAGATAGTACATTGCATGGAAAAAAAAAAAAAATCTATACATACTGTATAATAAATCTGTAATGGTGGCATGTCTGTACATTGAAGAGGGATTTTAGAATTCTTGTCTCTGTTTGTTTGTGCAGGCGTCATGTTAAAAATACTGAAGGAATTTGAGTGGGGTTTTCAGACGTGGGTTTGGCAGAGCTCGAGGTAACATATAGGCTTCGTTTCACCACAATCAGCCAACTGGAAGAGATAATACGCTACTTTGCATTTTAACTGGAAAACGCCCTTAGAGTATATCATAAAAAAAAGAAAGAAAGAAAGAAAGAAAGAAAGAAAATCAACCTTGAATGGGCCAACATGGAATTAGAATAATCTTAATGATAACAGGAAGCAGATCCAGATATATACTAAAATTCAAGGCATGTATTTACTAAACGTCTCAGAGTAGGAAATTGCATGTAACAGGCCAAAGATTGTCGGTGATTGAACTTTGGTCCTACTTTTAAGAGGAGAAGTAAGACCAATTTATCAACATTCTTGAGATAGGAAATTACTCCTACCACCAAAATGTACAAGAGGACAGCTCTGTTGGTATCCTAGCTGTTAAGGCGTAGTGAGGAAATGCTATTCAGGCAGAGACACAGTCAAAGGAGAGGTGTTTACTGAGTCACACAGAGCTCATAAAAGACACATTTGGACAAAAAAAAAAAAAAAAAAAAAAAAACACACACATCATGTGCATTTAACAAACTTTTCATATCCTGTCTCCACAGGTGACTGCTACTTTGTTTGTTTATTTATTTATTTTTGTTTGTTTTTTATGGTAACAGTAAAGATGCAGCTTTGAAACACAGATGATTTGGGTTTGATGCATAAGAAATCAAACTTTGTTTTATATAGCACCACAGATCATATGCAGATTAATACATTTACGCATCACATTGCGTGAAATTAACGAAAATTGCATGTTGCGTTCATGGAGTTGTGGGCATCGTCCATGGCACACAAATTTAAATAAACATAATAATATATACATTTTATACACTTTATATAAAATTATTTGAGTGTACACCCTTTTTTTTTGATTCTCTGTTATAAGCAGCACTTCATTATTACAGAATTCACCATTTTTTTTTTTTTTATAATTTTTTATTTTACAATTCTCATGGGCATGAGCGGCAAACTGACAGGTGGCATTAATGCTTTCACAAATTGCCCTCCACTTACTTTTTATCCTTGAGGTAAGTGTAGAAAAGAGTTTTTCTTTAATTATTTCTTTACATTTAACTCTCTTAAATGGTGACATCACATGCTTTCCTAGGAGTAGTCCTACTTCTCACTGAAAGTAAGAGTAGGAACAACTTTTATGTCCAACAACGTAAGCTAGGAATATTGCAAGTCCTAACTTAACTTTGAGCCTGATTCCTGAAGAGTCATTTTGAAATGCTCAGTTAATATGGGCCCAGGACTGTACATGCCTAGTGGTCAGAACAGTGTATTGCACACAACTGTAGGTTTAAAAAAAAAAAAAAAAAAAAACGATTTTACATCCAAATACTCTGACATTATTATTAGTATTATTATTATTAGTAGTAGTAGTAGTAGTAGTAGTATTATACCACAGAAATGACTTTTTTTTTTATTTGGAGTGTGTAGCTTCTCAAATTGAGCACTAGCATTAGCTATGTAGCATATATTTTTTGATGGACATAATTCATTGCTTGATTGTTTCAAAGTTTAAGCAACGATGTTGCATGCTTTCTGTCTGTATTCTGGTACTAAACATTTTTCTTTCTTTTTTTCCCACATTAGAAATGACTAAAGTGTTGAATAAATGAAAAACCAGCATATTGTTGGTGAAAAACCGCTGACTGTATATTCAAATTAAAGGTTTTACATTTGCTAACATCTATTCAGCTGAAAGCTTCATGTTCTTTTTCTATAAACTGACAGGTCTCTAAGCATACATTTACTACCCCAATTACAGCGGTGTGTTTGTCAACGCGATGTATTCTACTAGCGGAGATAAGCGCCTCTTTATCAGCACACCACTGCGTCTCAAACCCCCTCCATCACTTCCCTTCCAGTCTGCTCTTATTGGTCAGGATACTTTCTCCTGCTCAGTAATGAAATCTGTTAATTAAACAAAGATAAAGGTTACAGCCAATTATGCTCTTAAGGCTCCATTTATTTTTCATCAGAATGAATTTACAAGCACTGCATGTGACGTGCAAACAGAGCTCCTTATAATGATGACATTATCTCTGTAGGAAGCTGACTCGAGTGTAGAAACCGCTCAGGAAGTTTTGCGACGCAGTCTTATTACACAAGTCACTCAAAGCAAAGTGACTGACTCCTTCGCCACTATTACGCCAACACCCATAACGCATCAACAGGGTCGGTGTTTTTGAAAAGAATGTTATTGTACGAATCCGTGCAAGATTCCGAGATTATGCTCACATAATTGACGCGAGACCCGACAAACCCGAACTTCAAATGAAGGGCTTAAAGCATCTGATAAGAGGTTGCTTAGACACGCAGATTAAATTTCAGCACTTGATCGATCTTCAGCGCTGAGAAGAAGAGGATATTAAACAAAAGCCTTGTCACAATGAACAGAGAGACCATTATCACCTCACTTCACTCGCTCGCAAATGAGGACGGCCATGTCATGTTTACACAGATGTGGAACAGAAAATGCTCCTTTTGAAAACGGAAAAGGACCACAGTTTCATCTTTAACCTTTTTTTTTTTTTTTTGGCTCCATAATTTTGTCATATCCTATTCCATCCTTTCTTTGGGAAACTCCACCGAAATAACTATAACCAACTATAAACCAAGCAGAGCAAAGCAGATGACGTTCTTCCTTCTGTAATGCACCCTGAACTCTTCCACATATTTGTGCCCACAGATGTCCTTTCTTGCTAGTGTCATTTTTAGTGTCACTGATGTAAGAATACAGCCACAGTCATGTTCAAAATTTAGTACCCCCTCTTTTAATGGTATGTTCTGCATGTGTGCGTAAAAATAACTTTTGTGTATAGCCCATGATTCAATAGCTTGTAGATCGACCGTTAGCACTATTATCATTTTGGACAATCGCTTATGCACAACGCTCTTAAGATCAGCACACAGCATTTCAGATGGGTTGAGGTCTGGACGTTGACTCTCGTCCATTTCAAATCCTTGATTCTTTCACTTTTCAGCCATTTTGATGTAGATTTACTGGTGTCCTTTGGATCACTGTACTGTTCCATGACCCAATTTCGAACAAGCTTTAGCTGTTGGTCAGATGGCCTCAGATTTGCCTCTAGAATACTCTGGTATACCGAGCAGTTCATGGTCGACTCGATCACTGCATGATGTTCAGGTCAAAACAACGCCAAATCATCGCCCCTCCACCTCCGTGGTTCGCAGTGGATGCTGGGAGTTTCTGTTCAAATGCTGTTTGGTATTACTCACACAAATAGTGCTGGGCATTAAGGCCAGACAACTCCACTTTAGTCTCATTTGTCCATGTTCCAGAAACCTTGTGGTTTGTTCAAATGGAGCTTCCATGTTCCTTTTTAGACAGAAAAGGCTTTCTCCTGGCAACCCCTTGGTTGACTGAACAAAACCATACTTGTTCATTCAGTCTTCTTCTAATTGTGCTGTCATGGACATTGACATTTAACAAGCCCAGTGAAGCCTGTAGGATCTGAAATGTAGCTGTTTTTTTAATTATTATTATTATTATTATTATTATTATTATTATTAGTAGTAGTAGTAGTAGTAGTAGTAGTAGTATTTCGCTGAGCATTGCACAGGAAAATTGTCTTGAATGCGTTACACTTCCACTTTTTCTCCCTGAATAATCTAGAACCTTAAATGAACAACAGTTTGAAAGTGGTTTTATAATCCTTTTCAAGATTGAGGTGTAGCAACAGTTGCTTCTCCAAGTCCACACGTAGCCGGGTATTTTTAAAAACTGAGATTTCTCTCTGCGGTTTTCACCTTTCACCCACACGCAAACGCCATGTTGGTCATTGAAAACAAAGCTTTTTGAAAAAATCCGTCCAAAGTGAAGATTTTCCGAAACTCCGTTTTCAGTGGTGTCGTGTGGAGGGGAATCGGAGATTTCGGCTTGTTGTGCCGATGATGTAATTGTCTACGATCTCGTCTCCTTTCTTTTGATCAGCTTTGTTCATGAGGATTTTCTGTGCGATGGTGGACGGACGTACAGTAATCTAGTGACTGTGTTAACTGGACTTTTTAGTGCAGTTACTCACCCGTTACATTAATGAACAGAGGTGCCTGAATGTACTAGTAAGCTCACTGCTGCTACATACCGTACAAAACTCTGACAACGCAAACCCCGCGGTCAGTGACTGCTGTTTCGGATGAGACCCGGCGGATTTCTGCGAAGCGCACCAGGTAGTGGCGGGTTTTTTCCAGGCTCCCGATCGGCCCCCTGTTGATTAGCGAGACTACTAACAGCACTTACCAGGGCGTTTTGCGTCTTCATGTGGACAAAGATATTTTTCAAACATGGGTCATGTGGATGGAATTATTTTTAAAACTAAGAAGATAAATCTCAGTTTTTTTTAAAAATACCCGGCTACGTGTGGAGATGGCCTAAGACCACTGCTTAAAAATTCAAGAGGGGTTGTGTGATCAAGTATTTAAAAATGTTTTGTTGTTTTTGGGTGACGATGACAACCTACAACTAACCACACGAAACGGAATACGTCACATCTTTAAGAACCGGTTCATTAACAAAATATAAGCTGATTGATTAAATCAATTTGGATCCATCAAAACAAAATACATGCACTTAAACATGCGATTGTCAAAACTCGTTTGATCTTTTCCCTGGCTTTCATCTGGGGAGAATCATGAGGGTAGAATAAAAATCTACATGAACATCAGTCGTTAAATGATTTAATTTAATAGTATTGTAGTTTTGTATGACTTCGCACCAGTCTCTCTTTCTCTCACACACATGCACACAAATGATCAAATTACTATTATGGCATTTACTGTAAAAATCTATGTTGACCCTTTTAAACCCAGGCATAAAGGTGAAGCCAGAAAGTAATTTCGAAAAACTCCCATATTAAACTGAATTTTCTATTCCTCTGAGAGGATCGGCTTGATCGGTTCTCTCGACCATTGGGAGCTTGTGAGCAGCACGTTACAATATTGATTTCTGATATTATGATTATGTGATTATGATTATTATGATGATTTATGATATCGGCTAATTACTGTTATTTATCGTTCATAGATGATCATGTATAGAGCGTTCAAATATTTCATTTCAAATTTTACAGAATATACAACATTATTATTCTAAACGGGATGGGAAGGAGGATGGTGGTTTTATAGTTTTTGTCTCTTTTTTTCAGCAGGGGGGATGTCACACCCCCCCCCCCACCCCCGCCCCCCTCAAATTAAGCCCTTAGTAGGATTACTTTTTTTATTGCCTACTGCACATGTTTTGTTTTCTCTCTCTCTCTCTCTCTTTCATTGGCTTAATATATAATGACAGGGTATATTGTTGTTCATCTAAGGTTGTATTTGGCTAATACTAATATCCATTATGAATTATTATCAATGTTTTTTAACACACACACACACACACAAAAAACAAAAACATAGAATTAGTATGCCATGCCAGATTCACAAGCTTGGATAATAGGATGAACACCTTTTATATCGTGCCACTCAGAAGCCTTCTTCACTGTTTAATCGGTTGCATTATAGAAAATTCTAGAGCATGGGGTCAAACTTTTAAACATCAAGTGCTTCCTAACACCTCAGTGAATTCCACATTTATTCCAGAAATCGACTGACGTCCTTAAAGGTTGCATTTATACCAAATTATTAAAATGCATTTGGAGAGAATTATTAGGACTTGATGGAGGCAAGGTTGTTGCTCTGGTGTGAGTTTCCTAAACCTATTAAACTTTAATTGACCAAAAACCAAAATGATAGAACTAGCCATAGGAGCAGGAGCAGCTACGACCTTAAATTAAAATTGAGCAGAACATCCCAACAACACGATGCACAACAAATCCGGAAAAAAAAAAAAAAAAAACTACAGCACGGTACTGTATATCTGCAGTGATGCAATCGTAAAAACTAAGTTACACCTTAGTTTTGCACATAAACTTTACTGCACAGGACATTTCTTTTCCCATATCCCAATGCGTTATGAAGCTGGAGTCAGAGTGCAGGGTCGGCCACAATATGGCGCCTCTGGAGCAGATAGGGTGAAGGGCCTTACTCAAGGGCCCAATGGAGCTGGGGCTTGAACCTCTGACCTTATGATTAAACTAAGCTTCGACTGGCCTCCAGGTATAGGTGAAGTACTCAAGACCATGTGTGAGGGACAGTGCATACTGGTTGCTTAGTTCATGTAGATGACAAACCACAAATACACACAAACTTGCATGGGGCAAAATAGAACCTAAAATATCACCATTTGAGTGTGATAATACTGACATGAAGTACTGTAGAAGGCTCCAATGTGGCAGAAACAAAGGCTCCCCTCCCAAATGTGTTTGTTATATCTTTATTTCCTTTTTTCCCTGCAACTTTTCCTGCTTGCACAGACAGGAACATATTTCTCATTAAGATTTAGAAATTTCAATTGACCAGTCCACAGCCTATTTCTGATGCCATCATTAGAACTCATTTCCTCAATATGCCTTCCTGTGTGTTCCAAATGATTAGCTGTGCCTCGTGTTGGTTCATTTTTTTTTATTTTTTGTTTTTTCAACGTAGACAACACTGATGGTGATGTCTTAACTGTCAGTATTACAGTAGCATCATCTTAGTGGCTGGCCAATTCTTTTCATCTCGAGTTGCGTAACTATGTCAAGTCTTGTAAGCACCTTCTTTATTACTTTTAGTATGTAATCCTGATGAAGGAATAACATTCAGATTGGGATTATAGTTGGTTCTAACGTTTCAGAGTTATGACCTTGTGAACTGGGTTCTGCTTAATCCAAGATTTAAACCTCATTATAAATTATACAAATGGCTACTTGCTATTCTTGGTCGGTCAAATCATAAGTTAATGTATCTCTACATCAATCTTGTTAATCTTTGTGTCCTTTAATACTGTAAGTTATACCATTGCCTAAAACTCAAACAGCTGACTTTAAAAATGTAAACAGCCAAATGCATCGCTCAAAAACCCAATGGAAATGGACAGCTCATTCAAAGTACACGCAAATCAAAGGTCTGCCTTGGAGAACTGACTCAACATGTGACTCAAAAAACTAACTTGAATTCGTTGAGTCAATTCAGACCCCCCCAACGCACAAGAGCCGACACACCGCAACTCAAACAAGTGACTCAGTAAAATTCTGATTCAGTGAGTCAGTTCAAACACCTGACTCAGAACAGCTGACTCATTGAGTCTCAAAACTGATTCACTGAGACAATTTAAACACCTGACTGACAAGAGCTGACTCAATGAGACTTGGACAAATGATAACCCACATTAATCTCAATTTAAACTTGAGATTTAATGTTCAAGTTCAATTTAAAAAAATGCTCAACTAAACTAAACTCAATCAAAACTTACTCAAAACTCTAATTGACTGAGTTATTTCAAACACCTGACTGGCAAGTGCTGACTCACTGTTACTCAAGTAAATGTCAATAAAACTAACACCAAACTCCGACTCACAAATTCAGTACATAATTCTGATTCAATGAGTCAATTCAAACACCTGAATCATAAGAGAAGCTTCACTGAGCAAATGACTCAAACACTTACTCAAAACCCGGATTCAATAATCCAATTCAAATACTTGACTCACAAGAGGTGACTCAACATGTAAGTCAAACAAATGATTTAAAACCGAACTAACAACTATAATTCAATGAGAAAATTCAAAAGCTGCTGGCTCAAAGTGCAACACAAAATTCTGATTCAGTGAGTCAATTCAAACACTTGAATCATACGAGCTGATTCACTCAAATGACACCTGACTCAGAAGAGCTGACCCAGTGAGACTCAAAAAACTAACTCAAAACTGATTCACTGAGACAATTCAATAACCTGACTGACAAGAGCTGACTGATTGATTGAGACTTAGACAAATGACTCAAAATAAATAAATAACCCACATTAATCTCAATTTAAACTTGAGATTGAATGTTCAAATTCAATAAAAAAAAATCTAACTATACCCAAAAACCTAATTCAATAAAACTTACTCAAAACTCTGATTGACTGAGTTAATTCAAACACCTGACTGGCAAGTGTTGACTCACTGTTACTCAAGTAATGTCAATAAAACTAACACCAAACTTTGATTCAGTAAGTCAATTCAACATCTGACTCACAAGAGCTGACTCAAAGTGCAAAACAAGATTCTGATTCAATGAGTCAATTCAAACACCTGAATCATGAGAGCAGATTCACTGAGCTTTAAGCAAATGACTCAGACACTTACTCAAAACCCGGATTCAATAATCCAATTCAAATACTTGACTCACAAGAGGTGACTCAACATGTAAGTCAAACAAATGATTTAAAACCGAACTAACAACTATAATTCAATGAGAAAATTCAAAAGCTGCTGGCTCAAAGTGCAACACAAAATTCTGATTCAGTGAGTCAATTCAAACACTTGAATCATACGAGCTGATTCACTCAAATGACATGTGTAACAGTGTGACTGAAACTCTGTAGTGATTCAAATTCCTCAAACACTAACTGAGAATTCTGATTCAGTGAGTCAAGTCAAGCACGTGAATCATAAGAGCTGATTCACTCACATGACATGTATAACAGTGTGACTGAAATTCTGTAGTGACTCAATTTCCTCAAACACTAACTGAAAATTCTGATTCAGTGAGTCAATTCAAGCACGTGAATCATAAGAGCTGATTCACTCACATGACATGTATAACAGTGTGACTGAAACTCTGTAGTGACTCAATTTCCTCAAACACTAACTGAAAATTCTGATTCAGTGAGTCAATTCAAGCACTTGAATCATAAGAGCTGATTCACTCACATGACATGTATAACAGTGTGACTGAAACTCTGTAGTGACTCAATTTCCTCAAAAAACTAACTGAAAATTCTGATTCAGTGAGTCAATTCAAGCACATGAATCATACGAGCTGATTCACTCAAATGACATGTATAACAGTGTGACTGAAACTCTGTAGTGACTCAATTTCCTCAAACACTAACTGAAAATTCTGATTCAGTGAGTCAATTCAAGCACTTGAATCATAAGAGCTGATTCACTCACATGACATGTATAACAGTGTGACTGAAACTCTGTAGTGACTCAATTTCCTCAAACACTAACTGAAAATTCTGATTCAGTGAGTCAATTCAAGCACTTGAATCATAAGAGCTGATTCACTCAAATGACATGAATAACAGTGTGACTGAAACTCTGTAGTGACTCAAATTCCTCAAACACTAACTGAAAATTCTGATTCAGTGAGTCAATTCAAACACTTGAATCATACGAGCTGATTCACTCAAATGACATGTGTAACAGTGTGACTGAAACTCTGTAGTGACTCAAATTCCTCAAACACTAACTGAAAATTCTGATTCAGTGAGTCAAGTCAAGCACGTGAATCATAAGAGCTGATTCACTCACATGACATGTATAACAGTGTGACTGAAACTCTGTAGTGACTCAAATTCCTCAAACACTAACTGAAAATTCTGATTCAGTGAGTCAATTCAAGCACTTGAATCATAAGAGCTGATTCACTCAAATGACATGAATAACAGTGTGACTGAAACTCTGTAGTGACTCAAATTCCTCAAACACTAACTGAAAATTCTGATTCAGTGAGTCAAGTCAAGCACGTGAATCATAAGAGCTGATTCACTCACATGACATATATAACAGTGTGACTGAAACTCTGTAGTGACTCAAATTCCTCAAGAACTAACTCAAAACTATGATTCAGTGAGTCAATTCAAACACCTGACTCACAAATTTGACTCAAATGTGAGTTTAACTAATTTCACTAGAGCTGGTCCACATGCCAGTGAGACATCATTAACACTCAGCATTTATGCAAATAAGCCAGGACTTAACACGTACACAATCATCTGCTAAATAGCCTGACTGTTCTCAGGAATATCCACGGATGGAGCTGAAGAGCACACGGCTGTGCGAGAGCTGCCAGGAGCTCGGGCTGTAATTGCGTGCTCATTAAGAGTTTGTCTGTGAAGCAGGCCTGTGTAATTATGAACCTCGCTCCCTTAATGACATTGACGCGTAATGGTGCCATAGCCAGCTAATGGAGATTGTTCCCTGTGGTTTAAGTGGATACGGAGTGAACTGATTTAAAAAAAAAAAAAAAAAAATCCTTTACAGAGTTACAGTTTTGTACATCGCTCATGACCACATGTTTCAGCTAAATCTCATGCGGGTCTTTCACGTCACCCATAGTGCCAACGTGCTCATCCTCATCATAGATAGAGGGATAGAAGTGTATAGAAGACTTTATGATTTATTCTCTAATTTTTTTTTTTTTTCTTGATTTTTGAAGGCATGATGTGCATGAAGAAGCAGGATGGTACTGTACTGTAGAAAAGCAGTCGGAGCGATAGAGCAGTCTTTTTAGAGTGAGCTAATGGCCTTCGCTCACTGCAGAGTCTCTCTCTCTCTCCGAGGTCTGTGTGTTGATAATGGCGCTTTACTCCCTGCAGGAGACAGAGCGAATCAAAGCTTAATCCCTGCAAATCACTGACAAAGTGTGTGTGTGTGTGTGTGTGTGTGTGTGTGTGTGTGTGTGTGTGTGTGTGTGTACACGCACGTCACAACGTTATTTGTAATGTGAGCTCCGGATGAGCAAAACAACCATGCTTCTAATGTTCCTTCTTAGAGAAAGCATTTCGTGTGCAAGCAAATGTCAGATTTTAATTCCGATTGGTCAGAAGCTGCTAATGTTTTAGTAACGGCAGCAAAAAAAAATAAAAATGAAATAGATACAAATAACAGGCTTACAGTACATTAATCCACTCTTTCTATGTTAAGACAGGATCGTTTCCATAGTAACAGCTCGCTCATGTAGACTTGTACATAACACATTTACAATATTGTTGATGTGGTGAACAGGGTTAAACATTTAGGGAAGGAGTCCGTTTCCAGTTCAATTCTGTTTCATTTGTGTTCCGCTCTTAGCAATCGTCATTGTCGCAAATCGGCATGTTTGAGAAAATATGTACGAATCGAAGTAATTGTCTCTGATGAGCAAGCCGAGGATGATGGTAGCAAGGATGAATGGCGAAAGGAAGAAACCCTGAGAGGAACCAGACTCAACAGGGAGCCCATCCTCATCTGGGTGATGATGGATAGCAGGGATTGATCTGCACTCATACTGTGTGTTAGGAGGATATACAAGTTCAATATAACAGATGATGTGTTTGAGTTAATATGAAGTCTCGTTTCATTATTGGAGGCTCAGGTACAAAACTTTGGGGAATTCCTGAAGTCCTGAAATATTGAGCGAGTGCAGTCACAAGTCGTGAGAGAACAGCTGTCGGCATCGGCCGAGGACAGGACCGTCTTCACGGTAACGTGGAACAGTCCCCAGTCACCACGCGCATCCCAGACAGACCACACGAGGCATCCGTGCGACGAGATCTCCAAACAGATGTGGGACACGAGGACGAGTCAGACAGGTCCAGGGGACAGAGGGGGTCTGGGTCAGGGAGAGAGAGATAACAGTTGGGTATTGTCTCAGTCACATAATGTATAATGTGAATGTATATTTAGTGTAGAGTGCAAGCAGGGACTCCGGCAGGACTAACTATGACATCATAAGTAAAAGGGAGGAGCCAGAAGGAAACACAGACATGAGGGGGAACTGAGATGTAAAGCAACCAACCACTTTACCATCAAAAAACTTGAGTGATCAATGAGAGTGGGGAGGACAGCATCTAAACATACCAGTTCACCAGAATACTCTACGTCCATGAGTCCCCCAGATCTGCTCCTTTACCTAAGGTTCATCTATTTACACAAATGCTGTGCTAAATGAATAGGTTTTTAGCCTAGACTTAAACACTGAGACTGTGTCTGAGTCCCGAACATTATTATTCAATAACAGAGTTAATATTATGAATAAAAACATACAGTGGAACCTTGGATTACAAGCACAATTCGTTCCGGAAGTGGGCTTGTGTTCCAAAACACTCGTAAACTAAATCATAATTTCCCATAGGAAATAATGAAACCTCAAATTATTCGTTCCAAATACATAAAAATGATTAATACAATCTATAAAATGAAAATAAAACAAATTAATCTGCCCTTTACCTTTTAAAAAAAAAGTACAAATAAATCCAGACAGATAAGTGTTTCTGTTGGTGCGTGCAGGCGGCAAAATCTCTCTGACCTGGCATGAGCATACTAACGGAATCACTGCTGTAAAGTAAAAAAAAAAAAAAAAAAAACTAATGAACCAGCACTTACCTTTGAAAAGAATCGGGACAGAGCAGAGTTTCTGTGTGTTTGTGAAGCCGCGGAGGGGGTGAAAAGGCGAGAGAGCGTCTGTGCGTGTGTCAGGGTGTGTGTGTGTGTGTGTGTGCGTGTGTCAGTGTCAAATTACGCGTGCACATGCATAAGAGACTAAAAGAAAGAGGGAGATGTTGATTATCCAAGTAAGAGACGAGCAGAGTTTCCGATTACTTGCTCGGCTTCCGATTTAAAAATTATAAAAAATCTTTGCTCGGTTTGCGGAACACTCGTAAACCAGGTTACTCGCAATCTGAGGTTCCACTGTATATGTTTTTCCTTTTTAACACTCGAATATATTTCATTGTAAATATATTTACTTTCACTTCAATACATTTTAACTTGTTTTAACAGAGTAAGATTTTGTTCAATTATCTACAATTTTCACTTCGAATTTTAGCCCTAGATACTGTACATAATCATATTGGCCATGATTTTCCTTTACAGTTTAATTAACTATAAATTATTTTACTCTGTTTAAATTAAAGCATTTCTGTTTTCTGAGTATCTTCCAAGCTGTAGTCTAATGCTACCTAAGGAATGTAGTTATTTTGTTGGCATTTGAACATTCACCTTAGTGAAAGTGCACATGGTATGGGTCGATAAAAAAAAAAAATAAAAAAAACCTTATGTTATGAATGAAATGCACCCTGAGAGACAAAACCGAAGAAAATAAAAAATAAAAAACACATTTGTATATATTGCAGCCGCCATGGTACGGTGAGATCCATAAATGTCACATCTTTTCAATAACCTCGCTTTTCACATCTCGGGTAAAGGCCTTCATCAAAAAGCAGAAAGCAGCACAAAGCTAAACCTCATAAGCACAAGAACCTCTACTGTAGTGGATTTATTAAACATAACAGAAAGTATAGCACACACATACTGTACATACAGTATATAAACACCCACATGTGGTAAACACAACATATTATGTAATTAAAAGTTTAATCAAAGCAAAGCCGAGAAGCAAAAATAAATAACAGATATAACGTTTATTTCAGAGTCGAGTTTAGGGGGGGAAAAAATGCAATTACGCAATCTAATTAAGCAATAAGGCTTAAAATGGTCCAAAGTTTCAGAGGATACAAATAGAAAATGTATGGTATAATTTACCATTTATTCCTTCAGTACATCATAACTCATGCATTATGCTTTATGGTCATGCCTGGAATGCACAATGCATTCTAATTCATTTTATATGTCTCTTAGGTATACATTGCAGTCTGTGTATTGATATTATAGTGTAAAATCATCAATGCATTACATGTGTGGTTAATGTTAGGCAATTGTCCTATTTTGTCTAAACTACAGTGCCACGAACTGGTATGACAGGCAGTTTGGGTGGGTGTTACTGCCGTGGTCATAAAGGGCAGGCATGGGCGCAGAGGGGTTGTTTTCAAACATAAAAATCTTTAATTAACGAAAAAAGGAACAAACAAAATACATACATGGGCTCTGGACAGACACACACATACACACAGTCTCTTTTAGCATTTCAGCCGCTAAAGGACTGACACGAAGGCTTAGGACTGCTAGAGACTGGATGGGACAGGAAACCTAGAGACTGGACGGGACAGGAAACCTAGAGACTGGACGAGACCAGACAGGACCAGGGACACAGGGGCTAGAAACTGGATGAGACCAGACAGGACCAGGGACACAGGGGCTAGAGACTGGACGAGACCAGACAGGACCAGGGACACAGGGGCTAGAGACTGGACGAGACCAGACAGGACCAGGGACACAGGGGCTAGAGACTGGACGAGACCAGACAGGACCAGGGACACAGGGGCTAGAGACTGGACGAGACCAGACAGGACCAGGGACACAGGGGCTAGAGACTGGATGAGACAGGGCTAGAGGTGAGAAGGGGAGCGCACACGAAGCTAGGGGAGCACACTGGAGGCTACAAAACAAAGGGACATACAAACACAGCACAATACTTAAACTCAAACAATACTTAAACAACACAGTACACTTACACAAACATCACAAAACAGAGCCTAAGACAACTGCCCACTGACAGTAATAATGCTCGACGCAGTTTCCCAGAACATCCAGCTATTTATAACAATACTAATGAGCTACCTTGGTTCAGGTGAGCTCCAGCATCACCTGACCGAGGTGCCTTCTGGGAAACTGAGTCGACTAACAAAAAACTACAAAACAGACACACACACACACACACACACACACACACACACACGTGCACAGTGCCCTCTAGGGGTGGACCCTTACATACAGAACATCTAACAGCAGGTAGAACTAGAGTATTAGATTATTATTATTATTATTATTATTATTATTATTATTATATGTATGCATACTATATGTACACTGTATACATACAAAGAATGCACAAGTCATTATGTTTTTTGCACATGCATAAAAAGATGTTTCAGGAATTCACCTCACCTATTCCTCGGACACACACACACACACACACACACACACACACACACACACTCCCACACACATTCACTTCATTCCTCATGAATCGACTTAATAAAATCAAAGAAAAACTGAAAAGAAAATTGTGAGTTTAAATATCATGTCCTTGGATCTTGTAATTCTGCTTTAATTCATCCGGCCCTAAATACATTCCACAGATCGAAGTGATGAATTCAAAATGGACTGAAGCGCACCTCTCAACCAGGCAATTACCGGCCATGCTCCGGCAGAACGTATTCATTACAAAAGGAAAATAAATAAACAAATAAATAAACAAACAAACAAATAAATAAATAAATAAATGAATGAATGAATGATTAAATGAATAAAATACAATAAAATAAGCGTCAGCTCTCACACTGCGTATCAGCGAAGCCTGATTTCAGCGTTAATGATGTAGATCTCACAGGACATTCTAGCGCCAGAAGCATTTGAAGTACAACGTGAAATGGGGAAATTAGTAGATTGTTTGAATTGGATGAAAATGTATTTCAGTCACCCACTGCGCATCAGGAGTCTTCGATTTAGTCTTTTCAAACAGAACCAGAGATTTTGGAATGCAGGCTGTTTCGTGTTATTTAAGTCTTTATTTTTTTAGAAAAGGTAGTGTTTTTGGTGATTTTTTTTTTTTTTTACATTTCTGGAAGGGGTCTCCAGTGTCAGCCCTTTATAACAATCAAAGGTAGTTTTTCAGTTATCCTGAAGAATAACTCAACCCAGAATAATTATACAAAAATGAGTTCTAGCTCTAATCTGATCGACGGGAGGCATTCCACAAGTGGTGATAATAGAGCCCGACAGCACTTGAATGTTTAACTCCATGTATTCCAGGTGTTGCACAGTGGTTAATGACACTAACTGCGGGTTTCAGCGTGGGTGAGAGTACTGCCTGTACGGTCCGCAGTACCGAGGAGGGAGCAGCTGCCTGACAAAACCAACGTTCACACCCAGTCACAGAAGCACTTTCGGCAAGAACGCACTTCTGCTAACATTCTGTCATCCTAAACGACACGTTGTCTCCGTACCGATCACTTCGAAGTTGTTCCGAATCGCCTCGAAACTGTCTGTGTTGTCCTCGTCACGGCTAATGCGAGCTAGAAAGGTAACTAGCTACTAATACCTGGCTGAATCCCAAGTCCTTCTCCAACCCCTGATCAAGGGCACTACTTGGTGTGCGGGGAAAAAAAAGGGAAGTTAACGGAGTTTATATTCTAACATATGAAATAAGTGGGAATATAAAGTAAATCTCATCAGGGTTTCTCCGGACTGTCCAGCACCTGCATGGTTTATTCTACTCACCTTTCGGCTACATCGTACCAGGAAGAATTTAAACTTCTATCACACGCGAGGTCGTGCTGTTGTACTGAACATCAGCATGAGTGTGAGATTTCTTTATTATACTGCTGCCTTTATTTTAATGTGCCTGTCTGTCTAGGATTTTCTGTTTTTAATGCCTTTTTTTTTCTTCTTTTGCTATGCATCCTCACTATCTGTGTTGCAATTGAATTCTGTTCATAGTTTTGACTAACTCCTCACTGTTGCTTTGTAAAAAATGTATTAAGCATTTAACAAAAGACTCTTGAAAAGTCTAACTTGTGCAAGAAAAGATTCAAGTTCTGCTTTTCACCCTCCTCCATCAAGTTAAACAGGCTGATTTTTATTTTGTTTCCCAAACCTGTTTCTTCCCCCCACCAGTCAAAATGTTGGACTTGTTGCTAAAAGTCTTCAAACCTGGCAGAAGGTTCTCGACTGTAGCCGACTGTAGCCTTCAAGGTTGACAGCCTGATGTGATGACAGCTCGCTCGGGTGTATGAAGTAAAGAAATCTTCCAGGTCGACATCTTGAGTGAAAACCTCAACTTCCAGGCAGCTGGAAGTAGCTTTAAAACTGAACACACTGACATGACGATGACTTCTTGGACTCTCATTCTGGACGTCAAAACCATGTAGGTCTCCATCTGTAGAATCCCCCATCCCCCAACCAAAAAAAAAAAAAAAAAAGATTGAATCCCATCAATACTCACTATACTGCTCTAAAGCCTTCAGAGATGAATGCTTGAAAACACGGTCCTCTTCGTGTGGAGATTTGAAGTGCTGGTGAATCAATACCTTCTGGATCCATCACAGAGGTCAGGTTTTCTTTTCTTTTCGTTCTTTTTTTTTTTCTGGTAAGAAAAAACGAATGTCGCTTCATGAGTACAGTAGATCATCTTATTTTTAGATAACCACAAAGCCCTTCTGCTATGAAAAGATTTTGTGAAAGATACAAAAACAATCACATCTGTTTTTTTTTTTTTAATATATGATAATTACTTTCAGTCAAAAATAACAATTTAAACAAAAAAAAAAAATGGCCTGTATTGGACAGAGGAATTAACATGTTTGCTCCTTTTTTTTAAGAAGATATACTGGGTGGGTGGATGAGTGAGTGAGTGGGTTAATGAATGAGCGGGTGAGTAAGTAAACGAGTGAGTAATTGGGCAGTGAATAAGTGAGTGAGCCGAGAAAATAAATTCGGCAGCAGAGATGTGGGTGATTAATTTAAGAATATTAACAGCTTAAAGCAGAACCTAGATCTTACTGCTTTAAGCGGAATTAAACCTTCTCCATGACCTTCCAACCAATTTCCATGCTGTTTTTTTTTTTGTCTTTTTTTTTTCTGTTTACGCGCCTGCTCTCAAAGCAGAAAGTAAAAGTCTGCCGCTGTTTCCATGCAAACATCTGAAGCAGCACATTTCTTCTCATATCTTGATGCTTTCTATGCAACTTGCAATAAATACCAAACATGGCATGTGATTCATCTCCATATGTTTGCCCGAGACAAGCTCAGCACAAAGCAAATGTTGGCTGAAAGAATACGTTTTACGTTTCCTACCGTTTTAGTGAAATAAGATTTCACTGATAAGACCTGACCTTGGCCGCTCACCATAGGAAACCATACGCTATATGTTAATGACCTGTACTTCTATGTCCATGGATTTGAAGACAGATTTGTTAGTTACCAGACTCCAGATGTTTACTACCATCTCATTCACGGATTCCCAGGTTTTAAGCAAGGGTTATATATATATATGCGTCTAATCAGCACTAAACCTAGTCAGGCGCTCTGCCAAAGATATCCGGGTCTGTAGGCATAACTCTGAAATGTTAAGCGAGCCTTTATTAGTTTGAGAATTGGCCGTTCACTTTGAGATGTAAAGGTCAGCGGTGTCAGGTGTTGGGTGCCAAGAGGAAGACGGAGTTTTTGAGTGCTGTAATTAGAAGATTGTATTTGCACATTTATATTCAAGGAGCTCATTCTTTACTTTTCAGATTATTTCTACAAGAGTGCACGAGGGCTTCCTTTCCAAGGGACCAATTAGTCATCGGGAGAGATACGAGACAGAACTGTCCGCCAACCCCTGCTTAAATCTCGTCTTCAATAATCCCGGGCAAAAATGAATGCTCCGTCTTGCTGGCTGATGCCGATCTTCTCTGCACAGAGAAAAGGAACTGACGAATCAGGCGATTTCTGCACACAGAGTATTATGACCAGCTCAGTCTCACCAAGCTACAATGTCAAAACCTTGACAACTACTTTTCTGAAGGAAGTGAATCATCAGGGGAGGAAAAAGAAAAAAAAGAAAACGAGAGAAAGAAATGTCTGGACACTGACTGCGCCCTAAATGAGCCTATTGTGGTGAGCTATAATGAATTGACCATCTCCACATGAAGTTTCCTTTCTGTTCTGCCTCTGCCATAAAGCCTCATCGTGTAAGGGCCAAAAGTGCAGTATTACTGCTGCGCTCTCACAGGCAGGTCCGAGGGCCCTCAGAGACGGATGAGGTGAGGCAGAGACGTGAGATGAAATGAGAAAAGCCATAACAGCAACATAAGGAGAGCCAGAGTTGCACAGGATCTGATTGGCTTGATGTGAAGGACATTGAATGACCGGTCCATGAGCATGAATATAATAACACCATGCATCCATCCCCAAGCAATTAGAGTTACACCATAAGTACTACTCAACACCACTGCTTCTAGAATGCATCTGTAATATGTGCTACTTTTTTTTAACAATTTATATTTACACTTGATAGTAATTTAATCACTAGCCTGTTTTTTTTTTTCTTTATATGGTTTTCTTGAAAAAAATAATTCATGTCCTTCCTACTACACATCCAGGCTCATAAGTGAGAAATTCCTTACGTGAGATCATTCTAACAAAACGCGTATACCACAGAAAATAAAACGATATATCAGGAAAAGGTTGGCCGTATCCATGACAACTCCAATTTCTCTCATTATGCATCTGAGCGGTTGAGATTTAAGGGCCTTGCTTAGGGGCTGAACAGTGGTAGTGAACCCACGACCTTCCAAGCCAGAGTCCAACAACTTAATCACTGAGCTACCCTCTCCCTATGAAATAAATGCTAAGTAAAATGTATCCTATTAAAACAAATATTTAATAAAGAATGTTTTTTTTTTCAAATATATTTTCTGCAATGTAATGTTTTATTCAATTTAATTCAATTGAATCAAATTTATTACATGCATTTTATATGTAAAAAATCAGTTTTTCCCCCATTTCATGTAAAAAAATAAATAAATAAATAAATAAATAAATAAAAAAAATAATAAAATAATAATTAAAAAATAATAAAAAAATAAATTAATAATAATATATAAAACAATAATAATAATAATAATAATAAAAATTAATAATAATAATAATAATAATAAAATAAAATAAAATAAAAAATGTTAAAAATAAAAAAATAATAATAATTATGATAATTAATGGTCATTTTTTATAGTTATATTAAATGAAACATGCAGCAAGACCTACATCAAGAACACACAATCACATAAATCTGTTATTTGATAATAAGTGCACTTATAGTATATCCTGGATATTATTGTTATTTATTAATTTTTTTTTAAATAAATTCCAGACATTTATTTTCCAATTTTAGTTAGTTTCTTGCCTTGAAAAAAAAAAAGAAACCGGGAATAAGAGAGAACATGAAAGGATATAAAGAGTGATTAAATGATGGGTGCTTTATCCAGCTGAACAGACAGACAGAGTAGCGATCAGATGACCTTCCCACCACCACAAACCCTGACCGCCGGACACCATTGGACATTTAATGACCTCCGTAAATAACCCCATCTTATTACTGACCCGTGTGTCCCTGCGTGCAGCTTAAAACTGCAATGGACAATAAAACAAGCTCTAATGGCACAAATAAATATGAAATAGAGTAACTCCGATGATACAGAATGGCTGTAAAGCGCCTCAATCAAGCTATGCCGAGGGATTGTAATTAAATCACTGCAGATCTTTTATAGACTGGTGCTTTTCTCCAAAATACTGTTCTGTAAATTACACAAAGCAGAGCATCAGGCATCAATATACAGTAAATCTTATTGAAAACATATTTACAAAGTGTAATAATTAAATAATAATAAAAAAAAAATAAATTGAAGGAATTTCTAGTGTCGGTGATCATAGCAGTCAGAGAGAAAGTTTTCTGACATCTCCACTATAAAGAACTTCAGAACGTCCTCTTACAGGAAAATATTCATCTTCAGGCGAACAGTAACTCCACTTCATGACACCATACTGGCACTGATTAAATGTTCTGTTCCCTCCATATTGCGTTCATGCTGACTTGCGTTGCCTGCCACGGTCGCAGCAACATGGCCGTCCTTTTCCATGCCGATCTGTTTTGAACAACCCAGTGCTTTGACAGCAGACTCATTTTGACACAGCTGACGCATCTCCTCAGAATGATGTGAAGTGTTCCCTCTCCACCTCCATCATGCTCATGAGTGCCGAGTACGAGTACGCTAATACAATGCTCTAATGAAGCCATTAATTAATAAAGGAGTCCATGTGGAGTGTTCAGTCAAGATGGAGGTTTTACTCTGACTTCACCTGATGGAAGATCATCTTTAGGTAGCCAATGAGGGCTCATGGATATGTACCGCCCGCGTATTAGCAAAGATGTTGCAGCATTGCCATTCGGGAAGCATTGAATTTATACTGAATGTAGCGTGAAAAATGTGTGCAGCTTCTGGATGCAGGACATCGTTAACTTCAGGTGCAACAATTATGTCCTTACCTAATTGTTGGTTTAGTTCATTGTGGTTAAATTTAAAGGTTTGGATCTTGTGTGTTTGCACTGAACATTAAACCCCTGGGCACTTTATGCCACTGGGGCAGCCCTGGCCCTTCGAGGTGTGGCTCCTGAAAAGACTCTAGGGGAGCGCCGTGGTGTCTGGAAACAGGTCATTGTTTTGCAGGGTGGTAGATCTGGGGAGTTTTGGGGCCAGATCAGGGGCCTTGGAGTCTTTGACTCCTTGCTCGCATCTGAGTTAGACTGCGGTGCACTGGGTGCTCTGGAGCCTTTCCATCATAGCCAGCATTGCCCTTTCTGTGGGATCAGACCGAAATGGGCTGGTTTTTGGTCCCTGTGGACATGGGTGAGCCTTGTGTGCCCATGACCTTGAGATCAAGGTCAGTGGACATAATATTATGGATGAATGGTGTAGATTTACTGATTCCTTCACCGGGACACATGGAGCATTTGAATATGTCATACAGTAAGTGCACATTTCGGAGCCAAGTTTTCCACATTTTAGAGCAACTCTACCCTTCATTTTATTATAGTAATCTAATGATGTTATTTTATTTTACTTTTAAAGAAAATGCATTTATGTACATATGTGCGTTGATTATGTACTTGCTTGTACTTTTAAATGCTTGCAAACTGCACTGGTGTAATTTTAGGGGTTAAAAAAGGGTGATAACACTTAAACACTGGCTTTGTTTGATACACCATTGCAACACAGATCCTCTTTTCAATACATACATGGGTTAATTCCCTAAACATTTTAAGGAATATTAACATGAACATTAGAAACGTTATCACAAACGTGTGGGACGTTTGCAAGTATATCTTCAGACTTGGCCTTGCCTATATTTGCCTCAGAGGTGCTTTGATATCGACAAAGATATTTTTTAACATGATTGTTCACTTTGTTTTGGACTTGGCGGCAAGACGAATCACAAAAAAAAAAGTGTTCAAAAACTAAAACTGTCAGAAATCATATCACGAAACACAGAGAGAGGTAATAAGGCTACTGTGGACTCTCTCTTACTCACAGTTCTAACTGCCTCAGCTCCCTGTTGGCGCTCCAAGGTCACGCCAGTCTCTTAAAATGATTTCAGGGGTCAGCGAGTTCACTTCGCTTCAGCATGGCTCCGGAGAGAAGAACTGGAGGAATAAAAGTGTCCGAGTGAAACACTAAATCAAGATTACAAGATTGTTCAAGATTTCATTAGATGGGTTTTTTCAAGTGTGTCAGTCACGGCAGGGTGTCGGTGACTTCCTGACCTCCTTCGCCTTTGGTTAACATCCCCAAATCTCAGGGCAGCTCCATTAAAAAAAAAAAAAATAAATAAAAAAAAACACCCCAGAACCCCAGAAGGATAAGGCTTGTGTCATTGAGGTAATAGTAGTCTGAATAAATCATCATGATTTCACTGGATTTCATAGAAATTAAACTTTAAGCATGTAAAAACTATAAACTATCTTGCCCCAATTCATCGCAAAATGTTATACAATGTACATCTGCTAGCCAAGCTACTACAGAAACTAGCCTAGCCGCTAACTACAGTATTTACATCCTTTCAAAGCATACGCCCAGTAACTTTGCCTTTAATCTACAGTATGTTAAACTTGCAAATGTACATAGGACTAGATTTGCCTTTAATGTGTTGAAGCTTTGATACCTTAGTATCTTAAATTTCTAATAATATGAGCGGAAAAGAAAAACCAGCACTTTCGGTTGTGGACCCAGTTCTGAGAGTAAGAACTCCTTTTATTTCTCTGTACAATCCCCTGCTACACTTACACACTCATCCGAGAGTTTGACTAGTGCTTGGATACCATCATGGTAGAAGGGTTTTCTCAGTATCCCAGAGCCATGACCAGACTGCCTGTCTGATACATGTCTGAAACTCAGGCCTCACAATAACGGCTTGAATTCCCCAAAACATATCGGTCGATTTTTTAATGATCAGATTCGCTGAACGTTCACAGGAGCGACTGCAGTCGGCCCCGAGCTAACTCGGCCATGGTCGTCATTCATGGATGAACGTGCGGCCGACTTTAAAACGTCTGCACCATTTAAGCGTTTTACTGCAGTTCAAAAGTCATCACCGCACTGTGCTCGACATCCTCTGTAAATGAAAATCGCTTTCATGCCTTCGTTCACCAGAAATTTCATCACCCATTTTAATTTGAACACCCTCCTTATTTAGACTTATAGACAAGTTGATAAGTTAGTACGCCCTATTTTAATTCCTTGTTTTTTTGTGTGCGATAATAAAAATCATCTGATAGTACTGTAGTATGTCTTCGTTTTAGGCAAATACAACCTCAGACAAACAAACAAACACAAAAAAAACCCCTGAAAAACCACCACATTTATCCCCAGAACAGAAAACTTCCTTGGTGCTACCAGGTTGCCTCTAGCTTCTGAACAGGTGTGCTTTTCTAGTGTTGTGGCACCAGGTTGTTGAGAGTGGATTTTTTTTTTGGGGTGCTCTGTTTTTATTTTGGAGTGGGCCTCCATGTATCTGAATTTTTTGTCCGGCAGATTTCATAAAAATTTTATATAATTTAATGATTTAAAAAATATGTGAATATAATTAATACATTATATTATTTAACATTACATTATTATTATTATTATTATTATTATTATTATTATTATTATTATTATCATCAAACATCAATGTTTAAAATCAAATAAGTTAATAATCAAAGTATGATTTAAAAATAGGATTATTTTAAGAATCAAAATTTTAATAATCAATAAATAAGGGAAAATAATTGTAATAATTATAATAATTATGCAATAATAATAATAATAATAATAATAATAATAATAATAGTTAAAATAATATAATCTAATGCAATCAAGCTGACAAAACGAATCTTATTGACCCTTACCATAATTAAGGTCAATAATTAATTATAATCTTGGGATCCTAAAATAATACATGAATAACATAAAATAAATATAGAAAAAAATATTAACAAATCAATAATTTCAATAGTTTTAAGCATATTAAGCTTGACTGTTGGGGAAGGAATAGGAAAATACGAATAGGATTATTATGCAGCTTAGAAAAAGCTCAAAACTTTCGCCGATGAAAAATTAAGCCATCAGCACTAGTGGTTGATATTCTGGTTAGGAAAAGAGGAACAAACCAAACTCTCTCTCGCTCTCTGAAAAAGAATGATGTAAAATCTTTTAAGGCCTCCCCATGAATAAATATGAGATGAGAGGAGAAAAATTATGTAATTGGGAGGTGCCAGGCAATTGGACTTAATATTCATTAGATATATGTTAAATTTGTTAAGTATCTACTTGACTTAAGGAGGAGCGAACAATGAAACAATGAGGTAATTATGAGGTAATCAGTTCAGTCCAGATGTTATCTAGTTCGTCTGAGTGATTTGTCTGTGTGTGTGTGTGTGTGTGTGTGTGTGTGTGTGTGTGTGTGTGTGTGTCAGGTATCAGTCCAGTCCCTTTGTGTTGAGGAGACGGATGGCTTGCGGATAAAAACTGTTTCTCAGTCTGGATGCGAGTGCCCGAATGCTTCGGTACCTTTTTCCAGATGGCAGGAGGGTGAAGAGTGAGTGTGAGGGGTGTGTGTGTGTGTGGTGAGTGTGAGGGGTGTGTGCGGTCAGCCACAATGCTGGTGGCTTTGCGGATGCAGCGTGTGGTGTAAAGGTCTTCGATAGAAGGGAGAGAGACCCCGATGATCTTCTCAGCTGTCCTCACTATCCGCTGTAGGGTCTTGCGGTCTGACATGGTACAATTCCCAAACCAGACAGTGATGCAGCTGTTTAGGATGCTCTCAATAGTTCCTCTGTAGAAGGTGGTGAGGATCGGTGGTGGAAGCTGTGTCTTTCTCAGCCTTCTCAGGAAGAAAAGACATTGTTGGGCTTTCTTATGCAGAGAGCTAGTGTTGAGGGACCAGGAGAGGTTCTCCTCCAGGTGGACGCCCAGGAATTTTGTGCTCTGGGGAAGTTGAGAGATCTTGGGGAATTTTCTTTGGGTGTCTGTTGTCTTTCTGGCTGGCTGGTCCAGAGTTGTCCATTTATGTTTTGGTTGCAATAAACTTCTTTATTTTTTTTCCTTGTGGCCATGAGCCTTAGGTGCTCATGATCCTGTCACCAGTTAGTGATCAGTGTTGTTTAGTTCACCTGGTGGTTTTGTGGATGATAAAGCTGGTCAGTGTTATTTGGCTTGATAACAAATCAATTCCTATGTGAAGGACATTTGACTTGACACCTTTGTCAGGCTATTTAAATTAACTGAGTTTACTTACACTTTCATTTATCTCACTATCCTTTTCCCTGTCAGCCCTCTGCTCATAGTAAAGCTACCTGATTTTGTTTAACAAAAAAAAAAAACTTTTTTTGTCTCTCTCTTTTCTTTAACAGTACTACTCCATTCAGGACATCAAACGCAACAGCATAAAGGTGAAGAGGGAAAAAATGGGCTTTTGTAAATGCTGTATACTTTGATGTGGTTGGAGATGAGACTTGGCACTGATGGGATCTGAGGCAGCTTCTCAAAGGGCAGTGTACTAGAGAGCTGGACTGCAGACCAGACGTCAGAGATGAGCACAAACAACCAAAGGTGAGAGCAGCACATAGATCTGGGCTATTCAAGATGGTGTCATATTTGTAAAAGGAAAAGGTGTGTCACTTTAGACAGATGGGTGTAAAAGCATTTTAGAGAAGCACTGTGCAACTAAGACTCATGCTGCAGCATGAAATCTGGCTTTCACCTGAGAAATGCTCATGAAAAGGAATGTGATTTTCTGTAAGGCTCAGGCGCTATCAGAGAGAAAGCTAAAGGGCAAGACAAGCAGTTGCTTGGGGTCACACGGGGCCTCCACACAGCATACACCAAGATGGGAATGCCTGCAGATGTTCAGGAACCGTGAATTTCTTACTTGTTGAAGCATTACCAGTGTGAGTGTGGGACGTGTGAAGAAAGAGCAGATATAACAGGTAACAATCCAAATTTTAAATTAATTAAATGACATTTTTTATAAGAAATCACCACCATCTTAGGTGCACCTATAAGAAATTTTACCATGATGTATACAGATGTGGCCATTAAGAATGCGTGCTTTGCCCTGCGAAAGGCCGCAATTTATCACGCGCCCTGCCGCGAAATCCCTCAAGCATACTTTAAAGAATTGAAATAAATATGTTGTGCTTCACTGAATATCTGCCAGATGGCGCATGGAAGGACTTTATCTAAACAACAACGAAGAATTGTTCATAATTAGTTAGCCTAAAACAATATTGTTTCCAATGCTGAAGCAAACACAAATTTTACTTTGTTTTACAATAGATCTTTCATGATGAATGTGTGTATATGCTTCATATTATGTTCATAATAATGAAATGAGATTCCATGTTTTAAAATTCATAATAAAAGGTTTCTTATATAGTGTTTGTAATGGTACTTTATAGGGACAAAACAATGAAAGACATGGCAATGCCTCAGTTTAAATGGTCTTAAAATTAATTTAATTTCCTAATAGTAGGCTATCTGATAGTGTTAACTATGTAAATGTTCTGATCCGTGAATATGTCGACATTAAAACGCGGAAATGTGTCAACATTGAGCACCATCACAAGACATGAAAAAAAAAAAAAAACTATATTTTAAAGTAAATATTCTTATATGTACACAAAGTGTTTCTGGCTTTTTAAAGTAATAATCATCATGCTTTTTTGCTGTTTGTGTCCAGCATTGAATCATTATTTTATCCATTATTTGACCACGGCTGGAAATAATAGCTGGAATGTGATTGTGAATTTATGACTGAAATAAAGCTGTGTGTAAACCCGTGGTTTTTACTTTCACTTTACAAAAGGCAGTGTTTTGATCAAAATGCGTGAGATTTATCAATTAAAATGCAGACATACGCCCCCAGAAAGGCATTGCGTCTTGCAATAATGCCGATCAAACATAATAAACCTGTCCATAAATAAAAATATATATATTTAAGCATATACACGAAATGTATTTCACTTAAATATTACAGATTAAAACAAGGATAGAAGACGTGCTGAGCTTCAGTTCATTGTGCTGCGGACAAAAGTTCCAGGAAGGAAACGGGTTTCGTTATTTTACAAAATCTGAATATATTCAGTAAATTTATGAATTACACTCAAAGTATCAAATCCAACAATGAAGTCTGATTTAATCGGTACCATTAAACATTTTATTACTATTTATTTAATGTTTTGCTGGCGAAAGATATTTTAGTCAGAGACCCTTAATTCTGCCAATTCAGCAGCGAAACCGGTTTGATAACTTCACATCTGTCTTGAATGAAAGGTGGGAAGAGGGATTACAGTAACTGGCGGGTGTTCACCTTGGAGCACGCTGTCACGTTGTATTCAGCGAGTTGACTACATATTTGTTTGTGGCATTTCTGGGGGAGTATGTCTGCAGGTTTATCGATAAATCCGCTCATATCTGTGCTCGAATTTTCAGCCTTTTGGTCAACAGCACTCACTTTCACTTTGCAAAATGCAGTGTTTATTGTTTACTGTATATTTAAAGTGGACATACAAACACATTCATCATGAAAGATCTATTGTAAAACAAAAACAAAATTGTGTTTGCTTCAGCATTGGAAATATTGTTTTAGGCTAACTTTATTAAAGATTATACACTTTTCTATCCTTTGTTGTACTTCGTCTTCTTGCACACACGTATGCATCTTTAAAGTTGAAAAGAAAATAATAGTGGGCTGGTAGGCACGTAACGGCTGAATGAAGTTAAATATACTCAATAAATTAATAATTGTGCACACATTCGTAAATAACTTTTTCAATGTATATACTACCATATCATATATTTGTGTCTAATACTGTTTTATTCGTATTTTACAACATTACATGTAGTTTGTAATTTACTTTCTATTGTACTTTTAAGATGTAACCTACGTATCTACAGTATAAGCATACAGATGTGTGAAGACCAATTTTCTAGTTTTGCCGTCGCACCTCACGGCGACGGTATGCAGTTGCTTGCTTTGACCACTGAGTGGTGCTATATAACTATAGACCGACGCGTCAGACCTTATTTCATTCTCTCAAGGATTAATGAGCCGCAGCTCCTTTAGAGCTGCACGTAGTAGCAGATAAAATCAAGTGTAACATTGTACTTAAACGAATTCATAATAACAATACTAAAATTACAGTACAAATGTAGAATTAAAATTTATTAGTATCGAATTTAAGCAAAGTAAATGTTAGCCTTTAGATTTTATCATGTGTAATTAGAAAGCCTACGCATGTACTCAAAGTAATTAAACACATTGAGTACTGTTAACCTAAATAATTGTTTGAGTACGTAAGTAACAATAACTTAAGTAAAACTTCCACCAGTGTAAACTTTATAGAGCTCTTGTGGTGCAGTGGTTAAGTGTCTCACCTTCCATGCGGAAGACCCCCAGTTCAATTCCCACGTAGGATGGGCTGCTATATATATTTTTTTTATTTGATCAACAAACTCAAAAATTTATATAAAACCCTACACTGTAAACCCGATTAAGTTGGCAAAACGCCAAATATTTTAGGTAATCAGTTACATATATGTTTTTTAATTAATGATGTTTCCAATTTTAAGTAAACAGAACTATCAATTTCTGAGTTTGTTGAACAAATAAAAAAAAATATTGCAAACTTGTCCAACACGGGAATCAAACCGGAGGTTTTCCGCATGGCAGGCGAGGCACATAACCACTACGCCACAAGAGATTTATAGAGTTTCCATTGGTGGAAGTTTTACTTAAGTTATTGTTACTTACGTACTCAAAATTATTATTCATTCAATTATTTAGGTTAATAGTACTCAATGTGTTTAATTACTTTGAGCATTAGGGTTTACAGTGTAGTGTACTTGTTTTAATGTTCAACTTCAATGTTTTTTTTTTACTCATTACACTATTGTACAGCAAATATCAATAGCTCTGATTAAGATTTTTCATGCTTGTTGTATAAAATATACAGATGTGGAAATTACCATTACTGTAGTATTTCTTCAATACAGCATATTGTTTTGACTTTTTTATGACTTAAGTATTTAAAAAAAACCGAGATGACGGAAAATGTCACTTTGCGCCACCTGGCGGTCATTTCACTAATTGCCTTGAAATGCAACTGATTTATTTTGGCCGCTGTCGTTTTGTCATGATCTCAGCTAATTAACCCCATACACCTGCAACCTATTAACAATCTACCACGCCTTTAAAAAGAAGCTTAGAACTCCATGCAATGCCGAAGTATCCTGCTTGCGTGCCTCTTGATCTGTCACGCGTGATTTTTGCTTCTGTGTATGAGCTCGCCTGCATTACGGACTTTGATTTCGGTACGTGCTTCCGGATTTGTCTTTTCTCACCGCTGGACAACTGTTTCGGACCCTGCCTGTTCCTCCGACCTCGTTTAGTGCCATTCCCCGCAATCTCTGTGTGTGCATGCAGACTTTTGATCACTTCTGCGTATGTGGATATCGGACAGGAGTGTTTCGCCGTCACAAGCATTTCATTCCCTGCCGTATTTGTGCTCCTGCTGAGCCTCCACATTGAGACTTATTTGTGACTTTCGAACTAAAGCTTTCAGAAAGGCTTTCTGTCTGCAATTGGGTTCACTCCCGTTCAGCCCCATCCCTGACAGTTTTAGATGAATTACCAAGACAGACTGGATGTCTCTGCCTAAAATGTATTTCTACATAGTAGTAGTAGTACTACTACTAATATTAATACTGAATGGAGAAAGTGCAGTCAAAGACGAATCATCATTGAAGGAAAGAAAAAAATTAAGTATAAATACATATTAGTATTTACAGTTTGAGCTCGACACATTTATGACCTCTGTCGCTTGCTGTCAACGGGCGCCAAGGAGAGATTAACACATTTTTGGCTTCAGTAGACACACAATACCTCAGACTGAAACACGACTGCCCTCTACCGGTAATGAACGTCATTCTCACAGCTTCCCATGCGCTGCTGCGGCAGCTCGCGAGATCCCTTTTCTCGAAACGTTTGTTCTTAATGGCCAGATCTGTAGTACTGTACAGTAGGGTCCCCCAAAGAGAGCAATCAATTGATCACATTCCAGAACCCCTCTTCCAGCCTGCATGGTGCCATTCTGATAATCTTAACTGATCTGTGACACAAAGCAGCATCTGTAAAAATAAGGCCCCAGGAAACTTAACCAGGCATGGGACAGGACGTTTGCGTAGCCTGGAACCACGCTTATACCAGATGCCTCAAAGTAAACCCAAAAACCAGGGTGTAAATGTACGATCCAGAAACAAAAGTGGACAGTTTTACAGCTAAACCCCGAGTTGGGGTGGTGGGAGGCACCAAGACACCAAGGCACACTTTGACACTCTTCAATGAACAAAGAGGCAGGTGGCATTTACATTATTTTAAAGTGTGCCAATAGGGCAAAATTTTATATACATATATTTACTCAGTATGTTGTATGTCATGTTAGCATTTACAAACCCCTTTTATTAGGTATAAAATAGTCTATTAAATACGGGATGTCCATCAATCATGAGCTTGATTTATTCAAAGAACAATGGTATACACAGAAAATTGGTAGCATGAACAGAACTGCAACTTTAGTTCATAAAATGTATAAAAACTCCAACCAAATGTGTGTCAAACCAAGTGACAGCCGAAACATCGTGCTAATTTATGCAAAAAAAGCAGGAACCACATGAGGTGTGGCTAAGCCCTGCAACTACATCCGATTGGACCAATTACCTGTGGGATGGACTGACTCAGATGGGTCAAAACCCTAAGGTAACCAGCAAGCTCGGAGTAGAATAACTCTGGCAAGCAGCTCAGGCTTCCTCTGTTGTGGGCGCACACCTTCGTCAGAAAACGAAGAGGAATAACAACCACAATCTCTTGCAAGCAGCTTGGGCTTTTGCCCTTGAGGGCACTACGCCGCCTCTGCAGGCGTTATCCACTCTTCAAGAACCCTCAACGAGACTTCGTGCCAGAACTCCAAAGTCCTGCAGCGAAGGAACCGCCAGAAGAAGTTCCAGGGCCGCCATCGGTAACCAGGCAACCGATGCCTCCCCGAAGGGCTTTCCCGAAAAACGTCACCTCAACCTCAGCGCACCAACCGATCAGCAACGCCATGATCACCGGATGAGAACTAAACGTAAACCAGTAAACAAACAAAGCTGCATACCTTGCTGAAAATAGGTGTTTGCTTCATAACTAAACTCTAAGATTAAGACACTGCTCTTGTGACTTTCTTTAAATAAACAGTACTAGATAAACTTCATTAACTTTCATCCTCCAAACTGTTTGCTTGTTTGTGTGTGTGCACGTGTGTGTCTGTTCAAGTAGCATAGCATTCGATTCACCTCTGACCCAGAGCTAAAACACTACATAATAAAGGTAAAGAATGCCGCGGTCATTCTTGGTCTACTTTATGTAAACCCTACATATCAATGGTAGAGAATGCATTGGGCATTTTGTCCACATTGAAATGTCTGCATTATGTAAACCCTACAGTGGTATTTTTGATAGTACTATAGTACTCATTTGTTGATATAGTACCAATGTATTCACCAAAGAATTGTTGGTACACACCACAGCACTACCATGGGACCCAATGAAGTGCCACAGTACCTACGCTGGTACTCTTTAGAGCTCCTCCATAGTACTGTCTGAAGTACCACACTAATCCTATGGTAGAGTATATGTCCACTAAGCTTATGGTATGTACTAGAGTCTTTTTCCATTCTTAGAACTCACCGGAAATTTGAGAATTCAAATCAGTCAGCTCAGTATCCTTCATGGTACCCAACCAAAAATTCATATGTATTTAGACCAATATTTAAAAATCTAAAAAAAAAAAATTGTTCATTTTATCGAGTGCACACCTATTGTACCTTAGTTGCTTTCGTTGCTTGAAGAAAGACAATAAATTAAAAGAGAAGCTCATAATAGTTAAATAAGAAAAAAATATCATCAAAAAAGCATCATTATGGCTAAATAATGTGTTGGCAGTAGAAACATATTAATCACCACAGTAAATAAATGAAAGGCTCTTAACTATTTGCCTAGTTTTATAAAGATGTACTGTTGATGTACCTCTCCAGGGATGAGGGAAAAAGTAGCAGACTTTTTTTTTTTTTTTTTTTTTCGGTGTGTATGCATCAGGTAACTCCCAGTTGGTTCTTTACTTTGACCTTTAGATAATATTTGAAACTTTTAAAAAAGTTTTTACCTTCATAAAAACTTCTTTAAATGCTAGAACTGAATCTGCTGTTCAAAAAGCCCTTGAGGAACGATTTCTTTTTTTTTTTTCTTCTGGCAACTGTAAAAAGCCAAATTAACAAAACAGTGCTATTATTCAATTATTTATGGGCCATGGATGGCAGCGTTTCAGTTCACAGGGGTGAGGCAGAACTCGTGTGGATCAGGTTATGAACAGAATGAAACATATTTGATGTCAAATCATAGAGACGCTTGCACTCTTCTTAATTCCCTGCTAATCATGGATTTTTATTGATTTTCCCTTCTCATCGCTTGCTTTTATTGATCTTTTCTAATTTCTTTTAAGTGTTCCTTTTTAATACTCAGCACTTTCAGTAACTTTGGACGTACAGACAAGACCTCACAATTCCCTCCGGAGCGTAAATACACAACACAATTTTCCATAATGGCGAGCGCGCGAACAGGGCCTGATTCCAGCTCAGAAGAATTAAACACTTTCCCTAGGCATTTGCCCTTCGTGTGATAAATATGTCATTTTTTTAAAGGGAAGTTTTCAAAGTTTTCAAGTAATTGTCCTTTCTTCCAGAAAACCCAGTTGAATTTTAACCGATGGCTCATTCACAATTTGACAAGGTGAGTTATGCATCGTTAACTTCAGAAGACGATCAGAACTTCTTTCTCTTCGCCGTGTTTGCTCTGACCTGAATGAGGCAAATCAATTGAGACATTCTTATTTTATTTTATTTTTGCGTACAATTGCTTCTTTTTTCGATTTAAATTGAAGTTTCTCAGCAAATGATTACAAACTCATTGCGTTCATGCGATCCCATTGATCTTTTTGCTAGTGCCTTTGCACGACTAGCATCTAGTAATTATTGTGATTTTATAACACTTTAGGTTTAAAAATAAAAATTCAGAGAGAATTCCCATGAATATACAAGCAAGAAACACAAACAAGTGTTGCACAACCTTACCTACTACCACTACTACTACAGTGGCAGTAATGCAACTACAAATCTTTACAATATACCAGGGGTGTTATATGAATGGCGTCCATGAATGGCGATGCCGGTTGAGGTGGCTTGGAGCCCACTGCAGTCGTACACACAATCATTCACCAACACCAATTGCACATTATAGGAACTCGGCTGGGAGTTATTGCCACATCCCCCGTACAGTCCTGACCTCGCTCCAAGGCATTTTTGGACAATTTTTGGACATGTTTGTCCAAATGTTTGGACAATTAAAGGAGTTCCTGGGAGGCCGGGCTTTCAGACCCGTGAATGAGTCTGTGTGACTGTCTGTAAATCAGACAGGCCGATTATGGTTCCGGTGTCCTAAGAAAACGTTCTACCTTGATGATGTTTTATTTCACATTTGTACAACGCTATTCAGTTCATAAGATCCAAAGCTAATTCTGCATGCAGGTTAAGAAGGCTATCAGGGCCGGCTGGATTCTTTTATAATTTGCATATCGACCATATAAAGGAGTAGAGATAAATAAGAAACTCGTGCATAATCAGCTTCATATTGAAGAAATGATGCAAGCCTGCGTTCATCACTAACCTTTTAATGCATAACCTTGCAGAATTCCATCAGATTCTATTCTCACACAACTCATTTGAAGACGACCTTTAAGGCATGTTTTTTTTTTAATACAAGCTCGAGACCTGGGATGTTGTCTGAAAGTCGATGGCTCTCTCCTACAGTAGGTAAGCTTTTCGAATGAGGTTTTTTTTTTTACGTGATCACATCGTCTTCTCTGCAGCATCTTTTTCTCTGTTTAAAATTTAAAGCTCAAGCATTTCACTTTGACGCTGACCTGCAGCCATCCGAGCCCTCTTTCAACCCTGATTCACACAATAGCTTTTTCTTCTCTCACAGCTTTCACAGAGCGAAGCTTGCACTACTAACCGAGCTAAAGACTGAGCGTCGCTTTTTTGCTATTTCTCTCTCTCTTTTTTTATTTGCATCTGTTCTGTAGAGAATTGGCCCGTGACCATGTCACTGTAACATATGGCTCCATGAAACATTCTAAATATCAGGAAATTTTTACAATGGATAAAACGAAATGAAAAAACAAACAAACAAACAAACAAACAAAAAACATATGATTGACCTCACCCAATCCAGGTCAGCTCAGATTAGTACAACTCAAAGCATTCCTTTCATCCATAAAGTTAATGTGCATGTCCACAAACACACACACACAACTCCTTAATTAATAGGCTGTTATTTATGGGATTTCATGACTACAGTAAAGCATATGATACATATAACACAATAAATTATAGTTATACACACTTTTGGGCAATTGTGCTACACACTCTATACAGTGGAACCTTGGATTGAGAGTAACTCGGTTTACGCGTGTTCCGCAAGACGAGCAAAGATTTTTAATAAATTTTTATTTGAAAAACGGGCAAGTCTTGGTTTACGAGTATCATGTATCACTCATGCGCCTCTTATGCGGAATTGTGTGTAATCGTCTCCCCTGCTGGGTCTTAGTGCTCATCTCTTACTTGCATAATAAAAATCTCCCTTTCTGTTTCAGCGTCTCCTATGTGTGTGTGTGCGCGTATAATTTGACACAGACACAAACACACGCACACACCCCAACACACTCATAGATGCTCTCTTGCCTTTTCACCCCCTCCCCGGCTTCATAAACACACAGAAACTATGCTCTGTTGCGATTCTTTTCAAAGGTAATGTGCTGTTTTTTTTTTTTTTTTACTTTACTGCAGTGATTCCCTTAGTATGCGCCATGCCAGTGTCAGAGGGATTGATTTTTTTTCCTGTTAAAACGGTGTTTTCACTGTGTTTGTGTGTCCATTTGTTGTGAAACTTAAAAAGTGATTCCGTTAGTATGCGCTCACGCCAGTCTCAGAGAGATTTCTTTTTTTCCTGATAAAAAGATGTTTCCGTTGTGTGTGTGTTTGTTGTGAAACTTAAAAAGCAAGGTGGGGAGAGGAAAGAGGAGTGTTAATGTGTAAAACGAGGTGAGGGAAGGGGCTAAAAGGGGCTAATCCCCCCTGTCAGGATTTATTTGTACTGTCAGGATTTATTTGTACTTTTTTTTAAAGGTAAAGTGCAGATTAAGTTTTTTATTTTCCCTTTATAGATTGTATTTAATATTTTTATGTATTTATTTTTTTGGGGCTGTGGAACGAATAAATGAGTTTTCATTATTTCCTATGGGAAAATGATGATTTGGCTTACGAGTGTTTTGGAACACGAGCCCAATTCCGGAACATGCTTATAATCCAAGGTTCCACTGTATTGTATTATATACTCTACCTTTCTGTATGGACACATACTGTATTCCAATTTGAATCAAAAAGTTTCGGGATTTACAAGCTTTTTTCACCATTTCTCCTCCCTCAAACACCATAAGATTTGGCAGTAGAATTCATTATTTACGGTCTGGCTCCTGGGGAGAAATTCTTGATGCACAAAGCACGAATGTCAAAAAAGTCGATGAGCATGCGTTTGGTCAAGCTGCAGACCTGCCTCACCTATTCTGGTCGTGGAGATGACGGGCTCTTCCGCTGTGAAGACTGTGGCTTCGACTCAGGGTTGTACCCAGACACCCAAGTTTCCTCACCGGTGATGATCCTCAACATGAAGGACAGGTCATCCAGACATCTGACAATCATCACGCAGAAATTGCAGAATGGTCTCCACATTTTTGGGGGTTGAGTTCTTTGAAGGTCTGGCTGATCTCTTGTCATCTTCCAGTAATGTTCTTCCGCTCTCGAACAATTTGTCCAGTTTCACGCAGAATTTCATGTTCATTCTTTGTTTTAACTAGTAATAGAAGATATGGTAACGGATCTGGACAGAACAGTCCCAGTTGCGCAGCTTATGATGTACACGGATGTCTTTTGGCACACTGACTTATGAAGGTCGGTTCTCCATGTGCAGCCTTGTGTCGCCATCTGGTGTTATTAATTAGTCTTGAAACTTTGTGATACCTCTTTGTATACAAATATACATTTTGTATTAGATGCATACATACATGCAAGTATACATTTTCATTTGCAATTATCAATATTAATAATCAGTCTGCCAGGAATGTTCTGAAAAAAGTATTTGCGTCAGAGAGAGGGAAAAAAAAAATATGAGAGGAATGTAATAGCCAACATAAAACTTTATGTTCTGATGTAAAGTAATAACTATATTTAGATCTAGCACCCTGACATTCCCATAACCGTATGTCCAGAGGTGTTATATTACTCTTAAATTCACCAGTACAGTGCATTTTGTATTTATTATCAAACAACATTTCATTATCCAGTTTTCTCCAGTTATAGTTAGACTTAATGTCCAGGCTACAAGTGATGCCTGGTTTCCCATAAATTACACTGTAGCAGCTTGTGATGTCACAAAGGAGCCACAAAGTATAAATTCATCTGTCCTGAGGATTATAAAATGCTGAGACTGGAGACTCCTTGCCTAAATGTCAAATTAATATTTTCTTTACAATTCATCAGTCAGTCAGAGAGTAAGTAAGTAAATAAGTGGGCGGTTAGTATAGAAACAATAAATACATAACTTCAGACCAATCAGAATCCAAAATTCATAAACAAGTATGCTACTCGTAGCTCATGCTAATATACTGCGGTATGGACTACACTGCTTTTACCTAGCAAGTCAATCATTTCAGCATTAAGTTCTCATATCTTCACAAGTATCTTTTTAGTCGTTCTGACTCACACAGGCTGAATAAGAGCTGGAGAATGTGATGCGCTCGATCGATACATGAAGTAGGATCAGTACCATTCAATCAGTGCAGTAGCTCTCACACAGACGGACAGAAGAGCACTTAGCCAGCTCTCAGACCCTTGTTCAACTCGCTCCAACATGCTCGCAGATAAATTTGTTGAAAATAAAACACAGCTGCACAGAGTAAATAATAAATTCAGCAGAGTTAATGGCTAAAATGAGTGCTGTATTAGTGAAGTGAAGCAGTGCCTCATCAGTGGGCACTGAACATGCAATGTCACATGACTGGAAATAATGGACGGTTAAATTTAGATGATTAATAAACTTGTGAGTTATGTGACTGCATTGCAAAAAAAAAATAGCTAAATTATGATATGCCACTTTTTCCATTTTGTACAACAGTTCACATGTGAATATTAGCTACAAACTTAAACATACATACACATGTACAGTATGTACTGTATGTGTATATTTTATGTTTAATAAAGAAGTCCAAAAATATTACATGGTATTTAAGAAAAATGTTTTTGTCTAATAGCACAGAATGAATTGCACACATCAAGGTGGATGCCAATAATTATTTTTGATAGTTCATATTTTTTACGTTTGTTTAATTAATTGCTTTTTTTTAAAACATATTTTTTTTATTATTAGTCTCGTCTCATGGTCCTATGTCTCATCTCCTGTTCTGTATTTATTCAGTGTTCTCACCTGTTCGTCTCCACTTGTCCACCAGCTCCATCATCATAACAGTTAAGACAATCTGATTTCTTCATTCAGTGTTTTCCATTTCTCACACACCGTTAATAAAACGCCCATTTGGGTTTTCTCAGGCTCCTGACTAAGTTCGGACAAGGACTTGATCCCGACCTGAGGCTGCAGCTCATGGGGCAGGAACGACTCGGTGGGACTGAAGCAGTTCATTCGAACTTTGAGTTCATGAACTTTTGGGGCCATGCCAGAACCCATGCAAGTGGATCAACAATCCCTTTTCAGACTCACACCCACAGAGAGACAAGGCCGGCTGACCCAAAGACTCTGCCTTTACTGTGCAGAAAAAGCTTGATGACCTCCTCGTCCTATGGTGAGCAAGATCTCTTACCTCTGTAAACCTATGGCTCCTTTAACTACCAATGTAGCTATTGGCACTGCCTCCTCTTCTATTACAGTAAAGGCTCTCCTGGATTCGGGGTCAGACGGCAACTTCATCTCCGCTGACCCAGTTCAAGATACGCTGTGTCCCCAGTGCCAACCCTCAAGGAGGATGGGTTTGTCATGCCACCACTTTTCTACACATGCGAGTGGGTTGGTTTCACACTGAACAGATTAAATTTCTGGTTCTGGAACTGTCCACTTCCAAAATCATTCTTGGACGTCCATGGCTCGCCGATCACCAACCCATTATCTCTTGGGACAGTGGAGAGATCCTGAAGTGGTGGTCTGACTGGCTGGACCAATGTCGGCAGACGAAACCAATCCTCTCCATCAACACCACATCAGTGGAGAGCCCAACTGACCAACAATGTGTAATCATCCCCGAAACCTACCCCAAGACCTACTCCCACTTCAGAGACATGTTCTGTCCTCGGGGAGCCACACAGCTGCCACATCATCTGCCATGGGACATCGCCATCGACCTCCTTTCAGGTGAACCAGTGCCCAAAGGGAAAATCTACTCTCTCGTCCTTCCTGAACAGAAAGCCATTGAAGAGTACATTGAGGAGGCCCTCTGACAAGGATATATACCTCCACCTCCTCAGCTGCTTCGAGTTTCTTTTTCATGGCTAAGAAGGACAGGGGTCTGCACCCCTGTATTGATTACCATGCCCTAAAAAAGAGCATGGTAAAATTCTGCTACCCACTCCCTCTCGTCCCGGCTGCCCTGGAACAACTGCGAGGTGCACGCATCTTCACCAAGTTAGATCTCCGGGGCGCCTACAACCTCATCTGAATACGAGAGGGGGATGAGTGGAAAATAGCGTCATCACATCAACCGGACATTATGAATATTTTGTCATGCCTTACGAACTGATCAATGCCCCCTCCGTATTTCAAAGGTGTTTCCATTGTTCTTGAATCGGTTTGTTCTAATTGACATCAATGACATACTCATCTACTCTAGGAGTGAATTGTGTGGCCGAGATCATTCATGTGACTGAGTTTCTTCGGAGACTCAGACAACACCAACTATACCTAAAGGCTGAAAAAGGTGCGTTCCATCAACCCTCCGTGCAGTTCCTAGAACATCACATCAGTCAGCACAGTATCAGAATTTATGAGGGGAAGGTGGAAGACATTCAGACCTGGCCGGTTCCAACCAATATTAAACAGCTCCAACGTTTTTTGGGCTTTGCAAACTACTACCGAAGGTTCATCTGAGATTACAGCTCCCTTGTTTCCCCCCTTACAGATCGCCTGAAAGACAAACCCAAAACCCTCACTTGGAACTCTTCCAAAGCGTTCACTTCGGCATTCATCATGTTTCTAGTCTTGAATTGGGGCCATCCTTTCTCAGCAGCAGAGGAAACTTCCTCTGAAACTTCCATGTGCTTTCTTCTCCCGGAAGAACTTGCATTAGAGGAATGGAGACATTGGTTGGAGGGGACTGTACATCCATTCATCGTCTTAACTGATCACCATAACCTAGAATATTAAGCCACGACAACTGAGCCGACCGTATCTACGCTCCCACAACACAGCGGGACATGCTCCTTCATCAGGCGCATGCTTCACTGGACACTGGTCACCGATCTCCCTCCCTCTGATGGCCATACATGCATTCTGGTAATCGTTGACAGATTGCCACCTAGTTCCCTTACAAGGACTTCCCTTGGCTAAAGAGACGGCCGAAGCACTCTTCAACCAGGTTTTCCGGGTTTACAGCATCCCCAGGGACATGTGTCCGACAGAGGACCACAATTCACTTCCAAGTTTTGGAAGTCCTTCTTTCAACTCCTGGGTGTGACTGTAAGCCTATCTTCTGGATAACCAAACACAATATCCAGGAGATAGGCAGATACCTTCCGTAGTTTCTGCCATGTGTCATGACCCACTAAGCCACAGCTCTGCCATGAATACATGAGCATTCCGTTCCACATTCCCAACCGTCGCTTATATCCCACCGCCTCCACACACCTGTGAGTCATCATTAATCATCTCCATTCCTTATTTAAACCACACACTGACACCACCACATTGCGAGATTATTGAATGCCTTCCATAGCCCAATATTCCAGTGTTTTTTCATGCCTAGCTTTCACGTTACCGACCTCGCTTTGTTTTCTCGACCTCGCTCTTGCTTCACGTTTTTGGACTTCCATGCTCACGGACTTTTGCATTACCGACCTCTGGATTCATTTGTCAACTACGAACTTGGATCACGGACTCTTTCTAGCATCTCTCTGGTTCTGAAACCTGCTCCCCCCGACAGAATTCTCTCTCCCATCGGCTCTGGGCGCTTCTGCACTCCTGCACAGATTGCGCCGCTCACAAGACTCCCTCGCCGGCTCATTACACCAGCCGCGCTACACTCCAGCTGCACACGGAGCTCTCACGCCGACTTCCGCATTCCTGCTATACTCAAGCTGCACACGGAGCTCTCGCGCCAACTTCCGCGTTCCAGTGCAACTCTCTCCCTCTCTGCACTACACAGTGCAACAAGCACTCCAGCACCAAGCACATTAAGGTTCCTGCATCAACTTCCCAGCCTGTTTCAAGTTGCCCTAACTAGTAACTGTCATAATAAAATCCCAGGACCGCCTTCCCTGCACTTGGATCCTTCACAACCGGCGATTTCCTGACACCATGATCACCAGCACTCCTGGAGCCAGTTCATCGCCTGGGCTGTGTACGTGCAGAATTCACTTCAGCAACCCACTACAGGACTCCGCCCCCTTTCGGCGCGTACACAGTTACCAACCACCTCTCTTTCCATGGAACGGGACGCCATCCGAGGTACCTTCCATGAACCACTTGTTTCATGAGAATGAGAGGGTTTGGGAGCTCGCCAACAACTAAACCATGCAGTTCGAAGACAACGCATCGTCATCAGCGTGAGGAGAGCAGAAACTCAGACTTTCCGACCGGTACAAAGGGTTTGGCTCTCCACACACGACATCTGTCTTCGACTGCCCTGTAAGAAGGTGAGTCCCAGATTCATCGGTCCTTTCACCATCCTGATACAGAATTCATACAGAATTCATGTCTCACTTTTGAAACCCTATCACTCACCCTTTATTCCTGTGTCTAAAGAGCCTGGTCCCGAAGATGCCCCCCCCCAGCGTTGGATCTGGAAGACGGAACGATCTACGCCGTACGAGAGATCTTGAGGTCCCATCGTCGAGGTGGCCGGCTCAAATATCTCGTAGCCTGGGAGGCCTATGGCCCTGAGTAGAGGACTTTCAGGGAATTATATCAACAACACCCACAAATGCCTGCTCCCAGAGGAAGAATTAGTCCACTCCAGGGTTCTGTCATGGAAACACCAGGCTCCACCCTCAGCCTCCATTCCCAATCACCCGAGTTCTGAGCACACACCTGAATCACATTATCATCACACCTTATATACACCTCACTTCCCCTCATTCAGCGTCTGGCCTCATCCATGGAAACAGACTCCGCCACTCCTAGCCAAGTGTTGGTCCTCATTTCATCTAGTCTCATCTCCTGGTCTGTATTTATTCAGGGTTCTACATTTCACCTGTTTGTCTTCACTCGTCCACCAGCTCCATCATAATAATCTGGTTTCTTCATTCAGTGTTTTCCATTTCTCTCACACTGTTAATAAAACGCCCGTTCGGGTTTTCTCGTGATCACTGGTTGTTGAGTCTGTCAATCTGTAAAAAAAAAAAAAAAAAAAAAAGTATTATTATTATTATTATTATATTATATTTAAGTACACACAAATAAGTTAATAATGATGATAATAATAATAATAATAATAATAATAAAGTTAAAAGTCTAAAATTTTAATTTCTTAAAAATATGTTACAAATTTCTATGATTGAGCAAACAAAACTGATGAATGCTAAAATAATGCAAATGTTAAAATTATTTTATTCTACAATTTTCCAAATTAAAAACAACAACAACAATAAAAAACATAATAATAATAATAATAATAATAATAATAATAATAATTAAGGTGCTGAGCTGCATTTCTGATGCACAGCAAACCAAAATCAGACTGGAAAAATAAAAGCAAAACCACTACTGTTTAAAATGTTTTAAAACCGAGGTGATTCATTCACATACTGTGTATGTGTTGGTACACATGGCGTGGGCGCTACAAAACACTGGTTCAACTGATGAAGTTATTTATGAAGTTATTTCACTGGATGTCAATGCTACAGAAATAAACCAGTTTAAATATAACATTTATCATTGCATACAAGCAGCAGTACTTTTTTTCTTCTTTTAATAAAAGTTTATCTCAGCAGAAAAAAAAAAAAAAATCTTCATATGACACCCACCTACACTGCTTATGCCACGGGCAGGCCTCTGGGTGAGGTTAACTATTCTAATTCTATGGAAGTTAAGACTCATTGTGTGTGCAAAACTCTATGGAGCTTTTTGATGGTATGAGGTCATTAAACAATCCGGATTGTAAGATGAAGTATTTCTGAGTCAGGGCAGCAATGCTAGCCTCATTTTTCAAACTTTCCTCAAAGTCTTGTCCCTGGTGAACAGAAAAGGAATAAAAATATTTCTCTCTTGAAAAGGACACGTCACAAAGCCGTCACATTTAACCAAAAACAGAAGCTATGTGAAGTGCACTGACTCAGAGCGGCCTTTAAAACTGAGCAGATTTCTTTTTTTTGTTTTTTGTTTTTTTCCCCTACAAAAAAAGAAAGACTTTCAGCCGATTATACTGACTTTACTGTATCACAACGTTCATCTCACGTCTCTGTGTTACCTCTGTCTAACATCTGAGTTCTAGCAGTTGCCATGGTAACTAATGAGTGCCACACGCACCTCGTTTAGTGCAGTCTATTTAAACACCGCTTGCTCCTTCAGACTGGACACTTCAGTCTGTTTCCTTAGTCTGTTTCCCAATTGAAATAAATGTGTCTTTTTGAAATAATAATATTAATTCTTCTTCTTATTATTATTATTATTATTATTATTAGTGTTTTTTTTTTATGTATTGGACTCAGTGGTAATTTTATGCTGAAATAACTCCTAAAACATGTTTATCCTTTCAATAATGGCAAGGCAGTATGCACAGTAAATGGCCGGCTCAGCCATAACTTTATCACCATTAAGATTATAACCACCTTTGTGGTCCCCATGTCACTGGGACAGCTCGGGAACCTAGGGGTGCGGCTCCACAGGGTCACTAATGTGTGCTGTGGTGTCCAGCGGTAGTATATTTGCAGCAGTATATTTTGGGTGCTGTGGATTGTGGGATGTAAGTGGATTGTTTATTGTGTGGATTTGGCGGCTTTGGAGGCATCGAGTGTTCTGGTGCATCTCTACCATTTTCAGCCTTGACGTCAATTGTGTTCAGCGAGTTGTGTATTGCCTTTTCTCTGACACTGGACCAGATGGGCCGGACTTTGATCCCTGTGGACATTGGTGAGCCTGGAGACATCCTGACCCCAGTAGGTATATTTACTGGTACATAAAATTCAGTTCAGTTTGATTGTATTTCTATAGTGCTTTTAATATGTAAATGAACGAAAGCCTACTGTATATTTCACATATTATCAGCATGTACTGTAGGCCTCATTAAACACTCATACATGTCTAAACTTCCTTCGGAGAAATCACTGCCTTAACAGCCATCTTAATTCATATTGCAAATGATAAATTAATACTAAAAAGACTAGAAAATGCACACTACAATAGATGTGAGTTACTGCAGGTTATGCATTAATTAATGAGTCTATGTGGAATAAGCTGTTCATAGTGCTGAATTATTGGAGCCAGGTTCATTTATTAAGTAAAGCCTTCATTTTGTCACATATACATTACAGCACAGTGAAATTCCTTCTTCGCATATCCCAGCGTAACTGGGGTCAGAGCGCAGGGTCAGCCATGGTACGGCGCCCCTGGAGCAGTTAGGGTTAATGGCCTTGCTCAAGGGCCCAACAATGGCAACCTCGCTGAGCTGGGAATCGAACCGCCGATTTTCCGATCAGTAACTCAGTGCCTTTGCCCTCTGAGCCACCACCGCCCCTAGATTAATAGACTTAAAAAGGTAAAGTCTCCAATCTGCTGAATAAATGTTCGGAATGGATTTCCAGGTAGTCACATCCATCCAATAGGATGATACCTGGCCATACATGGCCAAAGAGTGCAAGTTGACTGATCTATTGATGACGACTGAGATATATTCCAGGCTACTGCAAGCGAGACCTTCAGAGTTAACTATGAAACCAAACAGGCAAACCGAGAGTATCTGCCATTGACGCATTTTATAGAAGGATTTGAGTCTCCCGTAAAAGCAAGGTCCAGGATTCTGACCCATAGAGTAACATTATTAATCTAAAGGTCTGATACTCTCTGACCTTGGTGCTAACAATGATGCTTTTCTGACCCGAGGGATTTTATGGCAAAGGCTGCCAAAGTAATTGTAAATCGATCATTATTAGAGCATCTACCCACACCACAGGCTGAAGCATAAACTAGCTGAGATTCTGACCATCTCTGCAAATTAAATGTGACGAATAACAGAGATGTTCTGATTAAAAGCCTGACCTCAGAAAAATCAGCTTTGACCATGTCCTCGCCCGACGCTCGCATTCCCCTCGTCTCGGACACACGCTCGAGTCGAGTCTCAGGTTTTTTTTTCAATGCTCATCAGCACCTCATCAGCGAAGCACCCCGAGCACGTGTTTCACCTCAACCTGGTAATGAAAAGCATGACTGAAATAAAAGTACATCCGGACTCGGTACGTGTACATCAACACGTTCGCATGATACGTTTCAGTTCTGCATGTTTAAAACCCTACTCCGTGTAGTCATGAAGCTAATATTAAACTACGTCTCTGCTGAATTCCAGATTCTGATGCTGAGAAGGCGTTGAATAATTGAACATATCTGCAGCTCTGACAGCAATAGAGCTGCAAATCACGGGTTTGTATTAATGCACAAGTTCTAATACGTTATGGTTTCTATAGTAACAGTTCGTTCACAGGGGCTTGTGGGGAAAATGTGCAAAATCATTGATATGGTGAAGTTTTCAGAAAGAAAAAAGTTTATTTAATATCAATGAAAGAGGTAAAGCTGTAGCTTAGTTATACAGTAACAGTGTCTCAGTAGGATGATTATTATTATTATTATTATTATTATTATTATAATTATTATTATTATTAACTTAATGAGATTTTTCACGAGAGAAGTTATTAATTTTTCAGAAATATTTTAGCATGTGCCACTTAACAGATTACGTTAAACAGACAGTAGTTAAGACTATTTGTGCAAAAGTCTTGACACCCTCGCAAACAAATGTTCGACTGTGACAGGCTGCAAAGCGCTTAAAGAGATCATTTAAGACTTTTGTATTTATTTACCACCCTCAGCAGCAACCTAATTTCCCCTCGTATATGTTCCAACCACTCAGAATTCAGCATCACTGGTTCATGCCTTAAATTGGGTGATTTTAATGCTTGAATGAGTCATATGTCACTGTGTGGCCTAAGACATTGCTCTGAAACTGCTCAGGTACAGTGACTGGACTGAAAATGAGAGCCAAAAATGTCCTGCAGGAAGCCTTGAGAATAAATCCTCAAGGCTACATAAAAAATACAAGAAACAATGGCCCTTTGGAAACAATATATGAAGAAATAAAGAGGTCAGGAATTCTGCACAGGAGTGCATGTTGTGAGTTGGTTAGACTTCTTATACAAAATTGCTAAATTTTCGTGGCCTATGAAGTACAGAATAACCCCATATATTCATTTATTCCCACTATATACACACACAGTATACAGCTTAAAGGCATTCGATCAGACTTTGCCTGGAGCGCTTTGGTGCGAGTTCGATCTCCAGCGCTACAGCAAGATTTTATAAATGTTTATTCAACACATACTTCAACTGGTGTTGATGCACATGCATGAAGCAATGTTGCTTTAAGTTATTTTTGGACACTTTTTTTTTAGGTTGTTTCATTTCATTTTAATACATGTATATGTTAATGTGTGTCTGTGTATCTATATACTGTATGTACAGTGGCATGTGAAAGGTTGAGCCTCCCTGGTCAAAATTTCTGTTCTCAAAGGAATGTTTGCACAAGCCTGATGCATTTTGAGGGGGAAAAAAATATCACCTGTGGCCCGATGAGTTTAAAATGGAACTCTTTGGCCGCAATGAGCAAAGGTATGTTTAGAGAACAAAAAGCACAGAACAGTCCAACTGTTAAGCATGGGGTGGCTCAATCATATTTTTGGTGTTCAATTGCAGCCAATGGCACGTGGAATATTTCATGGATAGAGGTAAGAATGGATTGAATCAAATTCCAACAAATTTCGGACGCAAACATAAAGCAAACAATCTGTAAAATAAAAGATGAAGTTGAAAAAGGGATGGCTTCAACAAAATGAGAAATGCTCCTAAACACACTTCAAAATCCACTGGTTGCCTCAAGAGGCACAAGCTGAAGGTTTTGCCTTGGCTCTCATAGTCTCCTGACACTGACTAGACCTCAATAGAGTAGTATGTGCAAGACGGTTCGGGAATCTCATAGGACTGAAAGACTGCTGTAATGAAGAATGGACGAAAATCCCTCAAACAAGAATTGAAAGACAAGGCCTGGCTACATTTACAAACTGTGATCCTTGCCAAAGGGGCTGCTACTGGGTACTAACTATGCAGGGTGCTGAAACATTTACTGTGGGCCATTTTGTTTCTGTTATTTTGAAAATATAAAAAAATAAAAACAAAATTAATTATTTTGGGTAAAATAGAAATTAAATGTGTCATCTGTAACTGTATGGCTTTTGTAGCTTGTTTAATCTTGAACTTGCTTAACTGTTTACAATAACAGAAATTTTGACCAGGGATCCCCAAACTTTTATATGCCATTGTATGTATGTATGTATGTGTGTGTGTGTGTGTGTGTGTGTGTGTGTGTGTGTGGAATCCATTCCAAGTGTGCATTCAGCTTTTGAACACTGCATGCACAGAGATGATTCTTTCTCTACATTCCTGTGTGTTTTCTGTGCTGATTAATTCATGGCGAAGTGCTAGCGATGGTGCTGTGCTGATTGCTGAGAGCACAAACCGAGCTGCCAGAGATTTTAGCAGCCCCAGCACCACTTCATTTATTTCCCAAGGAGCAGGCGATTCAGTCCAGTTTGCCGACACAGCCATTAGAGAGTCACTGAGGCACACAAACACTAGATTCCTTTACCTACCGACTGGCCTTTTTCATTCTCTCGCACATTCTTAGCTTTTATACACTATGCACATTTGATCCATACAGTGTAGGGAGAATGAATAACCTCAAGGGCACTGTGGTTTTTTTCCCACCATTTTAATTTTTATCTTTTTACACCAAAAACGACCACAGTGCCAAAAAAGTGAAATGTTTTCAATGCAATGCACAGCATACTGAAAGTATAATTTTCCAGGACTGGCTCAGTGAACTTTATGATCTGATCCACCAAATTTTATTCAATTTGTTATCTGTGTTCATTTTATCAACAATAATTGCTCTGGAAGATAGAAAATGAGGAGTAAAGTTATGTTATTCCACTAGAGGGCAAGATAAAGCAATAAACTTAGCTACTGATAAAATGTGTTTATATGAATGTGTTTATATGGAAGCTAATAATTTTAAATATTCTCTTTCAGGAATATTTTACCTGCAGGTTTCACTGCAACGGGGTTGTAGACTTATACAGTCACAACCTTTATTTGTACGTAAATTTTACAAAATAAATCCATTTTTGGATTCATGACATCTGATGGCACTGGTTGCTCAGTTGTAGATGCCTTGCCTACCCTGAAGAATGCCTGGTTTCAAGCTCCAGCCAATGCTCAAAAGCCCAGGCACTGGATGTAGTGGTGGTCCCAATTCTGGATCAAATGGGAGGGGAAGGAAGGGCATCTGGCATAACAGTTGTATGCAGATGGTCCGCTGTGTTGACCTCTTGATGGGAGCAGTCCAAACACCAAAGGTATGGGATATAATACCAATACAGTCCATTTTTTATTCCAACAATTTACAAACCCAGTGTAGAAATTCCCAAGGGAGTAAATATTTATGATATACAATAAGAAATTACTTCATTAGTACTATTAAGCAGTCAGCCCTACATATATTAGGAGCAGAACACCTGCCCCATTTTGGCTGACAGGAAAGTAACCAGTCTTCTGCAGTTGTCAGCCCCCTACCTCAGAGTTTCCTTGATGGTCCATTCTGCGATATTTTTATGCTAGGTAGCATAGTCTTCTGACCAACTTAAACATGTCTAGTTCTTATCCTCTTCCATCGAAAAACTGTTCCTGCAAGACTCAAACACCCTTGTCTTGCACAAACAACCATGCCATGGTAGCCATATAGGTTCCATGAATGGCCCGAATAATGCCGCCCCCTGCCTCGGTTCATGCCCTTCACATTTCACCAACCCCTATACTCCATTCACACTGGTAGTTATTCTTGAATCTTCTATGCCCATATTTTGGAGACTTAACTGGGGTTCAAACCAGCAACCTCTCAATCCAAAGGGGGCACTCAACCACTTGAGCTACAGGATCACATACTTAAAATACTTTCTTTTAATATATTTAATCCTGAGTTAAAGCAAAAGCATAGACTTGCATCAGGGAAGGACTAAACCAGCGTTCAGGTTCAAAGATTGTATTGTCATTTCAACCATGTAGAGCTCAGTACACAGTAAAATGAAACACTGTTCCTCGAGGACCAAGGTGCTACATGCAACATAAATTAACAACATAAATTTAACAAAAATTAACTAGCTAACTGATTAGCTGATTAGTTGAGACAAGACCGATTTACTAGACAACATAAATTTACAACATAATTTATCAAAAAACTAGCTAGCTAACTTAGAAACCTAATTAGCTGGCTAGCTGAGACAATACAGATTGACATTTTAAGTTAACATAGAAACTATTTAAGTCCTATACAAAAGAGACAACATAAAGTGCCTTTGCAAATGTGCAAACAAGAGCGACAAAGTGACAATGCAAGAACTTGACACTTTTCAATACTTCAATACCGGCAATTAGGTAATGAGTGGAGGTAGTATGAGGAAAAACAGTAAGCAGTAAATGTTCCTTATAAGTAGCAGGAAAGATAAAAATAGTTTGTGCAAAATTAACAAGTGATGAATACTGTGCAAAAGAGCATTTGCAGGTTGGTGTGTATAGTAGTTTGATAGTGTTGATCAGTGTGTTTGCACTTGTGTTGATCTATCATACCAGTCTCAATGGTTTGAGGTAGTTGGGTTGAGTTGAGTGTTTGTGTGTGTGTGTGTGTGCGCTGCATCAGTCCAGTCCCTGACAGATGGCTTGCGGAAAGAAGCTGTTGCACAGTCTGGATGTGTGTGCCCAAATACAACGATAGATTTTTCTAGATGGCAGGAGGGTGAAGAGTATGTGTGATGGGTGTGGCCAATCAGCCATAGTATTGGTGGCTTTGCGGATGCAGAGTGTGGTGTAGATGTCTTCAACAGAGGGAAGAGAGACCCCGATAATCTTCTCAGCTGTTCTCACTAAATGCTGTAGGGTCTTGCAGTCCTAGATGGCACAATTCCCAAACCAGACAGTGATGAAGCTGCTGAGGATGCTCTTTATAGTACCTCTGTAGGTAATGATTGGTGGTAAGGAGGTAATGATCGGTGGTGGAAGCTGAACCATCCGCAGCATTCTCTGAAATAAAAGACACTGTTGGGCTTTTTTGTGCAAGGAGCTGATGTTAAGGGACCAGATGAGGTTCTCCTCCAGATGGACACCCAGAAATTTGGTGCTGATCACGATCTCCACCTAGGAGCAGTTGATAGTCAGCGGAGAGAGGTCCCTTCATGTCCTCCTGAAGTCAACAACCATCTCTTTTGTCCTATTGACGTTCAGAGACAGGTTGTTGGCTTTACACCAGTCCAATTAGCCTCTGCACGTCCTCTCTGTATGCTGACTCCTCATTCTTGCTGATGAGACTCACCAGGGTCTTGTCATCAGCAAATTTGATGATGTGGTTGGAACTGTGTGTCGCTACACAGTCATGAGTCAGCAGTGTGAACTGGGACTGAGCACACAGCCGTGGGGGGCCCAAGGAGTCAGTGTGGTGGTGCTGGACCTGCAGTTCTCAATCCGTACTGACTGAGGCCGTCTGGTCAGAAAGTCCAGGATCCAGTTACAGAGGGAGGTTTTCAGGTCCAACAGGCATTCGAACATGTGTCCTTCTTGTTTAGGTGAGTGAGGGCCAGATGGAGTGTGGTGGAGATGGCATCATCCATTGAATGGTTAGGACGATACACAAACTGCAGTGGGTCCCTTGTTGGGGGCAGCAGTCTCATGATGAGCTGCTTGAAGCACTCAATGATGATGGGTGTGAGTGCAACAGGATGATATGCATTGAGAAAGGACACTGAAGGAACGGGGACAATGGTAGTGGATTTGAAGCATGTGGGAATGGCAGGGCTGCATGAGGCATGTTAAAGATGTCGGTGAGAATCTGCAAACTGTTCAGCACATACTCTGACTGGGATATTGTCTGTTCCAGCAGCTTTACGTGGGTTGACTCTGCTAAAGTTTTCCTTACATCGACTGTGGTTAGACATACCACCTGGTATCTCACGGGAGGTGTGGTCTTCCTCGTTGTCACATCGTTCTGCATGTTGAACCAAAAGTTGAAGCTGTTCAGCACATCTGGAAGGGAGCTGTTACTGTCACAGGTAGGTGATGTAGTTGGGGATGGCTTGTATGCACTGTCAAATATGCTGTGTGTCACCACTGTCCCTGAGGTGGTTGTGGATTCTCTGGGTGTGTGCGCGCTTTGACTGTCTGATGACCTTTGACAGTTTGGCCCTTGCTTTTCTTAGGGCCACCTTGTCTTGAGCTCTGAAGGTGGAATCTTGGGTCTTTAGCAGTGCACGCAAAGCCACAGTTTCCGTTTGTGTGTGTTTCAGTTTGTGAGATGATGTTCTTGGAGACAGTGACATCATCTGTGCACTTGTTGATGTAGCTGGTCACTGATGACATGTACTCTAAGTCGGGAAGGTCATCATAAGTAGCAGCCTCCCTGAACATGTTCCAGTCAATGTGTAATGATGCGGGTCTCGCGAGGGGCAGAACCGCATGAAAATGCTCTGTACTGTTCAGAACGAGTAGATGCACAGGCTGCTACCACACGTTCTGAACAGGCGAAGACGCGGTCATTTATACATGTGGTTGCCAGACAATGCCGCCGTCAGGCAATCAGCCTGAACGAGCCACACCTGAAGATGTGTTTCTATTAGGGTTCTGGTACGCATCTTGTGTAAATATTACACACGTGGACAAAATTGTTGGTACCCTTCGGTCAATGAAAGAAAAACTCACAGTGCTGGCACAGGGTGTCTTGAATCTGTGCAGGGTACAATGAAATGTCAAGACTATCAAGGGATTCTAGAGAGAAATGTGCTGGCCAGTGTCAGAAAGCTGGGTCTCAGTCGCAGGTCATGGGTCTTGCAACAGAACAATGACCCAAAATACACAGCTAAAAACACCCAAGAATGGCTAAGAGGAAAACATTGGACTATTCTAAAGTGGCCTTCTATGAGCCCTGACCTCAATCCTATTGAGCATCTTTGGAAGGAGCTGAAACATGCTGTCTGGAAAAGGCCCCCTTCAAACCGGAAACAACTGGAGCAGCTTGCTCATGAGGAGTGGGCCAAAATACCTGCAGAGAGGCGCAGAAGTCTCACTGACAGTTACAGGAATCGTTTGATTGCAGTGATTGCCTCAAAAGGTTGTGCAACAAACTATTAAGTTAGGGGTACCATCATTTTTGTCCAGGCCTGTTCCATGAGTTCATTTTTTTTTTATTCTGTTGAAGCACGGTTGAAAAGCAATGTCTGACTTTCATTGGTTAACATTAATAGAATTCTTATTTATTATTACTTTTGTCAGTTAAGTTACTTTAGAAAGTTATTTCTGTGACCATTGTGAGTTTTTCTTTCATTGACCGAGGGGTACCAACAATTTTGTTCACGTGTGTAGGTAGCACCGGTAAGGTATCAGGGCCAAAGAAAAAGACAAGAAAAGAAAGAGAGAATGTGGCACGCATCAGTACAGTGTGCATGCTCTGCTTAAATTAAAAGTTTAAAGACACAAACCCCTTTCTCTCCCATAAATCCTTGGTAAGGCCAAAAGCCCAGAGAGGATACAAGTTTTTATTTTAGTTAGCCTGTTAGTTCTCATGTAGATGGCAGAGCTCTGTTTATTTTGTGTTTTCAGTTTCCTTTTGTTTCCTTTAAATTTCTAATTAATAATTCCACGCCATCTCCAAACGGGAAGGTCTTCTCGTCCATATCACAAGAACTCTCGCGCACTCCTATTTCGTTGACCCCCTCCAAAGCCCTGCATAATGGCTCTTATCATTAATAACATCTTGTGGTGCGGCTCTCCATACCGTGCCAGATAATACAGTTTTCTTAAAACAGTCCTGAAGAGCAGAGATGGCTACTGCTGGCCAGGTTTTCACTTGCTTCAGAACCGTTTTTTGAATACCTGACGAGTGGTCTGTATGCTGAAATTAGCATAAAAGAGATGTGTAGCCAAGGTGGGGGCGGGCTCTGCCTGATATGAGTCGGGGACGTTTGTGTGAACAAGATGCAGCGTGTTTTCCCCTCTCATTGCAAAGTCCACAGACTGATGGAATAGTAAGAACTGACTTGAGATTTGATTGGTTGAAATCTCCAGCGACAATAAATAGTCCATCTAGGTGTGTGTGTTCTGCAGTTCAATGATCTTTGCGTACAGTTCCCATAGTGAACTTAGCATTAGCGCTAGGTGGAATGTACACTAAATAAAAACGGTGGTAAATAAAAAGGTCTACATCTAACAATCACAATCTCCACCAGCGATGAGCAATAACTAGAAACTAGCAAAGAGTTCTTAAACCATTCCGTGTTGATGTAAACACACAAACCACTGTTGCAATTCTTAATGCACAGAGCTACATTCTGCGTGAAACGAGTCCATTTAGCCGAATGGTGGCATCCGGACTTCTTTCGATGAGCCACGTCGCCGTGAAAACAAAGAAAGCAGTCTCTAAACTCGCTCTGTGTAGTCTGCTGGAGTCGGATGTCCAGTTTATTTTCCAGAGAGCAGACATTGGATAAGATGATAGATGGGAGAGCCGGCCGGCTAGAGTTTGTTTATTGCCTAGCACAGACTCCCGCTTGTTTGTCCCGCTTCCGCTTCCTCACGCACCACTTCTGATGTCCCCTCCTCTGGCCACCAACATCAGGCAATGCGGAGGCCTGGAGACCTGGTTCCCGCAGCAAGCCGAGGTAGCATAGCTTTTCCCGCAGCTCATCGTGGATGTAATTAATCAGGTTATTTAGTCCCCAAAGTTTCCGGCAATGGGATATATGGACACCGGTTGCGCAGATGTCCGTACACATAGTAAAACAAATGCCCTACAAAACAAAATAAACAAAGTAGCACCATTTTGACTCCGGTGAGGCAGTTGCATGCTACTGCTGTGCCGCCATCTTGAATCCAATCATCACCATGCTGGGAGCTTGCTGCTGCTGATGCTTATTGTCTTTATAAATGGCTCAACCATTTTAGAAGACATGAAATAAAAAGGAGACTGTTGCTTTCTTTCAACTCCTTATGGAAAAGCACTCTTTACATCCTCCAGGAAGCTGCTATGAGCTAACCGACACACACTAATAAACTGAGTGTGCTGATGCACTATACCTTTGTGCTTTCTGGAAACAGACTCTAACAGACTCCTGTGTTAACTTTGAACATAGAAGTGTGTTGAAGTCGCTTTCTGTTACTAAGACCTTGACTGTGGAGACATGATGCAACTGCTGGAAGCTGGAAGGTAACAACCACTTAATATTTAATTGTAGTCTTTATTTTATTTACACTATAATAAGCCATTTATTAAGACACAAGTCTAATGAGGAATAGACCTGCTTGTCCAATGATCCACAGGGTAGAATTTTTGGTCTCTAAAGCAGCACATTGGGTGTTCAAGTCTGAGCTTTAAGTAAAAATTTATTTTACAAAAGCAGGGTGCTGTTATATCCAGAAGCTCAGTTGTATCCAAACAAGATGTTGTAGGTTCAAACTTCAGCTAGATCTCCAGATGAGGAATGTAGAAGATTCAAGAATCAGTGACAGAAATACTTTAGATGGTGCAGGATGGCTCAGATGCAAAGTTTATAGGGCTTGAAAAGAAACTTTAGACTTTTAAAACATTTCATGGATGTAATGTACCCTCACCCCACTTTTTGGTGTCTTCAAGTACAACTGCCCTCAATCTCTCCACCCAACATCATTTACCTCCTCTCTTTTTTGTGGACAAGCCAGATTTAAACCAGCAACTGCAAAGCTCAAACATAAGGCCTTTAAGTCACAAAGTCTGAACATCAATACCTCAAAAACAAAGCATTCGTCAGGAGTTACCATTAAAAACGAGTTTCCAGTGTACAGTGCATCTGGAAAGTATGTGGAAGAAAAATTCTGCAGCATTAAAGGTCCAGATGACCACAGTGGCCTCCATCATTTGTAAATGGAAGAAGTTTGGATCCACCAGGTCTCTTCCTAGAGTGGGGGGCGCCTGCCCAAAGTGAGTGACTGGGGGAGAAGGGCTTTAGTCAGGGAGGTGCCCGAGAACCCGATGGTCACTCTGAAAAAACTCCAGTGTTTCTCTGTGGAGAGAGGAGAACCTTCCAGAAGAACAACCATCTCGTAGCATCATACTCAAAAAGATTTGAGGCTGTAATTGATACCAAAGTTGCTTCAACAGAAAAATGTGTTTCTGTCATGTGCCTTTTAGTGAGGATTAGCTTCCGTCTGGAATTTTTCTATACAGTCCTGTCTAAGAGGACTACAGACATTTCCTTGGACTTTATGGGTTAGTTCGTGCCCTGACTTGCACTGTTAACTGCGGGACCTTCATATAGACGTGTGCATTTCCAAATCATGTCCAGTCAAATAGATTTACCACAGGTGGACTCCAGTCAAGCTATAGAATGATCAGTGAAAAGAGGATGCCCATGCATTTTTATTTATTTATTTATTTTTAATAAATTTGAAAAGATTTGCAAATGAAATGAAACTTCTTTCACATTGTTATTATGGGGTAATGTTTGTAGAATTTTAAGAAAAAAAAAAATAATTTAATACATGTTGGACTAAAGCTGTAACATAGCAAAATGTGGAAAAAAGTGAAGTGCTGTGAATACATTCAGGATGCGCTGTAATGCCATGTAGGCGATATACAATTTTTTGCTTTGTTATTAAGAATTATGTTTTAGACCAGACCAAACATTCCTTAACCAAACTGTTAACTCAAAAACAAAAGTAAGGAAAAAGGGGGGAAACACAACTTGAATGTTTTCTCAGCACTCCAGCACCATAACCCATCTAAGCTGGGATCAACACTCATGGACATATGGGGTGCTTAAAGCCTTCCGTAAATGTCGATCATTTTTATACCAGAATTTTCATCACAAGTTCCTGTTTGACTTGAACACACCTGGTAGAAAATTGTCTCCCAATAGATTAAGGAAAAACATCCAGAAACAGAGCGCTTTGACTTGCTAATGGCATAAAGTGACAAATCACAGAGCCTTCTTTATCCTCTGAAAATGAATCCCAAACCCCAGGCGCTGGGTAAACTGGAAAGTAGGACATGATTGGCGACTATTTGCAGTCAGTCATTTGTCTGACGTGAAAATCCATCGGGAGTAAGAGTTGCCTCTCCCAAACGCCTGGAATTGACCAGCGATCGATGCAGAGGGAAATTGGCCATCTGAGTTAGGTAAGCTGGGGAGAGAGAGAGAGGGGAGGGACCGAGTGTTTGGTGAGAGGCATTAGCTATGGATTATTTATGGGCAGATATATATCCTGCTATCAGCTTCCTCAGCTAACACTTGGGCACAGTTTGTGTGTGTGTGTGTGTGTGTGTGTTTATAATTCATCTGATTCTAGATCTCTAATTAGCGTGAAAAGCATAAAGATTTAAGCACAAGTTTTATTTTAAATTACTGTGATGATTTTTCCCCCGTCTGCTTTATTTTATGTCTGGTAGTAAGGCAAGAAATATGGCACATGTATATCTATAAATCTCAGGAAAGGACCAAGATGGAAGAAATGAGAATGATGACAGAAAGAGGAATGATTCAGAGCTTTGACATGGTGAAGACTGAAATACAATAAATAAATTAATAAATAGGAAGAACAAAGGACTTCCCTAAATATTGATTGTTGTTCTTCGATTCCCGCCATGTGTGTGCGTGTGTGTGTGTGCTTGTGTGTGTGTGTGTGCGTGTGTGGTTTGCATGTTCTCCCTGTGATTGGTGGGCTTCCTCTGCATAATCAAATTTCTTCCCAAATTGCCTGGAGTGTGTGAGTGTGTGCGTGTGTGCCCTGTAATGTATTGGCACCCTGTCCACGGTGTATCCTATTTTCTCCTGAGATGTCTCATGACCCTGTACAAGATAAACTCTGTGGAGAATGAATACATGAGAATGTCATTAAAACATTCAATGTAACTTTTGTCCCAATACTTTTGGCCACAGCTGTAAATATCATTATAGCATTTTTACATTATAACATTAAAATATTACAAAATTATTGACAGTCATACTGTATGTTACTTTTTTATAGAGATGTCATTATGATTCTCAGTATCGTTAACTGTAACTGAATCTGCTGACCACTGTAGATTCTGGAGGGCGTGACTTTGTTTTTTTTATAGACAGGATGTGACATCTGGACTCGATGATGTATGTGCATTTCTAGAAAAATGCAGCTTACTTAACGAAAATATGAATCAGAGATCATAATTAAGCATGACATACTGGGATGTCTGTGCAGCAGGAGGTGTGTGTGTGTGTGTGTGTGTGTGCGCGCGCGCGCATGTGTATATGCGTATCTGTGTTGGAAATTAATTTTCCAGGTGAACGCTGTACACACCTTATTCCACAGCATGTTGACAGCAGGGAGGCGTGAACCTCCAACGTGTTAAACACAAACCCAGGTTGAGCTACTAGTGTTAAATCACACCTTAACACATGGATGGTTACAATTTAATCACACTTTTACATGAAATAAATAAATAAATAAAGGCAAATTTATTTACACTTTTTCTGGAAAATACACAGTCCAACAACAACTTGTCCTTAATTGTATTTTAAGATGAATGGAAGTGATCATTTCATGTTACTGAGTAATGTTCTGAGGCCGGTAAAGAGATGAATAAACTCCGACTTAATTAAAAACGAAACACAATTACTAACAAAAAATGTTTAGTAATTTAGAGAATATTTTCGAGCATTAGTTCCAACTAATGGGTCATCTGTAGGAAAACAATTTGAATAAATATGGCATGTGATATCATATTGTTATTTTTATATTATTATAATTATTTTAAAAATAATTTATTTATTTACTAAGGAATAATCGGAGCGAAAAAAAACATTAAATTGATGAAAAAAAAATTATACTAAAATAATGTTAGAGAAGGGAACTGTTACGGACATACAGACTTAGCGAGCGCAATGATCTTATGAAACCCGAACGGGCGTTTTATTGACAGAGAGTGAATGATAGTAAACAGATAATGGGATGAACTGGATTGTCTTAACTGTGGAGATGACCGAGCTGATGGACGGGTGTCGATATAAACACGAAACAGGAGACAGGACGAGACGAGACGAGACGCGATGAACAAGGAGCAGAGCTTGCAGATAAGTGCGTTGCAGAGTCTGTTTCCATGTGCGTGGTCAGACTCTGAGTGCGGGGAAGTGAGGTGTATATGAAGTGTAGTGCTAATGTGAATCCGGTGTGCGCTCAGAATTCAGGTGATTGGGAACGGAGATTGAGGGTGGAGCCTGGTGTTTCCGTGACAGAACCCCCCCCTCCACGGACCGCTCCTGAGGGCCGCTGAGCCCATCGCCGGGGTGGACGACCCCTTCCTCTGGGAGCAGGCATTTGTGGGTGTTGTTGGTGGAATTCCCTGAGGAGGTTTGGGTCGAGGATGTCTTCTCGTGGGACCCAACTCCTCTCCTCAGGGCCGTACCCCTCCCAGTCGACGAGATATTCGAGACGGCCACCGTTCCGTCCTCTAGCTCCAGTGCCGAGGGGGGGGGGGGGGTTCGTCTCCAGGACCAGACTCTGTGGAAACAGGAAAACTGGGTGAGTGATAGGGTTTAAGTAAGGACACGTGAAAGGTAGGGTGAATCTTATATGTGTGCGGGAGACTTAACTTATATGTGACGGGGTTGATCTGTACGAGAATGGTGAAGGGACCGATGAATCTGGGACTCAGCTTCTTGCAGGGCAGTCGAAGACGGATATCGCGTGTGGAGAGCCAAACCTTTTGTCCAGGTTGGAAGTTGGGAGTATCTGCTCTCCTCACGTCGGCGACGATGCATTGTCTTCGAACTGCACGTTGTAGCTGTTGATGAGCTGAGTCCCAAACCCTCTCGCTCTCCTGGAACCAGTGAGTAACAGATGGCACCTCAGAAGGTGTTCCGTTTCAGGGGAAAAGAGGTGGTTGGTAACCGAGTACGCACTGAAAGGGGGTGAGTCCTGTGGTGGGTTGTCGGAGTGAATTCTGCGCGTACTCGGCCCAGGCGATGAACTGGCTCCAAGAGTGTTGGCGGTCCTGGCAGAAGCTACAGAGGTATCTGCCTATCTCCTGGATTTTGCGTTCCGTTTGTCCGTTACTCTGGGGATGATATCCAGAAGACAGGCTTACGGTCATACCTAGGAAATGGAAAAAGGCTTTCTGGAAGCGAAACGATGCCTTCTGGAATGCCGCAAAGTCTAAAAACCTGATTAAAGAGCATTTCGGCCATCTCTTTTGCTGAGGGGAGTTTGGGTAATGGAATGAGGCGACAGGATTTGGAGAATCGATCAACGATTACCAGGATGCAGGTGTGTCCTTCGGAACGAGGGAGGTCGGTGACAAAATCCACCCCTAGGTGGGACCAGGGACGTTGGGGAACTGGAAAAGGTAATAACTTTCCTGCTGGGAGATTTCTGGATGGTTTGGTTGTGGCACAGTTCCGACATCCCCTCACGTACCTTCTAACCTGTTCGGCCATGTTAGGCCACCAGAAGTGTTCTTCTAGTAGCGAGAGGGTTTGATTAATTCCAGGGTGACCAGTGCCCATAGATGTGTGTGCCTGATGGAGGAGGGTTTCCCACTGCGTGAGAGGAACATAGACACGACCAGCTGGACAGTCTGGTCAGTCTTGAGACAAACAGAGGTGAAGGAAGAACGTGCTCGGTTGTTTCCGGAATGTCCTCCTCATCATAGTGGCGAGAGAGAGCATCAGCTTTGACATTCTTGGTTCCTGGTCGATAGCTAATGGTAAAGCGGAACCAGGTAATGAACAGTGCCCACCTGGCTTGTCGGGGGTTGAGGCGTTTGGCGTCCCGCAGATATTCCAGGTTCCGGTGATCCGTTAAGACCAGGAAAGGGTGTACGGCCCCCTCCCACCAGTGTCGCCATTCCTCTAATTTTGCTCGGCGGGTGACAGCTTTCGGGAGAAGAAGGCACATGGATGGTAGTGAGGAGGGTTCCCCTGCTGCTGTGTGAGAATGGCTCCAACTCCGGATCGAGACGTGTCAACTTCTACCAAAAATGGCCTGTTGGGGTCTGGGAGAATGAGGACAGGTGCTGAGGTAAACACCCTTTGCAGTATGACCATGGCCGTGGTGGCTTCAGCATTCCAGGTGAGGAATGGGCTTGGGCTTGCCCTTCAGGAGATCAGTGAGGGTGGAGACTAAGGAACTGTAATCTTGGATGAATCTTCTGTAGAAGTTGGCGAAACCCAGAAAGCGTTGGCGCTGTTGGCGGTCTTCCACTCGTCCCCCTCTCGTATTCTGATGAGATTGTAGGCACTTCTAAGATCCAGCTTTGTGAAGATGCGCGCCCCTTGGAGTTGCTCCAGAGCTGACGGGACAAGAGGGAGTGGGTAACTGAACTTCACTGTGATTTGATTAAGGGCGCGAAAATCAATGCACGGTCGGAGGCCCCCATCCTTTTTTGCCACAAAGAAGAAACTCGAAGCAGCAGGGGAGGTGGATGGTCGGATATATCCGTGTTGGAGAGCCTCCTCAATGTACTTCTCCATGGCTTTCTGTTCTGGAAGGGATAGAGAATAGATCTTCCCTTTGGGCACTGGTTCACCTGGATAGGGAAGTGAGGTGTATATGAAGTGTAGTGCTAATGTGAATTCGGTGTGCGCTCAGAATTCAGATGATTGGGAATGGAGATTGAGGGTGGAGCCTGGTGTTTCCGTGACAGGAACAGGTGTGATGAGGAGGTGATGGGTACAGTAGGTATGAGGTCCAGGAGAAGAACGTGGATGTAGATTTCACCTGGTTGAGTATGATGTAATAGTTCTTGGGCCCTAATATTAAAACAAATTAGTTAGTTAGTTCTCGATAAAGAATTAAACACTGTCATGCTCTAATAGTAAAATTATTTCTAAAAATTGTTTATTTTTTTCCAACAATTCTAATTATTACACAGTGGCACATCAAACTTTTTCTAAAATCCATTTTAGTCGCAATTATTGTCTGCAAAATTACTTTCTCTGCCCGCTTATGTTATAGCAGTTATAAATAGTCCTTGCTGGTGGGGATTTCTGTGACATGCATTGCCTTTATTCACTGTGTGGTAGAGAGTTCCCTCACTCGTCCCTCCGTCACTTCCTGTCTCTGCTTACTCAGTATTAATGCTAATGTCCCCATACGAATGGCCTCGATGCCTCTTCTAATCTGACAGGTTCATTTGCTGAGGATCATAGAGCCGACGGCTCGCCCCTCACTCTCCGCACAGCCGCACTGCTATGCAAATAGCCTTCAGATGCCACCTAATGAATGACCCAGTAAATAAAACGAGGGGCACTCATCAATCATGGAACCGGCATCGATCAGTGCGCCAGGGACGTGTGTGTCACAGAGCGCCATGACCGAGCCGACGAGAGCAGAGTGATTATGTTCTGAATTGTTTAATCTCTTCTTAATTTTTTGTTCATGTTTGATTTTCGTAATGACCCTTAGCTCATTTCTTCAGGTACTAGGTTTCCATTTGAGACATCTTAAGCAAAATGTGCTTCAACGCTTGAAAAATGTCTCATTTTTAATATAATTTGTAGAAAACCTATAGACTGATCAGCCATAACATTAAAAACATCAGCAATAAACCCTGCTCTGGAACGTGGCGCCACAGGGCCTCTGGGGGTGTGCTGACGTTGGCTTTGGGCTCTTCGCCTGCTGGGTCCTGTTCGTGGCCAGAATTGTCTTTAGTGTGAGATCAGACCAGTCATGGGTAAATGTTATGGCTGAGCAGCGTTTATATACTGTATATATTTTTAAAAAATAATAAATAAATTGCCATTGGAATCAGCAATAATCAACTTTATTTATTTGTTTGTTTGTTGATGTTAAATTTTCTTTTTCTTCTTCTTCTTCTTCTTATTATTATTATTATATATAATGCCAATTTTCTAATAGAAAACAAAGTATTAACCATTAACCAGTATTAACCAAAGTATAAACCAGTATAAACCATAAACTGAAAGGTTTAAATGAATGAATGAATTAAATATGCTGTTAGTGTAAAATCTTTTTTTGATTTCAAATGGAAAGGAAAACATGGAAATAATTTTAAGTTACAGAAGCAGCTCAAAGGTCTTCTAAAATGCAGTTTTGCTCCATGTATACTAAGGTTTAATGGCTGTAGTGTCAAAATATTTGATTATATTCTCTCTGAATTTTTTTTCTATTAATTAATCAATAAGTTCATTCATTTATAATTATTTATTTATTTGTTTGTTTATAAAAACATCTTATTTTTACAGTTGGTAGAACCTCCCCATAAAAAAAAGAAAGAAAAAAAAAACTAAAAAGAGCAATGCTCTATAAATTAATTATGAACGTTAGTCAAATGTGAGTCACTAATTCAATCCGCACTTCAAATCAGCTCTAATTGCGTGTAATTAGCTGGCTCGTTAAAGTGGCTTGTTTGTGGTGGTCTCTGAAAGCTGAGATGTTTTATTTTTCATGTTCTAAGGTGAATTAGAGGAATAGGAGTGTTGAAATCCAATGCCACGCTATGGCAAATGAATTCCAAATGAATGAATTTCAGTAATAGTACGATTACTGCATCAGAAACCAGTGAAGGGAAGTTAAAAAAGAAAAAAAAAGAAAAAAAGGATGAACTAAAAATCTTCTTGTTTACTATTTCAAGTCAAAGAAAAAAGGCAAGAAAAATCTACTGCGCAAGAAAGTCAAATCATTTATTCGTTTAACAAATCAATGTAAAATACTTAAATGGCTAATTCAATAGATGTATTTACAAAAGTTAACCAGTTAACTGATTTAAGAATAAAAAAAAAAAATTTAAAGATTCAAAGCAAATATTGACTTGGGTTGTTTAAAAGTGTAATAACTGATTCTGGTAAAATAAATAAATGAATAAATGAATAAAAATACATAACAGCTCCTCTGCTACCATTATTGCTCCTTCAGAAGCTCGGACCCCAAATTCATAGGCATGCATCGCCAAGGCAACGGACACTAGTAATTAAGTTACCTGAGTTAAAAAAAAAAAAAAAACATAAAACATTTAATTTATACAGCCTCTATAACACTGGATTGAACTTAGTGAAAGTTAATTATTTAGATTGTCTTTAATAAACTAGAGGTTTGCAGGCAATTTAACAAAGAAGCTAATATTTTAGAACCTCACTAAATGATCAACATGATAGATATTACTGTAAATCCTGCCCTTAAATCTTAAAACTCCTGCATTAATAACGGTGCTCGTTACAGTTTCGGCTAAACACTAGCTGGGAATCACTTTCATGTAAAGCTAGGACCACTTCTAGAACGCAATGATCAATTTTATTAAAAGCTCATAGAGGTTCATTGGTCAACTGGGACATGGTCCATATCTTACCCCACTGTGTAGAGGGTTTCAATAAAAGCCTGTACGCTATAGCCATATAACACGGAGCAGTAGTGGCTCAGGTTTAATGGCTCTGAGTTACGATAAGAACAAGTGCAAGCCCCAGCTTCGTGGCTTCAGGCCCCTACCCCTGTGTGCTCCAGGTGCACTTTATAATGGCTGACCGTAAGGTAAATTCAGCCTTTATTCATCACGTATATGTACATTTCTGCAGAATAAAGAATTTCACTCTTATGAATGTCTAAATTAAGTAAAACGCGACCTGAGATTTACTGCAGGTGGGCCGTCTGCCAAACACAGCATGAGTTAGTCCAGAAAAGTCCAGAAAATTAAACTAAGTTAATTTGTATAATTATAATTATAATCCCCTCGTCTCTCTTGCCACAAGTGCTAACAGAATATCAAGAAAGTTAAATGTCTGTGGACATGCAAACCAAGCTTTAGCAATCCACCTGTCATACACATTGTTGTGCTTTTTTTAATCTTTTATTTTTATATGTAATAACTTTTTCAGTTTATTATTATTATTATTTTTACTTTTTGGCTGTTTCTCAGGCATCTTTGAGTGAAGGCTTTTAGCAAAAGTGAAATTTAAGGCTGATCACGCTTCCACCGTTTTTTTTTGTTTGTTTGTTTGTTTGTTTGTTTGTTTGTTTGTTTGTTTGGTGATTGCCTGGAACGATGTTTGGCGGGGCAGTCTGTGTACTAGGACTGGATTTTTTTCTTTTTTTTAATGCTTATTTAAGAAGCAGATAATGTTGATTAAATATCTAACTCCAAAATCATTTTCTGTACTGTACTTTAACTAGCTAAATCTCAAGTACGTATATATCTAATTTACCAATCTTAATTCCTGAGCATTGATGGTGAAATATACCTCAACCTCAACCTACTGTATATGAATCATTAGCTCCAGAATCATCTATAAAAAAATCAACACAAAAACAGCCAGATCATTAATGATTTTTAAGTACTAAAGGAAAATTTTGTCAGAATAAAAGTAATATTTTATTGAAGTAGAGCATAACTATTTAAAAACCAATTAAAATACAAAGAAAACCAGTTTAGTGGCAAGTGCTAGATCTTTCTGATCAGAGGATCCACCAACACAGACAATGGAGTGCCGGAATGTTCTCTGGTTTATTAACATAATAAAAGAAGTGGCATGAAAGACCTGAACCATTTCCCTACATATCACGTACTGTATATCCACTTCTACTGTACATCAAAGAGCATGAGCCATTCACATGTTTTAGGGAAATCCAAAGTGAAATATGTGAAAAAAATAACAATAAATAAATAAATAGATAAATAAATAAACAACATTATTATTATTATTATTATTATTATTATTATTATTTATTAATAATAATAATAATAATAATAATAATAATAATAATAATAATATAATAATAAAAATATATAATAATAATTAATGTTGTTTTTATTATCTATTTATTTATTTATTTATCTATTTATTATTATTTTATTATTATTATTATTATTATAATATTAATAATAATAATAATAATAATAATAATAATAACAAGTATTATTATTATTATATTATTATTATAAAATATATAAATAATAATTATAATAACAATAATAATAATGATTTTACTGTCTTGTAAGGTACACGTGACAAATAATTGAATATATAAGAATCGAAGGAGAGACAGGTGGAAGCAGGAGAAAGGTAAAATAGTGAAAATATATTTTTAAAAAAACAGCAATAAACTGTTAATTTTCCAAATACCAATACCTTAAAATGACAAAGATATTTTAGTTTAAAAAAAAGTCACCGGTTCTATCCTTCAATAGCACTTTTTTCCCCCCTAATCACGTTGTTTAGCGATGTTTCAGATCTGCTTTGTGGTCCTCTGCAGCAAATCTCTCTCCTCCAGCTCTGATCAGGACCTGGCTTACATGTTTCTCACCATACTGCAAAGCTCAAGGCTGAGAGAGAGTGAAAGAGTGATCTGGAAAAAAAAAAAAGAGGAATAGATAGTGAGAGAGAAAAAAAGAGAGATCACGTTTCACGTGGGAAGAAAAAGGACAGAGATAGTGGCCTTCAGCCGGAAAACATAACGAGTCATTGCCTTGACACCAGAGTATAAAATTTTACAGAGTCAGCCACTTCTCTTTACTTCATGCTGAACAATGAGGAGGTTTTGCCCTTTTCCCGGAATCTGTGCATCATTAAGAGCAAAAAAAAAGAAAAAAAAGAAAGGGAATTCAGTAGAGTATTATTATTAAAGCCCGTGCAATTTGATGATGGGAAAAGCTGTGACTGATAACCCCGGCTCAAACTCTTGACCACGGCTGCTTCTAATTATTTAAAATAATTCAGAAGAGGCTTCTGACATAGAGAAAGCATGACAATGATTTTTCTAGCGAAATGAATGTATATAAGTTGCCAGCCTTACACTCAACCCCCTTTATAAAAAATATATTCTGGTTTTGGCATAGGCTTATGGGGCAAACAGTGACAACACGACGGTGACAGGGCTCGACCACTGATTCTCTTTTCAGCCTGACCCAACACTTCCCCATTTTTGGTTTCATTGGGATTGAAAAATAACACAATACTGTAGCTATGGATTTTAATGGAGTACAGGAAGTAACTTCCATTGAAATCTTATACAAACATTTATTAAAAATGTAACAGTATGTTAGTCTGTCGGCTGCTCCCATCAAGGGGTTGCCACAGAGGACCATCTGATCCACACACAACTTGGAGCAGGTTTTACGCCGGATACCCTTGCAGATGCAAACCTCCCATTCTATCCAGTCTTGGGACCGGCACTGCATCCAGTGGCTGGGGTTTGGTTGACCTTGGGTGGGAACCCAGGCCTTCCTTAGGGCAGGTGATAGACCTACAGTACCAATAAGCCATCAATACCCAAATTATAGAAACTAAAATAGGTAATATTTTAATTATAAAGCACAATTTACACAGAGTTTTCACTAAGCCAAGTGCTACACAACATCTGAAATATACAATAAAGATTTAATCAAAGCGAATCATACACTCGGCTTTTATTTTATTTATTTATTTATTTTTTTATTGGTATAAGTACTAACCCAATAAAATATACTACATTAGTACTAATGTAACAGCTCTTGTTCTGTTGTATCTATTCTAATGTAATTAAGTGGGCATGATAATAGTTTTAAATGTAATTCTTATTCTTAGACAAGGTGTGGTAGACCCTGTTTCTACATCGAAAAAAGGAGAAGAATAAGAAAAGATCAATTAATTGTTATTTCAACCGCTCAGAATTCAGGAAATGTGATGGATGAAACGAATGCACTAAAAGCGTTCTGTAGCCAGTGTATATAAAACAACAGATGAATAACATCCGTAAACATAATGCATAATACAATGACGCAGCTCAGCTTCAAAGCCTGGCTGAATAACAATGGCATTATAAGTGATTATTAAATCGTCCATAAGGCCTTTCGACATGTTTATTCATCAGCACGTGATATCAAAGTGAACGCTCATGCAAATATATTCAATTCCTATTAATTTATTTATTTATTTTCTTGCTCTTTTATTTTTTTTTATGGCATGCTTCTTAGCCTGAATGTTTTCCATGCAGAGAAAAGTAGCAGTTCAGAGGAAATACAATCTGCTTTCATAAAAAGCCCATTGCTAATAAATTTTGCCGTAGAGCTCTGGATGAGATCTGTGGTCTATAGGAAACATGAGAAGTTGAATGTACAGGGCTTATTCAGAAATCTTCTGCATTCAGCATAATGCAGATGGATTAGGACTGGCTCAAAGAAGCAAACAAACAAACCTGAAGTGCAGAAATACATTTTCTTCCTTTTTCTTTGCTTTCATTTTATCTTCCTGTGCTAAAGCATTGTTTTATTGGTTCTTGATTTTTTTTTCCATATCACCCGAAAACATATTTGCAGAGAACTTAAGTTAGAGGAACTTTTATATCCATCAAGATTAATTGAAATATTATGTGTGCTAAGAACATTTACATAAGTAATGTTCCTAAATACAGCAAGCACTTTATTATAGTTACATAAGAGTGCAAGAACGTCTCGGGAACATCTCTTTGTTCAACCGGTTGTGAAGCATGTGTGTATCAAACACGCCAAATTCTTTTCTTATATAACCTCGGTCAGGTAACGTCATCTGATGAGGTACACCTGCAGGTTATGAATAGGAGTGAACCGGAAACATCCTCAGGTCAATTTTTGTCTGACACGACGTCCAGCCACACTAGCAGTGCGGCATTGGAGCGAGGCATCTCATTCCCGCTTTTTCAAGGAACAGGGTTACAGAACAGTAGCCCGAGACGTTCCCTTTTAAAAGCTACACTCGAAGCTGCGTGAAAATGCTATGGGATTGAGAATACCAAAGCCACCGCACTGCAAGTGTCTGGACCCCCAGGTTGTGTAGCTCCACGTCAGAACATGACAAGCCGAAATAGCGGCTACATACGTTCTCAGAGTACTAGGGCATAAGCCCAAGGACAACTTTTCTTGCAGAAACTCCAGCACTGAAGCAATTCGGCAGTGGACTGGGTCTACATGTTTTACCATGCACCACCTTTCAAATACACTCCATTTGAGGGCATAAGTTCTTCGAGTTGAGGGAGCCCTAGCACTTAGAATAGTTTCAATTATGCTGGCTGACAGACCAGCATCTCTTAGTTGGTCCCCTTCAGGGGCCAGACATGAAGATTCCAGAGCTCGGGCTGGTGATGAAATATTGTCCCCTGCGCCTGACCCACGGTGAGCCATCAAGGAGAGATATTAGATCTGAGAACCACACTCTGGTCGGCCAATGGGGCGCTATCAATAAGAAGCACAAACCCTGTTGACAGACTGCCAGGACTCCCGGGAGCATAACTATTGGAGGAAATGCATAAAGGTGTAATTTGGGCCATGTATGTGTCATCGCATCCAGACCCAGGAGACCCAGAGAGTAGTTAAGAAGACATTGTGCTGTTTCTTGTGAGGCAAAGAGGTCCACCTCTGCAAATATGTTGTCCTCTGAGCAGGAAAGAGAATGCCTCTACCCGCGTTGAGTCTCAGCAAAGTCTGTAATTGGCGAGTCAGCAGATGTGCTTGTTCCGGTTTCATGGAAGTGGAAACCATGTCATTGAAACAAGGAGGACGATGTGCAAAATTAATCCTGTAGCCTCTCTCTCTCTGTACCTACGGAGACATACCTGGCAGTAGGTTCCCCGCTGCCAGCTTCTTTGAAAGGGGCACAAGTTTTGACACTTCGGCTAAATGGGGGGGCTAGAGAAGGGGGGGTTAGGTGTTCGGCATCGTGAAACATGGCAGGAAGGAACCGAGCACCTAATATTTCCAGAAGGTGCCAGGCAGGAGTCTTTATCCCTTTTTGAAATTTTTACATGCCCCTCCCCGGGGGGAGACACCCCCGTGGTCCTGGGCACATCGGCCTCAGGATTTCTTTTTGTCAGAGATGATGCTCCTCAGGTCCGGTCTTTTTGCGGCGGATTGCGAAGCATGGCAAGTCCCTCCCCAGTCTTTACGAGGGGGTACCTGGCCCACACTCTACTTCTTGTGGGGCCCAGACCTGGTTGAGACTGGGTGGACGACAGTCCTGAATCCTGAGCACGGCAGGGGAGAAACCTCACAAAGCCCTGCTTGTAGAGCTTTGCCTCCTGAAACGTAGTGGAGGCGGTGTTTACGCCGTCCCCAAAGAGGCCAGAAGGCGAGATGGGGGCATCAAGGAGGAAAACCCGATCCCTGTCCTTGATGCCCGCGAGGTTAAGCCATTGATGTCTCTCCACGGCGACCATGGCAGCCATAGAACAGCCGATAGCACAGGCCATCTGCTTGGTGGCACGGAGAAATAAATCTGTGGCTCGGCGTAGCTCCGCAAACGCCATGTCATTGATATGTCTGCAAAACCGCCATGGTGTGCAGGGTAGCACCAGCCTGACCCACTGCCTGAAAAGCCATGTAGACTAACATCTTCGTTGGTGGGGAGTGTGGGCTTTTTCAGGGAAGATGAGCTTCCAGGAGAGAGATAGCCCGAAAGCATCTCTTCAATCTGGGGCATCATCATATAACCCCGCACTGTAAACAGGGCTTATTCCATGGAAGATTTAACTCGTCATGGAGGTCGCCAAAGAAGGGGAGGGACCATCGTTGAGGCCCCTCCCCCGGCCACCTGACAGATAAATGTCGTTTAACTTTGAGCACTTGGGCGATTTTTATTTATTTATTTTTTCTCCTGCGGCAAGAGAGGAAGTCTCTTCCGCCCATTCTCAAGAAGCGCCGGGGCGCGCTTGAGAAGTGGACGCTAAAACTTCCTGATCCAAAAACGAGAGAAAGGGAGATTCCGTCTCATGTGCATCTGCCAGATTGGCACATGAACCCCACAAATGCGCCTTAATAGGGAGGAGATCACAGAGCCCAAGGAGAGCGTTCTCTTCACCCAGACACTCAACACAAAACTTGTGGAGATCACCCTCCTAAAGAGATCTATCACATGGAGGCACACATCTCTTATTGGTGAGTTAACACTTTTCTTTTTCTTTTGTTTGTATATTTGCTTGCACACACACCCACGCAAACACAATGCATTCCTTGAAGACAAAAAGACCTGAGGATGTTTCCGGTTCACTCCTATTTATGACCTGCAGGTGCACCTCATCAGATGATGTCACCTGACTGAGGTTATATAAGCCAAAATTTGGCATTGATGCTTCACAACCGGCTGAACAAAATGATGTTCCTATAGCATTTTCACGCAGCATCGAGTGTAGCTTTTGAAAGAGAACTCTATTCATTACATTGAAAGAACATAAATAGAAAAAAAAAAACTTAATAATTTGTCAGAATCAACCAGGAAAAGGAACCATGAACTTAGAATCAAGACATATGGTTCATTATTATTATTATTATTATTATTAAATATTAATAGTGATAATGAAACCTTTATTGTAACGTTGATACCTAAAAAATATGCATACAAATTTGATTGTAAGATCATTAATTAATCAGTAAGATGTGATCATTAAACAAATATGTATTCATTGCTTTTATTAAATCCTAACCTAAAATACTTCCTAAAATGGTTTGTCAATTTTATTAGAGTTTTTGCCAATGTTGCAGGGATAATTTAATTTAATACTAGCTGTTACCACCACTTTATTCACATGGAATTCATTTTCACACACAAGTGTGTATATATATATATAATTTTGGAATCAACAAAACTTTGTGAAGTTCACGGAATAAAGGTGTGAGGTTCAAGGGCAATTTTTCATGACATAAGAGCGTTTTCAATTAAAATTTCAAATTAGCATATCTACTCTTCCCGTGGGCTGATTGAGATGAATCGTGATGTGTTCACAAACAAACAGACAAAAAGACAGACAGAAATCCCATAAACCACCTTGATGTGTTCTGTTACTCATCGTATGTCACCCCAAATTATTTGTTGCAAATATCTTTAATGTACAGACACGCCCACTTTATGTTTTTTTTTATTTATTTTTTTATTCTTTTCTTTGCCAGTTGTGAGGTCTAAAATCTTAAGAAGAAAATCTTGTCTGAAGTATCTGCCAGGCTTCGATACGCTTACCATCCAGCTATGGTGCACGACGCCTGGGAGAGAGAGACAACGGTCATGCACAGCATGCACTGTAATGTCTGAATGGTTCTCTCTGGTTTATTACAGCATGGACAGAATGTTTCAGCCAAATGTCTTGTGTCCTGCATGTCTGTTACATCAAAGAACAAAAAGTCATTTACATGTTCTGGTTATGTTCTGAGGAAACTATAACAATTTCCAGGAAAGGAAAAAGAGAGATAAAGTTGCATGAATGTGTTTCATATACTGTAGTTGCAATAACAGGTTTGTTTTATGTCCATACTGTATTACAGAGAACAAAGAGAGAGGCATGGGAAAGTTCACACAGTGACAGAAAACCATAACAGCGTGTGAAAAATCCTATTTATTTTTCTGCAAAATATGCCTTTTATAATTTTTTTGCTTAAGAAATGTGTTTAGAGTTTATTGCTTTATTTTTACAATTGAATCAACCAAAATGCTGTTTGTGCAAGGCTTATTTACATTGTGCTGTTGTTCTAAAATTAGGAGTGAATGTTTATTATTATTATTATTATTATTATTATTATTATTATTATTATTATTATAACAGTCTGCTTAATGTTTTTAGCTTCATTTTTATTTTAACTTAAAAATGAAACACATTTTTTAGATACAAGAGATAATGTTGTATGCCACATCTGCTCTTGTGCTTGCATTCTACCACAGTATGTAGTTTGGAGAGGTGTAAGGTAACTGATTACACTGATTTCACCTATCTGTACATTACTTGAGAAGTTTTATTAGTGGATACTTTTTTACCTTTACTTCACTCAAAAGTACACCAAATATCTGTACTTTTACTTCACTATGTTTTTGCACAGTATTGCGTAAAAAAAAAAAAAAAACATCACCGGTGAAGTGGGAATTTTGCCACCTGCTGACTATTTCGTGTAAATGGATGTCCTAAGTTTTCTTAACGACATACTTAAAAACTCAACAGGTTTTTGAAATCAGAAACAGACCTGGTTGTAGGCAGTGTTGAAAACAGCACATTTACAATCGTGACGCACAGAGAGAGATAGAGAGAGATGAAATGATAAAGGCTAAGAAGCTAATAAAATAGACTGATAAGAGATAAGAGAGACATTATTGTCATTGTAGTGATACAACGAAATTTGTTTGACAGCTCTCAGAGACCAGTAGCAATAATAAATGTACGAAAAAAACTAAAGAATAAACACAAGATAATTGCACTAAAATATAACAAATCTAACAATATATACAGTTCAATGGAATGTACTGTAGGTGAAGTGGGATCTGTATATTGGTTCAAACAATAAAGTGCAAAAAAGTGCAAACACGACTGTCCGCGATAGGAAGATGTTACACAAGTTACGAATAGCCGGAATAACACAAGTGTGGTGCAGTGTTTAATACAATATATACGAATTAATTTATCACTCTCTATTTTTCCTGATAACTAGTCAGTGATGGATTTCAACAACACTACTATGAGAAGAAGTAGGCCAATAAAACTTTCATATAAACAAAATGTTTGACGTTCGAAGTGTTGACTCAGGCTTCGAATTCCCAAGATCTCAATCCAGTCCCATCCCATCGAGCATCTGTGGGATGTTCTAGAAAAACAAGTCTGATCCACAATGTTAATCTCACCAAAACATGGCTTTAAACAAAACCATAGCAGTGACTTGAGATAAAAAAAAGGATTTTGTTATTCACTCATCATGAAGATGGACACACTCTATGAATGATTAGAGTTTTCACTGCAGAGAGATTGTTCTCAAACAATCAGTTCTGGCATTTGTCATCCTTTAGAGACGTGACATTTAGCAGTGCTGTTATTATCAGCTCCTCCACTGTAACTAGAGATTCTTTTCTTTGCTACTTCACACGGGAGGCCTCATTTGATCATTTGCAATTTCAAAAGAAGAAAGTTGACATAAAATGGGTGTTTATGTGAAGGCGACCAAAATATGCAATAATCCAATTTAAACAGTTCATAATGTGATAATTTTTCATAAAGTTCATAATTGGTGATTTCTGATGCTGGTGACTCTAAATGAACTTCTCCTCTGCAGCAGGGCTAAGTTTTGGTCTTGCCTTCCTGGAGAGGTCTTCATGAGAGACAGTTTCATTATGGTGCCTGATGGGTTTCGCATCTGTTGAGAATAAATGGTGTTTGTGAATCTGTCATATAAAAGCAATCACACTCAAGGTTGAGCTGTTGTGCTGGATATCAACTCATGCGCTCGTGCCTACAACTGTATCACAGCTGTGCTCTTGTGATTAATATCAGCACAGCTGTGATGCAGTCATAGGCATGAGGATGCAGCCAGAGTACTGACGGCATCACACTCAAGGTTGTGCTGTCGTGCTGGATATCAGCTGTGATGCTGTCAGTGAAGGCCACTTTGTTAAAGTTACTGACAAAGACTTGAATACACAACTGTTTATGGCCATTTCAGTCCTTAAACTATCAGCAAATTTGCAATCCTAAACAGTCATAGGAAGCCTGTTTGTATTGAATGGCATCTTCATGGTCTATAACTGCAACTGTCCTTAGTAGCAGCTTGAGAGAGAGAGAGAGAGAGAGAGACAGAGATAGTTGGGTACCTTTTAATGTAAGTTGACCAGTCTTTTAACCATCACACTTGAGTAAATGAGTGGACTTAGAGAGGGGGGAGACAGCATCCAGGCATACCAGTTCACCAGAAACCTCTATGCTCATGAACCCTCCAGTTCTCTGGGATAGGCTGTCCTAAGTCTCCTGGGAAAGGCTCCAGGCTCCCTTGACCCTGAATACAGGATTAAGCGGTATAGATGATGAATGAGTGAGTGAGAACGCTTAGCCCCATGCTACTGTAGTCTTCATTATATGAGATGCCAACAAGTACCCTGCACCTTTTGGTCATATTTAGAACAATTTCTAGTTTAACTCTCTCTATATTTTATAGACCTAGCCTCATATTATTCAACCAAATTGATTAGATTTTTTGGCCAAAATTACTAACTTGCAGCTGTTTGTAATAAACCAATGAAACAAGAGCTTTTACCTAACTGTTTATACAACTAATATAACTACTCCAGGTTCAACACAAATGGCCCCTTTTAATGCCCACTGCAGTCTCAGAATTAGTCAACCCTCTGAATAAAATTCCTCATTAGAGCACTTATTTTGTAAGCTGTTGTAATTTGTAAATCTGGTATTGTCTTAAGCACAGCTAATGCAACTAATTAGATGCCTCATGTGTGCTTCATTTAGAACAAATACCTGGACTTTCGATAGCTCAGTGAACCTCAGGGGCTGCTTTGCTTTCTCTTGCAATGGAAACATGCAGCACAGGCAAGATAGACTCAATCAGGTATGAGACAATTATTAAAGAAAACATCATGCAATCTGAAAAAGCTGAAACAGGCCAATGATCTCAAGCTTACTTCAAAGTCCACAAAGGTTTGGTTTCAGACAAAGATCTGGTGGGTTCTAGAGTGGCCATCACAGTTACTTGATTTGAATCTAATATAAAATCTTTGGTGGTATTTGTTTGAAAAAAATCAGAACCCCAAGAATATTACTGAACTAGAGTCCATTGCTCTACTAAGTACTGAAGAAGTTTATCACTGAATATTTTTATACTGTAGTAGTCATTAAAAGTATAATTTTGTGTTGACTTATTTGTTATATTAGTTGTGTTGAGCTATTTAAATAATTCTCATTTAAAATCAAATTCAAATTCGACCTGCCAGGAAAGGGTTTTTCCTACAACTTCAACATTTTCTAATCATTAAAGAAGAGCAGTATCATCAGTTTTGAGTATCAAAAAGTGTTTTGACATCAAGCAACACAAACAAAAGACATACCCTGATCAAAAGCTATAAATTGGTCATTTACCACTTTAAGCAGTACTGTCTCTATACTATGATGAGGGCAAAATCTTTGCGTGTCGAATCCATTCTCAATACCCTAAAGGAAATCAGGGCCAGGGACTTTGTACCCTTTCTATGTGGTTCAGACCCCAGTTTTTTACTCTGGCTCCCACTCTAGGTCCGTGTTGTCGTCGCAAGTTGCTAATGACAGACGCTTCCCTCACGGGCTGGGGTGCAGGCTTAGATGGCTGCCCAGCTCAATGGATCTGGAGAGGCCTTCTTCTTGCGTGGCACATCAATTGCATCAAAATGATGGCACTATGTCTGAAATACTCCTTCCAGCAGTTGAGAGGCTACCATGTCCTAGTGCAGGGAGCACAACACTACAGTAGTCTCATACATAAATCACCAGGGCGGACTGTGCTCGCGTCGCTGGAAAAAGCAAGTGCACCAGTTTCTGCTTTGGGCACAGGACAAGTTCCTGTCCCTCAGGGCGATTTACCCTCCGGGGCATATGAATCTGGGAGCAGACATCCTGTCCAGACAAGCTGTGACACATAGGGATTGGAAACTTCACCCCAAAGTACTCCGTCAAATCTGGGAGAGGTGGACCTCTTTGCCTTACAGGAGAAGGCACAATTTCCCCTTTATTACCCTCTGATTAGCTTCCCTGGGACTGGACGCAATGCCCCATACGTGGCCCAGACTTCATTTTTATGCATTTCCCCTGGTAGCTCTGCTCCCTGGAGTCCTGGCAAAGGTCCATCAACATAGCTTGCACCTTGTATTGATAGCACCCCATTGGCTGACCAAAGTGTGGTTCTCAGATCTAATATCTCTCCTCGACCATTCAAGAAATGATGGCACTATGTCTGAAATACTCCTTCCAGCAGTTGAGAGGCTACCATGTCCTAGTGCAGGGAGGACAACACTACGGTAGTCTCGTACATAAATCGCCAGGGCCAATGGTGTTTCCAGTGAGCAGGAATCTTCTGTCTCAGGTGCACGGGACAATATTTCACCCTGGCCCGAGCTTTGGAACCTTCACCTCTAGCCCCTGAAGGGGACCAATTAAGATATGCTTGTTTTCCAGCCAGTGTAATTGAAACTATACTAAGTACTAGGGCTCCCTCCACTAGAATAATTTATGCCCTCAAATGGAGTGTATTTGAAAGTTGGTCCATAGCAAAACATGTAGACCCAGTCCACTGCCAGATTGTTTCAGTGCTGGAGTCTCTGCAAGAAAAGTTGTCCTTGGGCTAATACCCTAGTATGCTCAGAACATACGTAGCTGCCACTGATGGGGTTTCTGTGGGAAAGCACCCTTTAGTTGCCAGCTTTATTCATGGAGCTAAATGGTGGGCGCCGCAGACTAGAGTGACAGTTCCTTCTTGGGACTTAGCTATTGTTCTCAAAGGTTTGGTTGATACCCCTTTTGATCCACTAGAGTCAGCGCCTGTCAGACTTCTGATTTTTAAGATGGTTTTACTAATTGCGATTACTTCTCTAAAGAGAATTGGGCATTTGCAGATTCTGTTGGTTTCACTATTCTGCCTAGTCTTTGCCTCTGGGCTAGTCAAAGCTATTCTGCATCCTCAACTGAACTATCTTCCGAAAGTTCCATTCTTGACCATGCACCCAGGTTGGTCCTCTCCGCACATATTTGTCAGATTTTATAGTTTGGATGTCCATGCTACTCCAGGTTCGTGTGTCCTCGAGTCAGCATCTCAGAGTTATGTCTGAGACCTCTTTGATGATTGAACGCACACACTACACAACCCTGGGGGTCCAGACACTTCCAATGCGGCGGCGTTGGTATTCTCAATACCATAGTGTTTTCACGCAGCATCAAGTGTAGCATTTGAAAGGGAACATCTCGAGATACTTTGCTGTAAGCCTGTTCCTTTAAAAAGTGGCAACGAGATGCTGCGCTCTAATGCTGCACTGCAGGCGTGACCAGACGTCCTTTCAGACAAAAATTGACCAGAGGATGTTTCAGTCCTATTTATAACCTGCTGGTGCATCTCACCTGAACGAGGTTATATAAGCCAAAGTTTGGCATGTTTGATACACACACATGCTTCACAACCGGTTGAACAAAGAGGTGTCCCCATAGCGTTTTCATGCAGCATCTTGTTCCCGCTTTTTCCAGAAACAGGGTTACAGCAAAGTAACACAAGACATTCGCAAAACAGTCCTGAAGTGCAGAGATGGCTCCTGCTTGCCACATTTTCGCCTGCTTCATGACTGGTTTTGAGAGCCTAAGAAGTGGTCTCTATGCTGGAATTAGCATTACAGAGATGTGGTCTGAGTAGCCGAGGTGGGGGTGAGGCTCTGCCCGATATGTGCTGGGGATGTTTGTGTAAACAAGATCCAATGTGTTTTGCCTTCTTGTTTCAAAGTCCACAAACTGATACTATACATACCTCGCGTACAATTCACAGAGCACCTCCTTAGCATTTGCACTAGGTGTAATGTACAGTAGGTAGACAAGGGGAATGTCTATTATCGCCATGCTGACCGCATTTCAAAGTAATTCGTGAAATGATCGCCAGGTGGTGCAAAGTGACTGCCATTTTCCCTCGGCACAGTTTTAAAATAGAATTAAGTCATAAAAAAGTCATAGCAATATATTATATCAAAGAAATACTACAGTGATGGTAATTTCCACATCTGTGTATTTTATACAACAAACGTGAAAAATCTGAAATAGAGCTATTGATATTTACTGTACAATATTGAGTCAAAAAAACAAAAAACAAAACACTGGTTAAATGTTTAGACAGACGATCGAGTTCACTAGCTGACAATTTTATTTGTACAAAGAATGAACTGTTATAAAGCCTGTCTCTGTTTGTGTCTGTTTATTGTGATTAAAAAATACATTCAATGATATCAAACGTTGTAGAACAACTGGTTTATTCTTTATTTTCTGGTTTCTCCAAACGGCAGCCTGCAAAATGTTAAAAATATTACTGTTATTATGTCACAAGTGTAGTTTTAAGAGTTGTTTTGGCGAGAATGCATGTGTGTACAGCTCAAAACCTCCATTGGTTATTAAAGATAGCGTCTATGTAGAAAAAAATTCTACAACGATTTCGGAGATTTGAGCTTCAGGAAATCTATCAGTGCTCTGGGCATAACACCGTACCAGCCTTATCTTGGAAATAATTTCTAAACGTTTTCTAAACGTGGGCTATTATTTACTTATAATATTTTTAAATTTCATTTAAATGGATTTTGATTTGGCATCGTGATCCTCCTCTTTAACGTCCTACATAGTCTAATGAGCGTTCAGCCGCACGCATAAAGTTAAAGAATGCATCGGGGGGAAAAACAGCAAGGAGACTGACTCTGGCCATTTTAATAATTCATTGATAATTTGGTGATTTCTTTGGTTTCAGCTGTAGTGATGAAGGTGATCATGTCATCTCGTCGTCTCCGCAGCAATGGAAGTGATCAATAATAGTGAAAAAGATATATTCCTCCTGTTTTTAATATTGTTTTGAAGTAAATGAAACAGTAAGATAAAATAGTAAAATAAATAGTTTAATGGTTTAAATAGTTCAATTAAATAGTCATGTGGGCATTATAAGTTTATAAAACAAAACAAAACAAAAAAATCCTCTTGGGGTTTTCGGGGGAACTTAAACTGAGCGCGCACGCTCTCTCTTGCTCTCTCTCTCTCTCGCTCTCTCTCTCGTATGCGCCTATAATTCACTTTTAATACAAATGACATCATCTAAAATTGTTTTCCATTAGTTTCTATAAAAGCAGACGTTTCGCTTTCTATAAGTATATATTTTTCACATCTGTATACATGGAGTTTCGGTTCATTTTCTGACACGCTCAAGTTCACCGTAAACAACGCGCACTCTGTTTGCTTTCATTAATTTTTAGTTGCTTTCATTATATAACCTAAAGGCTAGACATGAAGGTATACATTTACTTTGCTTAAATTTGATGCAAACAAGAAGCGCTTAAATTTATTACTATAATTTTAGTACTGTGATTGTAAATTTGTTTAATGTTTCACATGTATTTCATAAGGTTTTGCCAGCGGTAGTACAGGACAATGGGGGTCATTATTTATTAAAGAAAATTATGATGATCATAACATCGTACTGCATTTCATTTTTATAATACCGCAAAAACACAAGCGGGGCTGAATGACAACGACATCTGATGACGCAGTAGCACGTCCTGACAATGCTTTAATTTTATAATCATTTAGTTTCATTTATTTCAGTTACTACAAATTTAAAGAACACAACATATAAGATTTTAAGCTTTTCTACTTCCACGTGATAAAATCTAAAGGCTCACTGTGTTAAAGTTTACTTTGCTTAAATTCGATCCTAATAAGATTTAATTTAATTTAATTTAAAATTTGGACTGTGATTACACTTGATTTAATTCGCTACTACGTGCAGCTCTAAAGAAGCTGCGGCTCATTAATCCTTGAGAGAACGAACTAAGGCCTGAGGCGTTGGTCTATAGTTATATAGCGCCACTCAGTGGTAAAAGGCAGCAAAAGCATACCGTCGCCGTGAGGTGCGGCGGTAAAAGTAGAATACTGATCGTCTACCATCCGATAATGAAAACAGTAGTGAATTCTTGTGGTAAATAAAAAGGTCTACATCTAACCGTCACTGATGTGAAATAGCTTTAATAGTCATCAACATCATTATATATCAAATTGCATGGTTTAAATTCAAAGCCTTTTTTTTTTGTCTAATATTTTCAATTATGTTATTGAAAAGAAATCATACAGTCCTTACTGGTCTTAATCATAGTTCATTTCATTAAATTATTTTATTAAATAAGAATCTAAGCATTTTTTTTCGTCTAAAACAATGGAATGATACACTTATCTGGCAGCACTGAGAGCTTTACTATGGGTTTTGAATTGCAATGCAACACGAATATAAAAAAAAATACTTTAACAGCTGTTTAGATGTCTTCGCTTGTCAGTGGAGCAACGAGCTGCAGTTTACTATTTTTTTTTTTTGCTTTATATCCGTATAGGATCAATTTCCCATTCTCTATGTGCTTTATTCCTGTATTTGGTGAGCCTTTATTCATGTATTATTTTATTATATTCAACTAATTTCTAGTTATTAACAAAAAAGCATTATGAACCATCTGAGATTCCCATTAGCATGAGATAATCTCAAGTGCAAGTAACTGAATGTTAGTAGAATTTTTACAATCATAAGCAGCAGATCAACTGGTTAGGTTTTAGACTTAAACCAAACCGGGTTAAGGGACAAATATTTGAATATCTTATTTCTGGTTTGAAGTTGGCCATATGAGTATGATCAACGATTTAGCAACCCATCCATCCTCGCATAAGTATAACTTTACTTACTGTTTGTAAGGAATCCAGAATTAACTCCATGAGCTCAGGATTGAGTCGTGAGGCTGCGAAGGTACCTGCTGCATCTCTTCTCGGTATCATCAATTCTCCATATGAGCCATGAATCCTGCTGTGTTGTTGATAGTAGCAGGCAGGAAGTGACAGGTATGGCCTGATACATGCTGTACAGCGATCACAAGCACACTGTTCTGTGATGCACTCTGTAAATGAAGCGTATGTCATGAACCTGAGCGATAGATAGATAGAAGTTTATTGGCCTGTGGGTTTTACCCCTCTGTCTCCTCCTCAGGGACATGATCGAGCTTTGAAAAATAACAGGCACCGTTCCGTACAGCGCGGTATACATTCCAGCGGATTCTGATTAAATCATATAGCCAGGGGGAAATCCCAGCAGAGCAACGGTGAGCTTCGTAATCCTTCGCTATAAAGGAGCACACAGACACTTTATTGCTTTCCCTGTGTTCTGTCTGTGTTATAGATTGTCTTATGAACTACACGGTACGACTCACAAGACTAAAACACATGTCATTCAAAAGTAGGCAAAACACAACAGACAAAAGAAGACTTCATAATAAGTGGTTAATTCAAAGCAGAACCAGTTAACACTGTAAAAACTGTTTTTCAGAATGCAAGTTATGTTATGTTATCTCCTACAGGTAACCAATTAGAGTGAATAATAATATTTTAAACTAAACCAGTAAAAATGCTGTGATCACATCAGAGTGATTTCTATCGTTCACCTGGGAAAACCAAGTTTGTTTCATCTTTTGATGTAGGAATATGATCCAGGGTATGATGCAACTGCCTGCATAACTTGTGTCTTAAAATATAAAGGTTTTGATTTTGTGATATATATATATATATATATATATATATATCACAAGACTATCAAGGGATTCTAGAGAGAAATGTGCTGGCCAGTGTCAGAAAGCTGGGTCTCAGTCGCAGGTCATGGGTCTTGCAACAGAACAATGACCCAAAATACACAGCTAAAAACACCCAAGAATGGCTAAGAGGAAAACATTGGACTATTCTAAAGTGGCCTTCTATGAGCCCTGACCTCAATCCTATTGAGCATCTTTGGAAGGAGCTGAAACATGCTGTCTGGAAAAGGCACCCTTCAAACCGGAAACAACTGGAGCAGCTTGCTCATGAGGAGTGGGCCAAAATACCTGCAGAGAGGTGCAGAAGTCTCATTGACAGTTACAGGAATCGTTTGATTGCAGTGATTGCCTCAAAAGGTTGTGCAACAAACTATTAAGTTAGGGGTACCATCATTTTTGTCCAGGCCTGTTCCATGAGTTCATTTTTTTTTTTATTCTGTTGAAGCATGGTTGAAAAGCAATGTCTGACTTTCATTGGTTAACATTAATAGAATTCTTATTTATTATTACTTTTGTCAGTTAAGTTACTTTAGAAAGTTATTTCTGTGACCATTGTGAGTTTTTCTTTCATTGACCAAAGGGTACCAACAATTTTGTCCACGTGTGTGTATATATATTTATTACATGAGTGTCTGATTAGTTAAATAAGAAGTAAAGTGTAGGGCCCTTTGATAAAATTGTAGTTACAATACGGATGCTGACTACAACGTCTTAGAAACCTGAGTAACTGAGTACATTTGCATTGTTACTGTAGTTAACTGCATGTTTCATAGATCTGCACTTTATTTTATTGGGGTAGTTTATTGTTTTACTTTTACTCCGCTCTAAAGTACAGCAAATAGCTGTGCTTTTACTTCATACTGTTCATATCCGCATGGTGTAGTGTTACCTAACCACATTGAGACAAACTGTATACTTATTTACAATATGGAAGAAGTCTCTTCTGTCAGCACTTTCAAACAATTAGAGGTGTATACTGTACCGGTGGCTTCTTGATGATGATAATAATAATAATAATAATAATAATAATAATAATAATAATCTTCATGTTTTTTGTTAAAAACTACAAAAGCAAAAGGTTGGCCATGGTATAAGGGAAATAAAATATTTCAGAATGTACTCTTATAGGACAATAACCAACTGTGATTATAGCAGTAAGTCTGCCATAGTTAGTTTTACTATAACACAGGGGCTTAATAAGTGAGTCAGTGAGTGACTGTTCGTTTGGTAAGTGCTGCAGAGATCACATCGTTTCGCAGCAGTGAGAAGCATTCACCTGCGGCTCCGCTTGTCTGATAGAAGAGCTCCAAAGAAGTTTGTTTTCATTTTCCAGCTTCTATCTAGACGTTTTCCATAAAGAGGAGAGAAAGAAAAAAAAAACAACAACAACAACAGACTGGTTACCTGGAAATCAATTTAAAATAGAATAAAAGCACAATGTAAATGTTACATGGGCAGGATGTTAGAGAGCCTCACCATGGGATGTAAAAAAATATATATTTATTTTTAAATATTTAAGAGGCCTTATGGAGGGCTTCTGAGCTGCTTCAACGGAATGCAGTAGGAGGTTATGAGAGTGCGCATGAGACGCGCATGGGAAGAGCTTTCCGTTTAGAGATAGCGTGGGGTTATTAATGGAGAACCAAAGAGAAAACAAAAGAAAAACTGAAAGCAAAGGAAAACAAACAGAGCTCCGCCGTGTCAGAATAAATTCTGAAGTATGGTAAAAATCTAAGGTTAAATTCACCTATTTCAGAAAAAAAAAAAAAAACTTCTATCAGAGTGAGAAGAGTGGTGAGATCTTGAGAGAACATGAGAAAGGGAATCAGAGCTACAGTAGTGATGAGATAAATCGAGAGAGAAAGAGAGAGTTGAGGCGAGCCAAAAGAGCATGATTCAAGAGGGAGAATCGGAGTAAGGAAAAACACAATTCAAGAGATAAAAGAATGAGTCTATTTACATGTGAGTTTTTTTTTAACATACAGTACTGGGAATACTGGGAAAACATTCCAGACGGGGAGATTCACATGCCATCCAGGCCACCCAGCTGACGCACTGTGCTACCACATGGTACTGTAGATTTTGGGATGTTGCTGATGACGATGATGGTGGAAATCCAGATCTCTTGGCGTAGGTTTTGCTAAATAATTCACGCCCTCTTTCTCCCGTTTAGTTTCTTCCTTTGCTTCAACTACAGGTGAATGAATTAATAATGAAACCAAGTCACTGTAACATTTCAGAAAGTTTTAAAGACTTGGGAAACCGGAAAAGAACTTCTTCATATTGCTATAAGTACTTGCAGAAATGAACATATGAGCGACTCACATTTCTCTCATTACACTTATGAGCAGTTGAGGGTTAAGGGCCTTGCTCAGGGGCCAACTTGGTGGTGCTGCGTTTTTTTTTTTTTTTTTTTTTCACCTGGGACCTTCCTATCAGCAGTCGAATGCCTTAACGGACGCCGAGTTTCCTCTGTCCTGGTTGCCTTGGAAAACTTCTTCTTTTTGAAACCTCCCAGCATTTTGCTGTTCCTGCTGACTGCACATGGAAATACGGCACCAAAGCCATGCGGGATACGTGGGTGGCCGTCTTGCATGCGCATACAGGATGTGTAGTCAAAAGCAAGAACATTTCCACCCTTCACAGACCAAAAGCATTGAGGACAACGCAATCGTAGACAACATTTTGCCACATCCTTATTCGAATTCATCTAATACAGAATTATTTCAGCATTCAGTCCATCAGTACGTTTTGGTTTGATTTTGTTGCATTGCACCTTGACGTCATTTTTGAAAATGTTTGTAAAAAGCCAGCATTTTGCAAGCAGCCAGTGTGTAAGTCTTGTTTACTGCACACACACACACACACACACGCACACACACACACTTGATCTCATAGGCTTCAAACTCTGCGCTTTAGACAAATACACTCGTTTATCTTTAGTTGTCATAAAAAAAATAAAAAAAAACAGATTTAATTATTTTAGCAGCTTATTTGATTATTTCTGCTCAAATCATTGTATTCAGATTTTTTAATGAAATTTTCTTCTCACAGTGATTGTCGGGTCTGGAAGTCAAACGTTTCCGAATCCGAATCTTAGACTTTTTTTTTTATTTTTTTAAGCTAAAACCCTTCAGGAATTAAATGGTAAGCACATCTGGACGTTTTTATTTCTGTTACGGCAGCACAAATTTCAACAGCAGTCACAATGAAACAGCCATTACTATAGAAACAGTATCGTGTTAGGACAAGCGCCTTAAACTGATTAAATCAACACCTTCTGAACGGAGGCCAGAATTGAACAACATGATGATCTGAAATATTCCTACATTTTGCAATCTGACAGCTCTGCTTACTGTGATTTAAATGCACTGTATATAATAAATATAGGTTTGAGATTAAAAAAAAATAGGATGAATCTTGAAGGACCAATTTTTGAAGGAAAAAAAAAACATGCATGATAAATATGCTTGATAATGTTTTTTTTTTTTTTTAATTGGACAAACGAGGAATCTGCGTGAATTGAAAGCAGTTAGAATTTGGTTTCCAGACATGAGGAGAGTTTTTTTTTTTTTTTTTTTTAGCAAAACAGTGATGTCTTGAACATTAGCATTTAAACAGTCACGGACAAGAGGCAAACATCAGGTGTAAAACTAGAAATACATTAGTTTGTTTATTTCATCATAAAAATAAATAAAAAAAAAACCTAAGAAATGTAATACCTTTGCTTTTATATAAAGATATAAAAAGTAAAAACCTGAAGCGTAATTACAGTTTTACACTTAAATGTAATTACTGCGAACACAGGATTCCAAACAGAAACTGCAAATGTCAAAATTTGATTTCTCTAAAGAGTATTTTAGTCAAATATTTGACGAATTACATACTGAACTAAAACTTCATGTCGAATGAATCATCAGAAGATCATATAATAACGTCTTGAAAGAATTATTATAAGCTGCAGTATTCACCGAAAAATAGATGTCATCATTTAAGCATTTCATTAATTAATGAACTCTTTACTTATTTTAGCATTGGTATTTAAATCGCCTTCATGTTCAATGTTATGTCCTTTTTTTTTCTCTTTTTTTTTTTCATGCGAGTATTTTATAGTCTCTACTCTACTGTCATGTAAAGTATTTATAATGAGGTACAAAGGATCATATAATTCTACAGACACACAGCCATGCAAACGTATAACCTTGGATATCGTAATAGTGGGGCAGATGGCAGGAATGTTAACAAGCAGAAACAGATTTAAATCGTTAACACATACTGTACACACACATACAATATATACACAGTGTTGGTACGTCCACTGCGAGGTCGGTGTGTGACCAGCGTGGACAATCAGGTTTCCATCATGCAGGTTTAATAATTACTCAAGAAGCAGAGGGTGAAAAATATATATATATATATATATATATATATATATATATATATATATATATATATATATATATATATATATGCTTGAAATAAATAAATAAATAAATAAAGGAATTGAAATAAAGGAAAGAAACAACAATCAGCAAACATTAAAACAACCGTAAGAGCAACAGCATCACTGACAACAGCAATAAGAACAATAATAAAAATAGCAGCAACAATAACTGCAGTAGAAACAGCATGACGAGGAAGAAGAACAGAATAAGCAACAAGGGCAGCAAAACGTCCAGTAAAATAACAGCAACGATAAGGATAACGATAACGATAAGAACTAATTGAACAACCAACAAGATTAAACAACAGCAGCAACAACAAGTAAGTTGGCACCAAAAAGAACAACATCAAAACAAGAACAACAGCAATGTTAGAAATGATGATGTAAACAAATCAACAAAGCTGAAGTAACACCACCAACGGGGACCAACAAAAACATAGCAACAACAGCAGCACGAAAAACAACAGCAGTACGAGCAGCCACAACACTAAAACAAACATGGCAACAAAAGAAAAAAGAAAAAGAAAAAATCAAGAACAAAAGCAGCAACAATGATAAAGACAACAACGAGTCAGCAATTACAGCTATTAAAACAAAACAAAGAGCAACATGGAACGGGTAACACAGACAACAATAATAAATAACAACGGCAATGATACCAAAATGTCATAAATAAATAAATAAATAAATAAATAAATAAATAACAGCGGCAAAAACGCAATGCGACAGCAATGACCAGTAACAAGCACATCAAACAAAAACAACATAAATAGTTATATTATTAATAACAACTTCAGGGGAGCTTAGGACTGAAGCTGGAGCTGTGCGGTAGTAACGCTATAATCCTTCAGCATACTTGGTTTAAATTCCAGTTATTCTAAGAAATTGAATTAAAAACCGCATATAAATAAGTATTTATAGCCTTCGCCATGACACTCAAAATTGAGCACAGATTCCACTGATCAGGTGCTTCCTGTTTCGACTTTCCACATGTTTATACAACTTGACTGGAGTCCACCTGTCGTGAATTCAGTTGATTGGACATGGTTTCAAAAGGAACACACATAAAAGGTGTACTGTATATAACTTCCGACAGTTAAGAGTGCATGTCAGAGCACAAGCCAAGCCATGAAAGCATAGATCTCTAAGGCAGGACTGTAAATTCCTGCAGCACCATGCCCTCCATCATCCGTACATGGAAGAAGTTAGGAACCACCAGGATCCTTCCTAGAGTGAGCTGCCCCGCCAAAGTGAACGAAGGGCCACCATCTGATTGGTGGAGTGCTGCATTCCAGAGAGGTGTTCCTCTGGAATGTTCTCCTGTCTCCATAAAGGACCGCTGGAGCTCTTTCAGAGTGACCCTCGGGTTCTTGGTCACCTCCCTGACGATGGCCACCTCCAGGAAGAGTCCTGGTGTTTCCTCTCTTCCATCGACAGTTGATGATGGAGGCCACTGTGCTCGTCAGGCAGACAATTCCTTGGACTTTCATGGCTTGATTTTTGCTCTTACTTGAACGGTTAACTGTGGGACCTTATATAGACATTTATAATTTTTTTTTTTTTTTTTTTTCAAAATCTTGTCCAATCAACGGAATTCACCACACAGTGGATTCCAATCAAGTTGCAGAAACATCTCAAGGGTGATCAGTGGAAACAGGATGCATCTGAGCTTTAATATTGTGTGTCATGGATAAGGCTGTTCATTTTCATTTTTAATAGATCTGCATGGATTTCGATAGTCTTTTCACATTGTGATTTATGGCGTATTGCTTGTAGAATATTGAGGATAACAATGACGTTAATCCATTTTAGAATAAGGCTGTAACATAACAAAATGTGGCCAAACTGAAGCACTGTGAACACATATTGCAGATGCACTGAATGTCCAATATGTACATATGTTGTTATAGTGACTCAGTGGGGTTTTATGATCCGTTTTGTTTGTTCAACCACATTGTTTTGTGGAATACACTCAGTTAAAACAGCATTAACGGCACCAGCAACAACTACTACAACAAAAACAAGAATGACAACAGCAGCAACAGCCACAGTAGTGGAATCTAGATCTGAGCTGTATTGATTTCCTGCAATTGTCCTGATTTCTGTTTGTTCTCTTGCTTTTGTTTTCATCCTCATTTAAACTTGGTTTCATTCATTGTCCTGTTCCTTCTGTTCAATGTTTTTTTTTTTTTTTTTTTTTTTTTCTTTTTTGCTTAAATTTTCCACCCAGGACATTTAATTTGATTGCAAATTTTCTGTTCATTCTTTCCTTTTTTCTCCATCTTGTTCTTTCCATTTCCATGTTTCAAGAAAGACAAAGACTTAGTGACGCCTTTGAGAGATTCTGAGGAATAAATCCAACAAGGAAGCGCCAAATCAAGCAACTCATCGACTGACCAATAGTTTCCAAAAGGGACTCAATTCCCATGGAGCCCCATGTTGAAATGACTTAACAACAGACATTTTCAGACTAAAACATACCGATTAGGCTATTTGTGTAACCTACAGTATAATATATGTCTCATGGCTTCCCCATCAGGTTCCTCAGCTCCTAGGGGCCCAAAACTAACGGATACTGATTGGCGTCTCAAGCAGCTACTGATTTTCTGGTTCATCAAGCAGGAATTAATTTGTCTACATAAGGGTCATGTGATTAGCTCTGTACACTGCAGCGTCCTAACCAGGATACATATCATGTGAAGCAGAATGGACACGCCCATCACTTTATTACCTTTTTATATGTATACAAGTATATTAGGTGGGGCCGGGGGCAGACATTTGGCATATGGGTCTTCATAGGGCATGGGGAGATGAATACATTTAAATAATATAAAAATTAAGGACTAACATTTTTATATTTTTGCATAATTTATCAGCTGAAGTAAACTGTCTTGTAAAAACAATTAATTATATTTATAATTCAGATTTTTTTTTTTTTCCCAATCTATATTTCATTTATATTCATAAGCTGTCTCTCAGTGAGCATTAATATTCATGGGTAATGAATTACAAGAGCAAACTGTTTACCACTGTAATGCTAGTCAACAATATAGTAAATTAACTAACTTTGGCTAATAGCGTGCAAAATATTATGATATTCTCCCACATTCATTTTAAGCATTTCCATGTGGTTCAATTACTTTTAAGGCAACGATATTAGCCATTTCTTCTTTAAACCAAGTAATCTGATTGGAAGAGAAAGAAAGAGAGAGAGATGTTTCATGAGTGGTAATAATAGAGCACGACAGCACTGGGACATTTAACTCTGTGTCTCACTCCGTGTCCCAGGTGTTCTGTTTGCAGCATGGTGAGAGTCGGTCTGTACGATCGGCAGTACTGAGGAGAGAGCAGATGCCAGACAAAACCCACATTCACAACCAGTCACAGAAGCACTTTCATCACACATCTGATCATGTTTTGTCATCGTAAACAACACAAATCGCTTCTAATTCATTCAAAACAAATCTAACTTGCTTCTAACCCAAGGCTGAATGCCAAACCCGTCTCGAACCCCTGATCAAGTGGAACAAAGGATTGTACACCCTACATAGTGCACTAGCTTTCCATTTAATGCTATGTGGAATTCCAGCCTAGAACCTGCAAGTGAAACGAGCTGATATTCTAAAGGGGAAGAAGTGAAAATATGAAGTCAATCTCATACAGCTCTTCTTGACTGTTCATTCTTCACAATGAGCTAAATGAATGTATTTTCAGATATATTTCTGTTTTTGTTCCTTCTTTTCATTCTGATTATTCCACTTCATTCTCTCTCTCTTTTATGTTCACCTCTTCCGTTCATTTTGTTCAATTAATTTTATTTTGCTCTCTATGATTTTTTATTTTCTTCTATTCTGTTCCGATGTTCTTCAATCAGTATTTGTTTTTATACTTCTTTAAGTTCCATTTTGTTCCTTTTTGTTTTCTTTTTAAGCTGTTTTTTTTTTTTTCTCTGTTCATTTCCTTTTGTACTAATATTTCCATTCAGTATTTTTTGCTGCGTTTTGCTACAAGGTCTGCTCTTTTGCTTTTTGTTTTTCTTTTCTTTATTGTTCCATGCTTTTCATTTTGCTTTCACTTTCATTTTATTCCAATGCCCTTCAATCTGTTCTGTTATTGTTCTCATCCTTCTTTTATTTCTATTCCGTTCTTTAATTTTTTTCCTTTGTTGATTTCTTTTTGCACTACTCTTTCCATTCCACTATATTCATGTGTTTTTTCACAGTCTGTTGCTTTTTTTTTCTTTTTTCTTTCATTTCTTTTGCATTCCATCCTATTAATTTTGTCATTTTTTTCCCTTTTTATTAAATTCCTTATATTAAGCATGTGTTTTTTTTTCATTCATTTTGTTTGTTTCAGTTTGTTCACTCTAATTCATACTCCTTTCTATCTACTCACCTCTTTCCACTCCATGCTTCCACTCTTTACTTATGTCTAGTTACATTTCTTTTATTGGTTTCTATTCTTTTAATTAATCTCTTTATGTTCTCTTTTTCTTCCCCACATTTATATATATATATATATATATATTTTTTTTTTGTTCTCTTACTGTCTTGAGCCTCTTATTGCACTTGTTTATGTTACATTGCTTCCTTCTGGAAACACCTTAAACACAATCAGCTTATTGAGTCAGGTTCACAGTGTTGAAGATAAAGCTGTGGCCTCTGTTTTCATCACTGCACTATTTAGGACTAATGTACTGTAGCGATGCTCTAAGGTGCTTCTGATTTTTTTTTTTTTTCAGGCTCTTCTAGTCGAGTCTCCAGTGAATTTTGTAGAAACCTCAGAAAATAGCCAACAAATTTCATATTGTCTCTCTTTATAGTCCATTTCCACAATTTAAGCCCTTTAAGCTTTAAGTGCACTATTATAATGGTCTTACCTAAAAGCTCCAAGCCTGTAATACAATGCTGTTAAATTGCCCCACATGCTTTCTTTCACTTAAACACTTTCTCTCCCAAACACTCTTACTCTCTTTAAAAAGTACAAAAAAAGAAAGAAAAAAAAAAAAAAACCCTCCTATACTAAATTTTTCCATAGGTCTCCTTGTGATGTTCTCCACAATGCTGCCTTGTTCTATTATTTTATTTTATTTTATTTTACCCCTAAAGTGGCTTCACTCACCTAGCAGACTGTTCAGAATAAACATATCCTGCATTCCCACTTATTTGCATAATTGTTAATACACCTCAAGGCACGGCATTAAAATTTATGGCTCCCAAAGCAAACAGAAAAAGTGTTTAGTGGAACTCTCAGTCTCACATCTGAACCCCGTCGGCAGAGACGGAAAAGAGACCGAGGTTTAGAGAAAGAGGGCTATTTGCATAGCAATATGGTGTTGAGAGAAAAAAGAGAGAGAGAGAAAAAAAAAAGAAAGCCTTTCCACTGCTAAATGACCCACAACTTCCTAACGCCAGTGCCGCTGGCCCTCATGCACCATTTTATCTCAGCTCAGGAGGCTAAAACCAACCGAGCTGAGTTATTTCCTCTCATCAGAACAAACGGCAATAGACTGGGAATGATGCTCGGGTAGTTCCCCAAGGGCCTCGCGCTGCTTTAACTCCCAGAGCCGCATTAACAGCGTTATGATGTTCACTAGCACCGGTTAGTGCCGATTCCGCCCCATTATGCATGCCTCACCAGTCGCTTTTTGCAGCATGCCGGGCCTCAAAGACTATTCGTTCCCATTAAAGCTGGCACCGCCACAGCAGGCACTCAGCACGCTGCGCAAAAAAAAAAAAAAAAAAAAAAAAAGCGTCCAAGGACTTTAATTTCCCTCGGCCTTTCAGATTAAAAAGAAAGAAATAAAAAAAGTGTCTGCAGCTATTTATAAAGACCCGCCTAACCAGGACTCTGAGATTTAAGTAGAAATTAAAATTTGTGTAACTAGGTTTTATGATGCCTAGCTAATCTTTATAGGGCAAATTTGCACTGGTAAAATTTCAGCCTTGACATTTCATCACTAATACCTGCTTTACACCATGTTTTAATCTGATCAGCTTCAAAAGGTGGCATGGAGTCTATCTTATTTTTTGTTAGTGTATTTAATATATATTAACAGATCCTTTTAAAAGCATAAAAAGAAGCAGGGTCTATCTTTGCAGTCCTGTGCATTCTCTGTACGATTAGCTCTTCGTATCTAATGGAGAGAAACTTTATTTTCAGTTTTCAGAAAGTGTATTAAAGATTTTAAATAATGATAAAATGGTTTGAAGGTCTAAATGAAAAAAAAAAAAACAGAAAAAAAAAAAAAAAAAAAAAAAAAAAATATATATATATATATATATATATATATATATATATATATATATATATATATATATATATATCTACTTTGACGTTTTGGAGTAGACTCTTGTCATACTTACAGCGTCATCTACTGAAGAATTGTATACATTATTATATTTTTATATAATATAGTTTATTTTTTTCTCTCTTTGACAATTGTACACCTGCAGTGAAAAATAAGGAAAAGTGTTGTGCAATTGCAGATCGCTGAACACCTGGAGTGAAAAAAAAAAAAAAGGTCTCTGCAGTATTATAAAACAGAACTGCCTTCACCACACTTCTTTCCATATGCACTTTGCTTTTTACTTGAATTCAGGTGGAAAGTGAAGGAACCTGGAGAGAATAAAGAAAGAAAGAAAGAAAAAAAAACCCATAATAAAACATTGACAGATTGTGGCAGTCGTCCGTAAAGGTTGGCAGCGCATTCCCAGATCGCATGAATTTTAAAGCGCTGGAGTGCCAGTTCAGTTCAAGTTTTCTCAGCAGAAAGCCTAGTCGAGCCTCGCTGATGAACCTCAAAGTGCTCCATTAAAGGGTTAGAGTGTAAGTAAATAAAATCTCAAACACGATGATCTCTGATCTCTCAGATCTTTCTGAAAGGTTCCGTGAAAGGTGTTTAAGAGGTTGTTGACAGCGCACGATTAAAAAAAAAAAAAAAAAACATTAATGAAATCGAGCAGGGTGAGAGGTGAGCTTATTACTTGCTCGCTATAAAAAAAAAGTATTTAGTTGGTGTGTTTGAAATGTGTTAATTTGCTGACTTAGTGGTGGTAGATGCTCTTTTTTTAGTGCAGTCTTTCATGAAGTGTAAGCCTAGTGAGCCTTATGGGAACTGCAGGTGGGCCCTGAGACATACAGCAGTTTTGTCATTAGGTTTAAAATTCAAATAAAATGTTTTCCGATTAAGTGTTTACATAAAACATATATAAATAAATAAATAAACTTTTACTAATAAAATGGTGCCATGGGTTTTAAACATTGCAGTATCCTTGTTCTATTTAATCTCGTGAGTTGATCAGAATTGTAGTTTAAGGTTCGTGTGAGCACCAGAAGATTTTCACATTTCGATTGGGCCCACAGCCTTGTTAAGTTTTTGAATGGCTGCTCTAGTTTATGGCTAATACAGAGACGTGTTGCATGATCTGAGCTGTAAATGAGCTAAATGCTTTAAAGCTCCATTCTCTCTGGCTTAGTTACAGACTATGAGTTTAGCCCTATTTGACTGGGATTAGTTTTACATGAACAGGTGGAATAATGTAATTATTAGCTGCGTTTCTTTCTCAGATTTTTTTGTCCCACACAATTCTGCTGTGTTAGGCATTTTTACGGACCATGCGTTGCCATGTCTGCAAAGATTACACCATCCTGTCTTGTAGAACCTGTAGAACTCCAGGCAATAGTCCAATATAATACATCCCTTCCCAGTTGGTTGCATATCTTTAACTCATACTTCCATCTATCTATCCGCCATCCATCCGTCCTATCTGCCTTTTATCCATCCTCCCTATTAACATGCCAATCTTGCTTTGTTTATCTAACGTTGTTTCATCCATCCATCCATCCATCCATCCACAATTTTTTGAGGTGTGGAGAGGCATGAGGAGCATTTCTGGCTACAAGATGAGTGGCTAAGCTATTGAGGGGAATGTGGAACGTGCTAATGATCTCAACACTTACAGATTTTATGTCCCTCATAAATATACAGGCTCCCCTGCTCCCCCATCCTCCCCCACACAGAAAACAGCCACTACTTCTTCTGCACTCCCCTCGATCAACATTTCAGATGATCAGGTCAAATGTGGTCTGAGCAGGCTCTGTGTCCGGATACAATCAACCCAAGAGTCCTGAAATCCTGTTCTCCTCCACTATGTGGTGTCCTACGGCACCTCTTTAGCCTGAGTCTGTCTCTACAGAAAGTCCCTGCCTTGTGGAAGACATCCTGCATTATTCCTGTCCCCAAAATACCACGACCCTCTGCCCAGAACGACTGCAGGTCCATCTCTGGTCAGGGGTAGCTCAGTGGTTAAGGCATTGGACTACGGTTCGGAAGGTCCCAGGTTCAAGTCCCGCTACCACCAAGAGGTCCCTGTTGGGCCCTTGAGCAGTTGGGGTTAAGGGCCTTGCTCAAGGGCCCAACAGCAAGGCTTTTAACCCCAACTGCTCAAGGGCCCAACAGGGACCACTTGGTGGTAGCGGGACTTGAACCCGGGACTTGAAGCTACAGATGTATGATGAGATAAAAATGTAAGTCGCTCTGGATAAGGGCGTCTGCCAAATGCCTAGATGTAGATCTAGACGTCACATATTATGAAGGTGTTTGAGAGACTTCAATACACGTCGTCTCCAGGTGAAGTCCTGTCTTGACCCTCTTCAGTTGGCCTATCAGCCATTCCTGGGAGTAGATGACGTCATAATACACCTGCTCCACAACCTACTCCCACCTCAACAAATCTGGGACCAGTGTTAGGATCTAGTGCCTTCAAAATCATACGACCGGCAGTACTGAGGGGAAAACTAAGGATCATGCAAATTGACACTCCCTTGGTCTCCTGGATCATGGACTATCTGACCTGCCGTCCCCAGTATGTCCGATTACAAAACTGTCTGTCTGACACAGTGATCTGTAGCACTGGTGCTTCTCAGGGGACTGTTCTGTCTCCATTTCTTTTCACCCTCTATTCATTATAATTCTATTATAATTCAGAGCCATGCCATCTACACAAGTTCTCTGACGACTCTGTGGTTGTCGGGGGTGACGTCTCCGAGTACCAGTCTGTGGTGGATGACTTTGTTTTCTGGTGTGAGCGTAACCACCTACAACTCAACATCAAGCAAAAACGAAGGAGATTGTGACTTGTATATCTGTCCCTGGGGGAGACAGTGGGCGTGGTCTCAGAGTATAAATACCTGGGAGTTCATCATTTAAGCATTTCCCTGCATATCGCACTGTGTATGTGACAAATAAAATTTGAATTTTAATATGATCTAGATAACAAGCTGGACTGGTCAGTTAACACAATGGCACTCTACAAGAAAGGACCGAGCAGGTTGTATTTTCTGAGATGGCTCAGGTCTTGCAACATCTGTAACACCATTTAGGTACATTACAAATTCCCTTATCCACAGCAGCTTACATTTTTAATTCATTATGAATCTGAGCAGTTGAGGGTTAAGGGTCTTGGTCAAGGGCCCAACAGTGGCGACTTGGCGGTTGTGAGGTTTGAATCTGGGACCTTCTGAATCGTAGTCCAACGCCTTAACCACTGTCATTTTTGTCGTTTTTTAAAAAAAAAATTATGCTGTGATCTGTTGGGGCTGCAACGCTAAAGCGGCAGATAAAAATAGACTGGACCAGGTCATTAAAATGGCTTGATCTGTCCTGGGCATGGAGCTGGACTCTGATGTTGTGGAAAAAAGGAGGATTCTGTCCAAAATACATCCAGTCTTAAACAATCCTTCTCACCAGATATACAGTGTTCTCTCAGACCAGAGGAGCAAATTCAGCCAGAGATTGATTATGACCAGGTGTTCTACAGAGCGCCACAGGAGATCTTTTCTCCCAATCGCCGTAAAATTATACAACTCGTCTCTGTAACATTTACACTACGGGATGGGGGCTGTCAGTAGTTACTATACAAGATTACATTAATACACTACTGTTCCCAGAGCTCAATAACAGTTCCAAGTGCAATATCTGATTACCAGTACCATTTGTGCAATTTCTTTCTTTTCCATTTCCATCCCAGGTGGAATATCTGTATATGAATTATTTTTAGTGAAATATGTAACTTACTGTAACTTACTTAATTATATTTTCTATTGATTTATTTTTATTATTTGCATTTTAAATTTCTTTAATTTTTATTTTTCCCTAATCTTGTTTGCTTGTCTAATCTATTACTACTTTGTTTTCTTCCCGGTAACCAAATCAAAGCAGCTGTAACCAAGACAAAGCAGTTTCCCTCTGGGATTAATAATGTTCTTTTAATCTTGAATATTTACAGTACTAAATATCTCAGCAATCCACCCAATACCTCATTAATTCTTTCTATCTACCATCCATCAATTACTGTATATCCATGTTTCTGTGTGTCGATTTATGTATCAGTCCATTCATACACACGTGGACAAAAATTGTTGGTACCCTTCGGTCAATGAAAGAAAAACTCACAATGGTCACAGAAATAACTTTAATCTGACAAAAGTAATAATAAATAAGAATTCTATGAATGTTAACCAATGAAGGTCAGACTTTGCTTTTCAACCACGCTTAAACAGAATTATTTTTAAAAAATGAACTCATGGAACAGGCCTGGACAAAAATGATGGTACCCCTAACTTAATAGTTTGTTGCACAACCTTTTGAGGCAATCACTGCAATCAAACGATTCCTGTAACTGTCAATGAGACTTCTGCACCTCTCTGCAGGTATTTTGGCCCACTCCTCATGAGCAAGCTGCTCCAGTTGTTTCCGGTTTGAAGGGTGCCTTTTCCAGACAGCATGTTTCAGCTCCTTCCAAAGATGCTCAATAGGATTGAGGTCAGGGCTCATAGAAGGCCACTTTAGAATAGTCCAATGTTTTCCTCTTAGCCATTCTTGGGTGTTTTTAGCTGTGTGTTTTGGGTCATTGTCCTGTTGCAAGACCCATGACCTGCGACTGAGACCCAGCTTTCTGACACTGGCCAACACATTTCTCTCTAGAATCCCTTGATAGTCTTGAGATTTCATTGTATCCTGCACAGATTCAAGACACCCTGTGCCAGATGCAGCAAAGCAGCCCCAGAACATAACAGAGCCTCCTCCATGTTTCACAGTAGGGACAGTGTTCTTTTCTTCATATGCTTCATTTTTCCATCTGTGAACATAAAGCTGATGTGCCTTGGCAAAAATTTCCATCTTTGTCTCATCTGTCCATAGGACATGCTCCCAGAAGCTTTGTAGCTTGTCAACATGTACACAGGAACATCTAGCTGCTTGGAAATGGTCTTATAGCCTTTACCTTTAACATACTTGTCTATAATTTTCTTTCGAATCTCCTGAGACAACTCTTTCCTTCGCTTCCTCTGGTCCATGTTGAGTGTGGTACATACCATGTCACCAAACAACACAGTGACGACTTGGAGCCCTATATATAGGCCCACTGACTGATTACAAGATTGTAGACACCTGTGATGCTAATTAGTGGACACACCTTGAATTAACATGTCCCTTTGGTCACATTATTTTCAGTATTTTCTAGGGGTACCATCATTTTTGTTCAGGCCTGTTCCATGAGTTTATTTTTTTTATAATTCTGTTGAAGCATGGTTGAAAAGCAATGTCCGACTTTCATTGGTCAACATTCATAGAATTAAAAAAAATTATTACTTTTGTCAGAAAAGTGATTTCTGTGACCCTTGTGAGTTTTTCTTTCATTGACCGAAGGGTACCAACAATTTTGTCTATCTATCTATCTATCTATCTATCTATCTATCTATCTATCTATAAATGCATCAAACCATTTATAGTCAAATACTCTGTAAATGGTGTATTCCCCTCACAGACGGAGCATTTTCTGCATATTCATTCTTCTCTCCATGTTGCTCGATGCTCCCAGCTGTTTTTTTTTTTTTTTTTCCCTCCAAAGCGTCTTCATTAAAGCAGACCGTCATCTCTCTGATTTATTTAACTGGCCTTCATATGGCAGAAAAGATCACATAAAACCCGGTGATTGCTGAGCACCAGATCGGCTCCGGCTGTTTGTAATGTTTCAATGCTGTTTCCGATGCACACACTGTTTGGCAGCTCCATTCACTCTCCTGCGCATCTCCTGTGAAAGAAGTAGCTATAATATTTCTGAGGTTTTATTTTCTATCTTTTTTTTTCTGTATATAAATTATGATAACCATAGAACCAATGAATTTATCAACACTGAGCCTGGGCCAGCTTTTTAACTATTTCATATTAAAGGGATTTAGTTCAGGGCTAAAACTCCGACAGCAGACGGCGAGGTAATTTCTCCAAGGTTAATTCCATTTAGAGACCGGGTTCTAGTTCTTGATGAAAATTAATATGCTTATTGGTATTCAGAAAAGAGGAGAGGAAGTTGTAGAGCAGCAATGATGTGGAGGAAAAAAAGTGTGACATCTTCTAATGTCATTAAAGTGCGCAGGCCAGCAATGAGGCTCTTTGCTATTCTCACGAGGCGTGGCATCTTGTAATTAAAGCCAGAGTCAGGTACAGAAGCTCAGCTCATGGCTCACACTGAGCAAATTACTGCGAAATATGATTCGACCTAGAAAAAACCCTCACTAACTCAAGCGTTATTCACAGCATGAACCTGCAGAGAAAAGGCAGTGCATGCTAATAATAAAATCTATTTATCCTATCCATCTTAGAAAAATGCCGTTGGTTTCTATTCATCCATCCCTCCATATTTGGAAGAGGAAGGATCTGTGAGACATTTTCTAAGATACCCGACTATCCAATCATTTATCCTTCAAATCCATTCATCCATCCATCCATCCATCCATATTTCCTCCAATCCTTCCAGTATCCTTCGGTCCTCCATTCCATTCATCCATCCATCATCTAATCAGTACATCCATCTACCCTTCTGTTCTACCATCCATCCTCAAATTCATCCATCCATCCATCTATGCATCCATCCATCCATCCATCCATCCATCCATCCATCCTTTTAGCCATCTCTCTTCCCATTCCTCCTCCCATACATCTGTAAAACATACCCAATTGTTTTTATTCATATGTCTATCTATTTGGCTATTCGCTATCCATCCAATATCATACATCATCTATTCATTCATCCATTTCTTTATATCCATCCATCATCCATCCATTCACCCATTAATTCATAAAATTATGAACCCTAGTGACCTTTTTCTTTTATCCGATCCATCCATCTCCCATCTGTTCAGTCATCTAGGAGAGCTGTCCCTTTGTATCTATCTATTCATCAATTCTCACTGTATATCCATCTAACTATCCACCCATGTACAGGCTGTATAGGTTTGAGGTTTACTAGGTTTACTGCACACCCAACCTACAACTCATCTGTCCGTCCATCAGACTATATCAATATCTTGCTTATCAATATATTTCTTCATATATTCACTAGATACGTTTTCTGGAGTTATTCTTTTTCTATTCATCAATCTATCAAACAATACTGAAAAAGGGTCCTCTTGACTCTGACACTCCAAATATACACCTGTCTATTCCTTTATCCATCTATCCATGCAGCATCTATCTACCCATTGAAATTTACATGTCTGTCTGTCTTTGTCTATCTATCCACCCATTAAGCCGTCAACCCATCTGTATATCTAGAAAATATGATTAGGTCAACTGAATTTCCACTGTGATTACCCCTAACTACAGCAGCCGAAAGAAGAAGAAGATTCCATCCATCCATCCATCCATCAATCAATCCAATCATCCATCCGTCAATCCAATCATCCATCCATCCATCCAATCATCCATCCATCCATCCATCCATCCAATCATCCATCCATCCATCCATCCAATCATCCATCCATCAATCCAATCATCCATCCATCCATCCATCCAATCATCCATCCATCCATCCATCTGTCAATCCAATCATCCATCCATCCAATCATCCATCCATCCATCCATCCATCCATCCATCCGTCAATCCAACCATCCATCCATCCATCCATCCAATCATCCATCCATCCATCCAATCATCCATCCATCCATCCATCCATCCATCCATCCGTCAATCCAATCATCCATCCATCCATCCATCCATCCATCCATCCAACCATCCATCCATCCATCCATCCAATCATCCATCCATCCATCCATCCATCCATCCGTCAATCCAATCATCCATCCATCCATCCATCCATCCATCTATCCATCCATCCGTCAATCCATCCATCCATCCATCCATCCGTCAATCCAATCATCCATCCATCCATCCATCCATCCATCCATCCAATCATCCATCCTTCTCAATGTTCATATATTCTGTTCATATTTCATTCTTCAAATCAACATTCCCATCTTTCCCTATAACTCTACCATTTGCCTATCAGTGATGTTTTCCAGGCTCCCCCATTTTGTTCAGACTGTTCAGAATGAGTGTGCTTGTCATTTTATTATTATTATTATTATTATTATTATTATTATTATTATTATTATTTAATAATATAATAATAATAATAATAATAATAATAATTTAACTGTTTTGTTAAAGTAATTAACTTCTCTGTCCTGTTGCTGACTGCCGTCTCTTTTGTTTTTCATTGAGTATTTACCAGTGAGTGAAACAGCACCCTTCCTATGTTATGTGGTGGACGTGTGGTGTTACGCTTTTAAACGGAATTGCACATTTATCAGCATGTCCGAAGTATTAAGTATTAAGACAAAATATTGTTCCTTTCTAAAATATATATATATGTACACTATATTGCAAAAAAGAAAAGTATTCACTCGCCTGCCTTTACATGCATATGAACTTGAGTAACATCCAACTTTTAATCCGTAGGGTTTCATATTATATGATCTTATAATATAGATTATAAGCCTTCTATGCAGCTATCAAACTTAACTTGGGGTTTTCTGGCCACAACTCTTATATTGCTTATTGTGCTGTGCTCGAATGGATTAGCTGAATGTGTAAATTTACTGAAGTGGCCATTTTATTACATCTGTTTAAACAGAAAATAATTTAAAAAAAATTTTTAAAGTATGGACAGCATGTTTTTGTAAAGTTCTTTCACTACTCACCATCTGTCCATTCAAACAGTTGGCATTGATGTCCATCCATCTATTCATTTATCATATATATCTTTTTTTTTTTCTAAGTCTGTGAGTCGTACTATGCTTTTTCTATATCTTTGTAGAAAACATTTTAACTCATTTGCATGCTGTCACTAAAACCAGCTGTGCTCCTCTCAGTGCACACACTCTCCCGGTGCATTACGTCAAACCGAGCACCTCAGCACCAATTAAAGCAAACGTTAAATTCGTTCAAACCTTTCATTAATACTTCAATAATAACATTTACATCTCTCACAGAAGATTAAAATAATCCTAAAAGTGTGTCACACAAATAGAGGTTTCTGAAGCAGTTTAAAACCTTAAACATATTTTCCCCCCCTAATTATGCGACAGCTATTTTATCACAACCACACGTGGGTTTAAACATGGATTTAAAGTCTGTGGAGAAAACAATGCCTCGTCGTGCCAGAATAACAACTCTGACTCCCACACGTGCTCGTGTGCGACTTTATACTGCACTAATGATTACATGTTGGGAATAATACGCCACAGACGGTATTAAATTTAGCTAATAATAACAGAATGGAAAACGATTCACTTTGCAGAGTAAATAGGACCGAGCAAGAGCGTAATGCTGGATGCTGTTGTATGAGACACAAGGAGACGTATCAAAAGGTTATTAATGCGCTCAGTGCATCATTTAAGTCCCTAATGCATGCTCATATTTAGCTTTTGGGCTGACAGCGTTGTTAATGTAGTGTAGTATCGCTGTGGAGAGATATTCGCAAGATGTTTCATAAACTTCACACAAAGCTAAACGACTAAACATGAATATTTTATTGACAATTATGTAAACTCGCTCAGGCACTTGGGCTCAGATAAAGCACATGATGTATTTTCTTAAAGGCAGAAAGTCAGTGCTGTAACCCTCACAGCACTGCTAATCATGTCAGTGCTAGAACAACAGTGTTTTGCTAATCTAGTGCATTTTCTTCCACCAAAGGCCACTTTGGTCCAGAATGTAATTATGATATAATTACTACAGTCAGTTCAAAAAAATACTTTTGTTTTCAGTACTGATCATCCATCCATCCATCAATCCATCCAACCATCCATCCATCCATCCAGTTTACTTTTGTTATCTTTGGATCAGTTCTTTTGTTTACCTGCCTCTGTATGTCCATATTGTCCATCCATCTGTACAGTACATCCATTCATTTGTCCCTCTAACCATCTGTAAATTAGTAAGGGAATCCATCCATCTATCATCTATCTATTTTATGAGAGTTGTTTTGTGCTTCTGGTTAACCATTTGTCCATAGATCTGTCTATCCATTCATCTTTAGATCAATTCATCCATCCATCCATCCATCCATCCATCCATCCATCCATCCATCCATCCATCCGTCAATCTAATCATCCATCCATCCATCCATCCATCCATCCATCCATCCATCCATCCAACCATCCATCCAATCATCCATCCATCCATCCATCCATCCATCCATCCATCCATCCATCCAATCATCCATCCATCCATCCATCCGGGTTATATCTCTTTCCATCTGTTCTTTCACCCATCCATTAATGAGATAAGTTGTCTCATGATCCATTTATCCATTCATCTATCTCTGTATGCCCATACCTGTACATCTATCCATACATCCATTTATTTGTCTGTTCATCCATCCATCCATCCATCCTTTCATCACTTGATCCATCATTTATCCATTTATTAGAAAGGTTTTATGGGTCTGCTACAGACTATCGGAACTATCCACCCATATATCCTTCCATTCATCCACATATATAGTATAGTATGCACCAATCCATCCGTTTTTCCATTTTGTCTGTCTCTCATTATATCTACCCATGCATCTAGTTGAAATTTATGGATTGACTCTACACCTAGCCTTTCTATCTATATGTCTTACTGTTTCTGGTGTTTCTGGACTCTTTTGCCCATCTGTCTAGTTGTCAGTAACTAATAAAGTAAAAGTTAAACTCATGAGTGCAATCATGGTGTACTTTTAGAAAAAAAAAAAGAAAAAAAGAAAAAGGTTCCTGCACAGTTCTTCAACAGATCACTGAATAATTAAGTGCTTTGAGAAAAGGAAGTGGAGAAGTCTTCAGAGTGTATAATTATGTAAATAAGGACATATTTATAAAAAGACCTGTGATTTTTGGATTCTCTCATTAATTATTAAAATCTTCTCAAAGTAACAGAGACACTTAAACTTCACTCACTGTTCCAGTTTAAATGCGGTGCTGGAGCGATGTTCTTCACTCAACCTGAGAACACAGCTGCTTACAACCCGCAGAAGACTTTTTTTTTTTAAGTCGCTCAGTGAAACATGATGTAATTGGCAGAAATGCTAATGAAGAGGAGTTCATTTGGGCTTATGTGAAGCTAATCCGACATAAAAGCCAGAGGTAAAGAAACCCGAAATCACGTGAGAGTTTAGCAATTCAGTAACTCAAATCATAGAATATTGCATCCACATGCAAAATAGGAAAGAAAAAACCTATAAGGAAAGAACATTCATGAAGGAAAGCCTCCGAACAAAATGTTCTTAAAATGTTCCAAATACAATACATATACAATATACAATACATATGTATATTATGGGTGTGGAGGTTTTTGTAGTGTATTGTTATTATTATTAAATGTATTATTATTATTATTATTATTATTATTATGTAATAATAATACAGTTTGAACAAATAGTAAATAAATAAATAAATAAATAAATAAATAACAGATGAGGAGAAAAAAATATTATAAAAAGAAAACAAAAAAAAGAAAGTCTAAATATACATTCTATTATTTATTTTTTTATTTGTTTGTTTGTTTGTTTTCTATATTTTGTTTGTTTGTTTGTTTGTTTGGTTCTGTTTAATTTGTTTATTTGTACTGAATGGTGTAAAACAAACAAGGACAATTTGTGAAAACTTCCGTTCACAGTTTGACATCTAAACAAAACAGGGAAAAACTAAAAATAAGAACTTAAAAATAAAACAGAAGCGGAGAAATATAATAAAATTCCTGTGAGAAATCAAGAGCCTGCATTTTACACTTAATGTTATCTATATATATATATTTTTTTTTTTCAAAGGTTCTGAAAAGTATTATTTTAAAAGCACCTAAGTAGAAATATAAGCACGAGCCTCAACTCTAATCTCATTTTATTACCTTTAAAGCCACGCTCATGTTTCCATTTAATTAGTTTAGAATTTTCAACAAACTCCTAAAATTCAAAAAAAAAAAAAAAAAAAGTAGAGAAAAACTTTAATTTCCCAGACTCCCTGAGGCCATGTACTGAATCCCCAGGGCATTCTGGGAAACTTTGCAAACCCTGTTGGACAGCAATGATGAAAAGACGCGCTGTTTGTTTTACCCTCCACTGTGTGAGATTTTAAATAGGTCAAAATCATCCATTTTTCATCGGGACCCTGGAAGGATGCGTGGCTGAGCAAACGAGCGGCTCGCTCTCCGGCTCACTCATCAGGCTGCCGTTTGAGAAGTGTAAATTAGTAATGGTGTTTTATCATGCATTAATTTTAAATCTGTTTTCATCTGCAATTTATGCACATCTTAATGAATCGATTCTTTTTCATCTTTTGTCTCATCAAAAGGTAAAAAGACGACATGTACAGAGGGAGAGACGGAGCGGTGTAAGAACCCGAGGCCTGGCAGCCAAGTCACCGTCAAACAGTGAATGTGACAGAACACACGTCTGTCTTTTAAAGATTTATTAATGTCCATGTGCTTCATTATTCCAAATCCTGTCTTTGTACAATATATTTGTTTGTTCCTCGTTAATTATGATCTCTTAGTCTATCCACCCAACAGCATCCAATTTAGCTGTATGTTCCTTCAATAATTCATCTATATAGCTTAGATTTCTGTTGATCCACCCATCCTTCCTTCCTTCCATCCATCTACCTATTCATCTGTTCATCTACTTATTTTTTTTAGGTCTATCAGGTAATCCAACTATTTTGTCTCTTTTGTCTATCATCCATCCATTCTAATCTTCTTCCATTAATAAAGTACAGTACATCCATCGGCACGTTCATCCATTTGTCTGTCCATCTATCCACCTTTTTAAGAAAGAGAAGTAATGTCGTGGTTAGCAACGTGGCCAATGAACCTCCAGGGTTGAGGGTTCAAGTTCCACATTTTGTTCTGTGTGCGTGGAGTGTGCATGTTCTTCCCATGCTTGGTGATTTTCTTTAGGATGCTCTGGTTTCATCCAACAGTCCAAAGACACGCCATGCTCACATGTGTGTGAGCATGCCATGCCAGGGTGTGTACCGTGCGTCATGCCCCGAAACCCCTGACATAGGCTCCAGTCCCCTAATGGCCATGTACAGGACCAACACTATAGAGAATGTAAATGACTGAGAGTGTGTCATAATAGTATTTATAATCCTTATAATAGTTTGTCATCTCTACTTTATGGAGGCAAAATAATTTCAGACTTTCAAGCTGCTGGAACTATTTTTATTATTATATTATATTATAAATTACTCTATAATTTTTCTCATTTCCTGAACTTCACTGTCCACACTGAATACTCTCTCTCTCTCTCTCTCTCTCTCTCTCTCTCTCTCTCTTTCTCTCTCTCGCCCTACTTTGGACCAAATTCTAACTTGGATCACAGATGATATTTACAGTCCTGGTGTCCTCGTTTGAGATTTGTTACTCCGGAGCCGCTATCAAAACATGTCATGGTGAATCATGCTGCACTGCTGTGCCGTTTCTCCTTTGTCCAATCTCAGCTTCCCCACCCCACCCGCCTTCAAAATTCCTCTTGTCTCATGTCCCAGGGTCCAGTGTCCCCACTGAGTGAGGTTCACTTCGCGGATGATGGTGGAGTACAGGCAGTGTAATATTTAAAAGAGATTTCGTTGCTTATGTGCTGGGCTGGCAGGGAGACTCTTTAAATCTCTCTCTCTCTCTTTTGCAATAATTTAAATAGAGTCCATGCTGGTTCAAAATCTACAAGTATATAAGCATTGTGGGTAAAAATACATATTAAAAATAAGAAAATGGTCATATAATTCTCTGAAGTAATTCATTTTGCTTAGTTTGTTTTTGTTTTGTTTTGTGTAAGAAGGTAAATATCTATGTATTCATTTACTTTCTTTGTGTATATGTTTATCTGTTTACCTTTCCGTTTGTTTGTTGTTTGTATGTTGTAGGTTAGTTGGTTTGTGTCTTTGTTTTGGTAATTTTTTGTTTTTGTTTGTTTCTCTGATTGTTTCTGGTTGTTTGATTGTGAGTTTATTTGTTTGGTTGAATGTTAGTTGGTTTATGTTTTTGTGTGTTTGTTTGGTTGTTTGTTTGATTGGAAATGTGTTTTATGAATTGTTTATGTGTGCTTGATTGTTAGTGTGCTTGTTTGTTTTTTATTCTTTGTTCATGTGTTTGCTTGTTTGACTGTTTGTTTATTTGTTTGTTAGGTTGATCAGTTGTTTGATCGGTTGAAGGTTAATTGGTTTGTGTGTTTTGTTTTTGTTACTTTTTGTGTCTGTGTGTGTTGTTTGCTTCTGAGTTTGTTTGTTTGGTTGGTTGAATGTTATCGTAGTTGGTTTGTGTTTTTTTGTTTGATTGTTTGCTTGTCTGTTTGGTAGGTTGTTCAGTTGTTTGATTTATTGTTTTTTTTTTTTTTTTGAAGGTTAATTGGTTTGTTTTTGTTTTTGTTATGTTTTGCTTATTTTGTTTTTGTTTGTCTGGTTAAATGTTGATTTGTGTGGGGTTGTTGTGTGTTTATTTGTGTGTGTGTTTGCTTTTATTGGTTATGCGTTTGGTTAACTGTTTGTTTGTGCTTAGTTTGTTAGTATGTTTTTTATTTTGGTTGGTTGCTTGCATGTTTGGGTGAATAGGTGTTTATTTTTTGTTAGTTTTTTTTGTTTTTTTTATGAACTTCAAAATGATAACCTAAAAGAGAGCCTGATGTGAAATAACAGATTACAGCCAGTGAACAGGACGTAAGTGCAAATGGGAACTAACTTGCTTTACTGCAGCATCTCATGTAATTGTGTATAAATGGATTTAAAACAGGAAGTTAGTGTGCAGCTAATCAGTCTGACGCTAATCAAACTCTGAATTACCAAGGACAGACTCTGACATTTGAACATGGTGATAAATAGGAGGGCTTGGAATACTGTGTGTGTGTGTGTGTGTGTGTGTGTGTTAGCAGTACAGATTGATGGCTCTGAGGTGGTGCTGTCGCGGCGGTTTGGTTCTGTCAGCAGTCTTTCTCAAGGTTTTGGTAATGAACAGATAGAAGCTCCTATCATTGATGTGTTAAAACCTTGACAGCTGCTTTTCATCAACATGACGCACGATTAAAGCTCTCAGAATAACACGAGCGCTATAAACAACCCGGCACGCAAAGTTCAGAGGGGAGCAAACAAACACCATGAAACAACAAAATGCAGCACATACTCACAGCAAACATGTACATTAGCCGGAGTTAAAAAAAATAAAAATAAAAAATCTGTTGACCTGAAACTTCACCATCATTTAATGTAACAATACAGCAATTTTGATGAATAAATTAACAAAACAAACAAATAATTTTCATAGAAATGTTTAAGCTAACTAACCATCCACACAATAACCAAATGAAATTAAATAACATTTGGCTCTTCACGAAATGTAAACAAAAATAAATAAATAAATAAATAAATAAATAAATATTAGTCACTAATGCATGTTAAAACATGATGTTAACCATTTAAACAATTTATAGAAATAAAAAAAAGAAAGTGAAAAATTACATAAAAACAACAACAACAATAATAATAATAATAATAATAATAATAATAATAATAATAATAATAATAATTCAATAGCAGTCAAAAGTTTGGACACACGTTCTCATTCAGTATTTCTTTTCTTTATTTATGTTGTTTTATAGAACTGCATATTAATGCTGAAGACATTTAAATCATGGCAGAACAAATATGGAATTATGTATTCAATAAAGAATGTGTTAAATAGTCCAGAATATGTTTAGTATCTTTGATATGTCAAAGTAGCCATCTTTTGCTTTGATGTCAGCTTTGCACACTCTTTCCTAATGAGGTGGTCCAGCAATCTCGAAGGAGTTCCAAGAGGCGTCGAGTACTTGTTGGCTTCTTTTCTTTCCTTCTCCGGTCCAACTCATCCCAAACCATCTCACCTGGATTTAAAGCAGGTGATTGTGAAGCTCAGGTCAAATAAGTTGCCACGTTCCATCACTTTCCTTTTTGGACAAATAGCTTTTATTTAACCTAGAGGTGTGTTTGGGGTCATTGTGCTGTTAGAAAAGAAAACGGTCCCACTGAGAGCAAACTAAATGGGGTGGCGTGTCAGTGGAAAATGCTGTGGAAGCCATTCTGGTTAAGTTTGCACACAGAATCACCAGCAAACCACTCCCACATCGCCATACCTCCTGCTCCATAGCTCACACAAGGAACAATACAGTACATTCAGGAACAGTCTCTACAGCTAACAAAGACATGGTGGTTAGAAGAAAAAAAAAAATCTCAAATTTGGGCTCATCAGTCCAAAGGAAGGTTTTCCATTCCTTAGGGTTTTTGGCCGAAGCAAGTCTCTTCTGCTTGTTGTTTTTCTAAAGCGTTGGTTTGACAACACAGTCTCCTCTAAACAGTGGATGTTGAAAGGTCTGCTGCTTGATCAAGGAGCATTCATTTATTTAAAAATCTTTTTTTTTTTCCTTACTTAACTGAATGTTTCTTGTATCCAGCCTTCCTCTGATGGTCTAAAGCACATTAAGAAAGCAAGAAATGTCCAAAATTAACTCCTAACAAGGCACACCTGTGAACTGAACACCATTCCAGGTGATTAACCTAGAAATCTAATGAGAGATTGCAACCAGTTGGTCAAGCTGGCACCGACGCCAAATGTAGCTACTTTGGAAACTCCAAAAATATATTATGGGTTGTTTAACTTCTTATTGTTGTTGTTTTTATTTACTACGTGATTCCATGTGTTCTTTCATAGTTTCAAAGTCTGCAATGTGCAATGTTGACAAACATAAATAAATTAAGGGAACCAACCTTTGAGTTTTAATGGTAATAATTTGATAACCTTAATAAATGCTACAGAAAGAAAGAAAGAAAGAAAGAAAGAAAGAAAGAAAGACGGCAAGAGATATTCTATAATAAGTCCAATAACAGTGATTGCTTTCTTTCCTAACAGAATTTTAACTGCAAATGGTCGTTTTATTTCAAGGTCATCATGTCACAGGGTCTCAGACAGGTGGCTGTCAATCATGCAATGCAAGCTCATTATAATATTAGGCCACGCCCACTGGGACAGGCACAACTGTTATCAGTTTTGTTGCACTTCTTCCACAAACGTACATCAGTTCATCCGACTGCTTCAGCCAGCCTGAGGAAGAACGGCGATGAGGAAGAATGCCTGATTTTTTTATTTTTTTTGTTCCCCCCCTATGACTCGTAGGATCCGTTTACTACAGTTTAATTTTCTGTAACACCTAAAGGGAGTCGGGAGAATCGCATTCATTTCCGCGCCGCTGGAAACACAAATCGGTTGCTGCGGAGGTTTATCCTCTCCGGCTTGTGTGATTGAGCTCTCCGCCGGGAACTCGACCTCTTTATGCTGTGACCTTTACGAGATGAGGTTGTAATGTAACTTATGTGCGGGCGGCATATGGAGATATCACTGAAGCGCTGTGTGTAACGTAGACTTCATAACCGGCGACCTCTGAGTTATTACACATTACAGCGCGGACAGAGGAAAGGCGTCGCGTTCAGCACGGACTTTAATTGCAGACTTTCTGGAAGCCCCGCCCGCTTTTATCTGTCTCGTCAATCATCATTCATCTTTTTTCTAAGTTTCACAATTTCTCATTGCGTGTTCCAATTAGTTAACACAGGGTGAGAAGCAAACCCTTGATCCTGGAGGTGCGAGGCCTGTGCAGAAAAAAAAAAAAAAAACTATTTAAACAAAGTATAAAGTGTTAAGTGGTATAAGTCTAACACTTAAAAAATAAAATGAAGTTTTAATAAGTATAAATTTCATTAAGAATGGTGATTGCTTTCCTGTTTTTGCGCATTTTAATCACTTGCGCTATCATTATTAAATAATTGGTTGATTGATTGATTGTTAGGCCTGATTGATTGATTGAATTAAAAAAAGAAACAATCTGGAGTTTGTGCCAAATGAATGAACATGTAGTAAACAAACAAACAACAACAACAACAACAAAACGGATTTAAGGGTTTCGTGGAAAATGATGAACTCAGAAATGTCGACCTGGGAACATTTACACACACACACACACACACACACACACACACACACACACACACACACACACACACACCTACATGTCTTTGGACTGTGGGAGGAAACCGGAGTATCCGGAGGAAACCTACGGTGGCCGTGAAGTGCAAAACAACTTAACAAAACCGAAAACAAAATAACATTCAAAGACAAAATAACAAATTCAAAAACAAATGAACAAATCCGAAAACAAAATAGCAAAACCCGAAACTAATTGTTAATTTGGTTTTGAATTTGTTATTTTGTTTTGGGTTTTGTTCATTTGTGTTGCACTTCTCGGCCAGTCAGATACGAACCGGAAAAGGTAGGTATAGTGTGCGAATTCAATTCTTACCGCTGATTGGACGAGGCACCTGTCACTCAGGTTAAACAGGAAGTAGGAACTTATGTCTCTAACTTTGTTTCTTGTGTGTTCTGCTTCATTTTTTAAAAAAAAGTTCGGTCTGCAAAACTAAGAAAATAATTAAATTTTTCTTTAGAAAGCAAGGAAATGGAATTTATTCAACGTTACTTTGAGGACGGACATTCGTATGCCGTGATTCTGGATATGCTGATGACATCACGGTATAAAGATTAGTTAGCGAGCTGCTGTGTCTTTTTTAAAAGAAAAAAAATTCCACAAGAACTGCAAACATTTGGCAGAACGCCATATGTGAAACCACAATAAGGACGGTACATGTTGGCACATTCACACACACACGAATCTACCGCCGCTACAGGACTTCCTGTATATCTTGAGTGACAGATGTCTCGTCCAATCCGCGGTAAGAATTTCATTCGCAAACTATACCCACCTTTACCGGTTCGTTTCTGAACGGCCGAGAGGCGCGAATCAAATGAACAAAACCGAAAACCAAATAACAAATTCAAAATCAAAATAGTAAAACCGAAAACAAATTAACAAAACGCAAAACAAAATAACAAATTAGTTTTGGGTTTTGTTATTTTGTTTTTTAATTTGTTATTTTGATTTGGGTTTTGTTATTTTGTTTTTGAATGTTTTATTTTGTTTTTTAATTTGTTATTTTGATTTGGGTTTTGTTATTGAATGTTTTATTTTGTTTTTTAATTTGTTATTTTGTTTTTTAATTTGTTATTTTGATTTGGGTTTTGTTATTTTGTTTTTGAATGTTTTATTTTGTTTTTTAATTTGTTATTTTGATTTGGGTTTTGTTATTGAATGTTTTATTTTGTTTTTTAATTTGTTATTTTGTTTTTGAATGTTTTATTTTGTTTTTTAATTTGTTATTTTGATTTGGGTTTTGTTATTTTGTTTTTGAATGTTTTATTTTGTTTTTTAATTTGTTATTTTGATTTGGGTTTTGTTATTGAATGTTTTATTTTGTTTTTTAATTTGTTATTTTGATTTGGGTTTTGTTATCTTGTTTTTGAATGTTTTATTTTGTTTTTTAATTTGTTATTTTGTTTTTGAATGTTTTATTTTGTTTTTTAATTTGTTATTTTGATTTGGGTTTTGTTATTTTGTTTTGCACTTCTCGGCCACCGTAGAAACCCACCAAGCACGGGGAGAAGATGCGAACTCCATGCACACAGAGACGGGAATCGAGCCTGGCTGGGAATCGAACCCGGACCCTGGCGGTGCAAGGCGACAGCGCTAACCACCACACCACCGTGCCGCCATCTGGTATTAGTGGTCTTCTTCATTTCTTTTTAATGCCCAAATCCTGTCCGGTGGTTCAAATGTATTGGAACACCTTTGGGTTAGAAAGGAAGGATTCTTCGAGTGTTTCTTAAAGCTTACTCTATTTAGATCACGTTCAAGTTTCCTTCAGAGGTGCAAATGAAGAGCGCTTCGTGGACGTAGCTTTAATCTGCGTGCCTTGCACAATTAGGGGAGAACTGATGATTGCTCAAGGAGCGATTTAAAAAGGAAGGAATCAGATCCGAGGTTTTAGAAATGTCGTGTCGATTAGCCGAGCCTTGGCGAGAAGCCCTTGTTTTGTGTGCGTGATGGAGCAGAAACGTGACTCGCCGAACGTCGCCCCCTGTCTCCACCACTTCCAGCTCAACGTAATGAACTCCAACTTCTCTCTGCAAGTGCTCATTCTTCTGTAACAGCAGCATCTGTTTAAAAATAAAGCCTCATTTCCATGCCAGCAGAAAAAAAAAAAAATCGACTTTTCCCACTATCGTCCTCACCACTTCCTTTTTTTTTTTTTTTTTGTACAGTTCGGACATGGAGCACTAGTTAAAAATAGTCTAGTGTATAGTTCACAATCTTTTTTTTTTTCTCTCCTGGTTCTCCTGGGACGCTGGGCGCCGAGCGAACAGCGTGCTCGTTCTCCCTGTGCGGATTCGGCCCGGCGTCCTCTAGTGAAGGACGCCTGTGATTGATTGGATGGAGGCGAATTTCTGTCACGTTCCCATTCTTAAGAAGATAACGCTGCTAATAAATATCCCCCTGTGGCCTATGACACATCAGCCGGCGTGTTCTGATGAAGCACAGGGCTCTGGGCATTTTGACACACACACACACACACACACACACACACACTTCCTGCTACCTGATGTGTGTCCCCTGTTGCCCAAAATTACTTTCCTTGTCCTATCTGACCATCTCAAAGTTTTGAATTTACCCCTTACTGTTCTCACATAAAATATGTTGCTAGTGGGTGTGGCCTGTTCTTAATAGTATACAGTATGCATATACAGTACACAGCAAAAGTTTGGACACCCCTTCTCATTCAGCGAGTTTTCTTTCTTGTGTTCTTTAGCCCAAACGCGTCTCTTCTGCTTGTTGCCTGTCCTTAGCCGTGGTCTCCTAGCAGATATTCCAGCATGAAGGCCTGATTCACACAGTCTCCTCTTAACAGTTGTTCTAGAGACGTGTCTGCTGCTAGAACTCTGTGTGGCATCGACCTGCTCTCTGATCTGAGCTGCTGTTAACCTGCGATTTCTGAGGCTGGTGACTCGGATGAACTTCTCCTCCGCAGCAGAGGCGACTCTCGGTCTTCCTTTCCTGGGCCGGTCATGTCGCATGTCAGCCAGTTTCTCTGTAGCGCTTGATGGTTTTTGTGACTGCACTCGGGGACACTTTCACAGTTTTCCCAGTTTTTTCAGACTGACTGACCTTCATTTCTTAAAGTAATGATGGCCGCTCGTTTTTTTTTTTTCTTCACTTAGCTGCTTTTTTCTTGCCATAATACAAATTCCACCTCTTTGAATGAGAAGGTGCGTCCAAACTTTTGGTCTCTACTGTATAGAAAACACACACTCACCTGGCACCGTGATGCTTGGGACTGTTAAGAATTGTTCTATTGAAAGTCGTGACCTGACTAGGGCGTGTAATAGTCACCACTCACACCTGATCTCATGACGAAGAGCGCCGCAGTGATCTGTGCATTAGATGGACTGGAGGCTTTAAATTAAAAACGCTTCAGAATGATTGCCTGAAAGAAAGTGTGTGTGTGTGTGTGTGTGTGTGTGTGTGTGTGTGTTACAGCATCCCTGAAATAGACCGGATGTCTTCCTGCCTGTCTAAGATAGACTCTGTATTCACGGCGACCCTGAAGAGAGGGCGAAGCGCTTGCCGGAGATGAACGATCGTCCTCGTGTTTAATAGAGAAAAAAAACAAAAAAGAAAAAAAAAACAGCATTTTATCCCGAAGATTAATTAGGGATATTATCATTAATTGATTTTGCTCATATAAATCGATTCTGTATCCGGTTAAACGACTTCTGTGTCCCTTGTTTTTTTTGGAACAAACGGTAATACAGCATCCTTTTGTTAACGCCATTCTCATTAGGCTTTTGGCAACACTCTGACGCAGCCGTGAAAATAAAACGACCTTCGATTGAATTATTGAACAGGCGGCGAAGAAAGAAGGAGAGATTACGTACCATTCAACCTTGCTCTTTCACACACACACACACACACACACACACACACGCGCACACACACATACGCACACTCCTCCTTCGCAACGTTCAGAGGAAAGCAAGCTGAAACGGAAGAATTACGCTATTGGCAAAGTGTCGTGATGAATTGATTTACTCAATTAAAGCAGGGACAATGGACACGACACATCGGGTCGGCCGTTTCTCTGCCTAAATAGGGCCATTTTCTTTTCTTTTTCTTTTTGTTTTTTTCTCTCTCTCTCTTCTTCACAGATCAGCAGTAAGGACTCATTAGCAGAATGTGAGGAAGGAAAAGACAAAGAGAGAGAAATAGTGAGGGATTAATGAAGGCACAAGGCATAAATACACTGAAGTGGCACCACGGTGTGTTAAAAACTCCCCAGCAACACCAAACACACACACACACACACACACACACACACACACACATGCGCGCATGCACACGCATGATCCATCGAGCGAGCACTCACCCGTTCCAACATCCACCGCGTAAAAAAAAGTTTGTCATTCGAGCACTTACGGTTCACCCGAGTCCAATCGTCCCGAACGCGTCATCCATCTCGTCCCGCTCGCGATCCCGCGCCGCTCCTTGCAGAAAGCACCAAATGTTTTGTGCAAATGATGAACATTAGGTTAACTCATCAATTTCCTCTCCGACTAATTAGAAATGAATTAGCAGCAGCACTTTCATTTATTTCTCCATGGCGCCATTAACGGTCTTCAACATGAACTTGAACAAGGAAATGTGAGAAAGATGTGTCTTTCCAATGCGTCACCTGTCAACCCCAAGCACAGAGATAATAATAATAATACTAATAATAATAATAATAATAATAATAATAAAATTGTTACAGAGAAAGCACAAACGCATAAACCCCTCTGTCCCAATGGTGTCTAAAAACTGCACAGCTTTACACAGAACGTTTCAAAGTGCTGAAACTGGAGACTCCTTCCATAAACGTCTCTCTTCTTTAAGGAGACAACATTCACATCAGGGTTTTTTTTTTTTTTTTTTTTTTAAGGTCCAAGTTGTAAAGTAGCTGTTACCATGGAAATTATATGGAAAAAATATATAATAATAATAATAGTATCACAATGATTAATCGATGACTCACTAGCTCACCCGATGCCTTGTCACACAGTAACCTAGTAACCGATAGTTTCCCTTCTGCTGATTATTTTCTCGTGCCGTACGCTAGAGCAATGTGTACAGTATGGTAAGCAGTCCTTTGTTCCACGCACCAAGACGTTCCGTTCATCAGACGTTAGATCAAGGGCACTGCTCGTTGACGCAGCCTCGTCTTAGAAGCTGGTTAGCATTGCAGCTCATGCTAACTGTGAACAGAGCAACGTGGGCGGTTCTGAGGCGATTCCGAAGCGGTTACTAAGGAGACGGCGTCTTGTTTAAGACGACATTGACATGACATTGACTGTTTTCCTGCTGAGCGTGGTTCCAGGTCTGGTTTGTACAAGTTTGTAGAAGTGGGTGTGACCATGGTGGACACCATATGCAAAAGGATCAAATTGAACTGAGCTGATTTTAGTTGAATTGAGCAGTAGAAACCTTATGTCTTGGATAAACATCATGTGGATGTTACTTTGGCACATACCACCTCCACAAACATGGTCATGTACACCCATTCATGGCAAGAGTATTGGCCACTTTCAGCAGGATAGTGCACCCCGACACAGCTCAAAAAAGCGTCCGAGAATGTTTTCAGAAACATAACAAAGAGTTCAAGGTGTTGACTTGGACTCACAAGTCTGATTTCTGCTTCATGATGGAATGGCATGATGGTTACGTGCTGCTCCTGAGCTCCCAGTGATCCAGACCCCCATCTGTCCTCTGCACCTGCTGGCTCATCCCTGTGCTGAACTGGACTCCACGATAACTTGGACAACGTCTGCTATACTGAACTTCCTGCAGCCTAACACACATTGTTATATAATTCCTGTTATCTGTTATCACCCAGATGAGGATGGCTTCCCTGTTGAGTCTGGTTCCTCTCAAGGTTCCTTCCTATTGCCATCTCAGGGAGTTTTTCCTTGCCGCCGTCGCCGACACCCTCATTATTATCTAATAATATTATCTCATGAATGTTCTTTTCATTTTGTGAAGCTGCTTTGAGACAATGGCCGTTATATAAATAAAACTAAATTTAATTGATCTACTTTACATAGGCACCGTTGACGCAACTTACAGGACTTGGTTTCTTATAAAGTATCTTAGATACTTCGGAGATCGTGCGAAGTCCAGGCCTTGATGCCTCAGAGCTGTTTTAGCAACACAAGTGGCGGTTTTACTGTTACTGCGCACGTTTCTAAACTCAGTAGGAGATACAGAGAAAGAGAAGACTCCATTAGGTTTGTCATGATGGCTTCGACTCACACAATGTCCTGCTATTCCATTCAGACAGACAGAACGCCGTTCCCTTTGACAGAAATGAATGAAGGCATCTGCTTCGCCTGAAATCTCCACCAGGAAATATCCGAGCCTTCAATAAACCTGACAAATTACCGCATGCCATCAGAATTCCAATTGCCGGGTCTCTGAGGAGGAGAAAACGTATGTGACATGTTGATTCATTATGTCTGTATGAGAGCAGATTGACTGGGAGACTTAGAGATATGGCAATGTGTGTTTTTTTTTTTTTTTTTTTCTAACACCAGAGTCATGTTATTGATTTCTGTAGATACTTCATTGGAGCAGTTGGACTCTGCTGATCTTTTATTTAGCCACCTGTGAACACGGGATGTCTCCTGATGAGGACGATAAGCTTCTGGGCTCCACGGTGACTCAGACAAGCTGCAGCCGAATGCTACCCGAGCAGAGTCCTGGAATTGCAGATGGTCAAACTGAAGATCATTTATAATTTGAGAAACCAGATTTAGGGCACGGCTGAAGATGTTTCTGGAAGTGGTTTTATTTCGAACATGTTGAAATCAGGTGCATCGCGTACATAAACAAACACAACCCATTTAACATGTTCCTAGGTTGTTCCTACAGTATTTGGCTTAATTAAACACCATATTCCAAAACCAGCTGCATTAACATGGAGTTGTTTCTTCTTCGTGGTTATAATGAACTCGACTCTTTTTGAAACATGGATGAAGGGAATTGTGCTTATTCAGCTAAACGAGTATTAGTGAGGTCAGGACATGAGGCGTCATGGCGTGTAATTGGCCTTCCAATTAATTACAGTGTTGCTTGAGGTCAGGGCCCTGTGCACTTCATTCTTAACCCTCATTTCATTGTCATGCTGGAACAAGTTTGGGCGTCTTAGTTCCAGTGAGAGGAGAAGATGTAATGCTACAGCATACAGAGACATTCTATACTCTTTTTTTTTTTTTTTACAATTGTGTATTTCCAACTTTTTAAAGAACAGTTTTGAGACAAGCCACATATTTGTCTGATGCTCATACAAAATCCAGCTGCAAATTATAGCTGTCTCAACTATTGTTATTTAAAATGTATTGGGTAAATATAAGGATTGCTTCCTACTGTATGTCAGATGTGATGAATGCATTTTGTTGGGTTTATACATTAACACTAACCAAAAAAAAAACGATAATAATCTAGTCAAATGAAGCAGCAAGTAAACTGATGGGGAATATTCTATGCATGTTTTCTTTTCCTTGAGTCACAGTGTTGGCAAAATATTTCGCCAAAGCTGTTGGAGTTATAAAATTATGAATTGTGTGTAATTTTTCAAAAGTCTATAAATCCACATTCTACAGCTTTGGCACAATGGACAAATATGTATTTATGATTAAGGAAAAAAAAAAAAAAAATATATATATATATATATATATATATATATATATATATATATATATATATATATATATATATATATATATATATATTTTAGTTTCTACAGTTACAGCATCAGCAGTCTCTTCCTTTAACCAGTTCCAGTTTCAGACAGCTTGCTCTTCCATATATGTTCAGATCAGGCATTAAACAACTGAATGTCCTGTATGTCTGTGGCCCCATAAGGTTTTATGGGGATCAGAAATCCTAATTAGAGAACAGGGCAAAGCAGACAAAATCAGGTACACCAAAAGCATCAGCTTCCTGAAGATATGTGTCTCGTGTCCCTTGTACACTAATCCGTGATCTACACCAAATGTAAGTGGGCATCTACAGACTTCAGACGCTCCTAAAACTACCAAAGCTGGAAGTAAACGATCGTCTTCTGGTTTTTATTATGTTCTTTTTTTTTTTTCCTGCAAAATTTCCTATTTTGATTTGTACAATCCTTAAAAAAGACAGAATGGATTCAACACATGTTAATCTTCATAACATCTTGATTTGAAACTTACCAATGACCTCTTTTGAGTAGCTAACATTTGACATACTACCATAAAAATGTTGCTGCTTGAATGATGCAAGCTTATGTTTCCAGATGCAATCACTGAAACGAGTTCTTGCTCCCTGTCTTAGCACCATCAAGTGTTGCGGTCCACTGGGGCAGTGATCATGCCTCCCCACGATTGGTGCGAAAGCAGCCAACATGATGACAGCGTTGCCAGATTGGGCTTGTTTAAAATCCTGTCCACTAGCATCTTGTTTGTAATGAAAATGACATCTAATGCACTTTCCAAGTGGAAAGTGTCAGTGTAGACATTTCATTCAGTTTGTGTGATGCACAGAATTGCTTTTATCGTAATATTTATTGCAAATGTTTTTTTAATGACTGAAATAAAAATAAATAAATTAAAAATATATATATATATATATATATATATATATATATATATATATATATATATATATATATATATATTCACTGGTATTCCTATGTGGTTTTTAATATACTGTACATGAACATCACTGATGCTTTTAAATTAACAAAAAAAAAAAAAAAAAGTAATCCAGTCGCTGTGAACTGTACATCTACTTAAGTCCTCTGCTGGGACGTCTCCTCTCAGAAAGGGACAAACCAGTCTCATAAAATCGCAGCAAGAGAGGACAGTCGAGGCGAGCCGAGCCTCGGGGCCTCATGTAGCCTGAATAAACTTCTAAAAATGACACGGACCCCGTGATGTGTAAGTGCTCAACTGGGACGGAGCTGTCAGGAAGATGAATTTGTGGCGTGGTGGAGGGCTTTCATTAACGTAGCACAGCGCTGCTCTCCCCTGTTTAAAGATGACACCTAGCACGGAGCAGACAGCTCGTCCTGGTGGCTCGCGCCTACCGAACAAGGAGGTCTTTGTTACGCTTTCCTGGACAGCCTTGGGAAATTCCATGCTCGTGAAGCTGCAGTGATGGAGATTGTTTGTTTGTTTTCCCTTTCGGTTTGAGAAAAAGTCTAAATAAATGCCCGAAAGGTTTTTTTTTCACTGGTTTGACTTCCTTAATTGTTTTTTTTTTGTGTGTTTGTTTGTTTGTTTTGTTTAAGAATTGTTTTCCCATCTTACATTTCGACATTTTCAATATCATTGTGTCCAACATTTCTCCTGCTCAACCTACTTGATGAAGACCTAAATTCGACAGAATGGAGGATTTACAGAAATCTTGGTTACCTAAAGGCTCTGGCTCTTATGACGCGCCATTATTTTTATTTTTTTCCCTCCACCTGAGCACACAGGCCATTAACGCTGCCTAGCAGGCTTCCGAACCTTGCTTTAATCCGAACCCAATGGAAATTCTTTTATGCTGAACACCAGAGCCTTTCTTCTAAATGAAGTCCGGCTCTTCTCCTCTCCATCACCGGAGCAGAGGTGATACCTCAAAGGCAAACACAGATTGAGGTGCTAGATCATTTCGACTTGCTAGCCTGCTTTGCTAATCGCCTCAAGTTGCCGGCGTTGGAAGGGAAAAGTAGAGTGCAGCCGCACTGTAACATAATGAATTACCTTGAAAAACCCACTGGACTTTTCTTTCATCATAAGGGATTTTGAATAATGAACTACTTCAGGGTTCAGTGATTTGACATTATGGTGATATTCATAGAACAACATAACCTCTGTGTAAGTCTGTCATGACATCTTATAGCATGACATCTACAACCTATGTGCACTAATAAAACCCTGTTCCAACAGATATTACCTGTCAAAAAATTTTCCCATTTGGATGATTTAGCACCTGAGTCAAATGAACTTCTTTAGAATGTTTTAGAATTTAGAATTGAACTTTGTTGCTGTAAAGTCAGAAGAGTGAGTTTTCTGTCTTTGGTCTTATGAGGTTTATGAATCCTTGTTTGCTTATGAATGTTCTCTAATATATATTATGCTTATGAAAGTTCATGCCAATGCTATGAGACATTTAAGTATTTTCCATCACCTCATTTGTTACATGAATAGGAATCGTATTTTGTTTGGTGAGACAGTGACGTAGTGGTTAGCTTTGTGGGTCAGGGGGTTCAATTCCTACCTCAAGTCTGCGTGCTTGTTCACCCCATGCTTGGTGGGTTTCCTCTGGGTAATCTGGTTTCCTCCCCACAGTGCCAAGACTGCAAAGTGGGCTAACTGGCATTTCAGACTTGTCTGTAGTGTATGTGTAAGTGTGTGTGGTCGTGTGCCCTGTAATGGATTGCCACTCTGTCCAGGGTGTAGCCCTCCTCGTGCATAGTGTCTCCTGGGATAGGTTTTACTTAATTACCTAATGCCATATAAATTAAGTAATTCTCTATTTACTCTATAGAATGTAGAATATAATTCATAAATAAATGAATGAATAAAGACATTAATAAAAGTAAATAAAAATGCAGCATCCAAATTTTGACTGACACTGAATATATATATATATATATATATATATATATATATATATATATATATATATATATATATATATAATAACCTAGACAGGTGAGGAACGGTATATGGTATGTAACTTCAGTGACGTTGATCTGAAAAATAAATAAATAAAGATAAATAAATAATATATATGATTTATTATTATTATTGGTAATGTTTATTATTAATTAATTATTATTATTATTATTATTATTATTATTATTTATTTTTATTATTATAATTTTTGTTTTTTTATTATTTTTAAATTATTATTATTTTTTTTATTATTATTATTATATTATTATTATTATTATTATGTTGTTGTTGTTGTTGTTGTTGTTGTTGTTGTTGTTTAATCGCAAAAAAAATAAAAGTCTTGGGGAAAAATCTAATAAAAATCTAGAAGATTAACTGAATTGTAAAATTTAAAGTTAAATTTAATTAATTTCAACAAGTGCCATATAAAGCACCACCTTGTCAGTTTAATTCCTTATACAGTACAACTATGTATAAATATTATTTGTGGATTTTTTTTTTTTTTTTAAGATAATTTTTCCTCTACTCACTGCTCATGTGACGTTTCTTTTGTTCAATCTCTCTGCAGTCTCCTCGGTACAGTATCTCAGGCACTACCCCTGCAAATCTTGATCATCCAGAGGGAAAAAAAAAATGTTTATGAAATTAAGACACATTCATAATAGATGATATCTCTAGCAGACGTTTGGAACTGAGATTGATTGACAGCCGTTAGCATTCAGCTCTCACAAACAACCGGATCCACTCGGGCATGATGGATGAACTCCTGCATGATGGTGAGGAGCTATCTGACCTGACATGATGGATTTATCCCGTGTCATGCTATAGGTGCATTCACAAGCCATAAATAGCTGCATTACTCCTGCCTCAGGGATTCATATGCATATATATTTAAGGGCACACACGTTTGTATTTATATGCATATGTTTGAAAAAATCAATAATCCATTTAAATATTCATTTAGCCATGCATGACCTGCCAAAAGGGGTAAAAATAATCAGGGGCGGTCTCACAGTCTCGGCTTTTCTTTTATGACTTTTGACATTGAAAGATTTTAATATTGCATTGTTTTTGCTGCTTCATTAACTGTCCTCGTCCTCAATGGTCACCACGAAACCTGCCAAAGCAATTACCTCTTTGCCAAAGCACATGTCTTTACCTTATCAAAGACATGTGATTATAGCGACCGTGGAGGTTGGAGGTCATATTTATTTATTTATTTATTTATTTTCCCTTCCTAATTTATTTTATTATTATTATTTTATTATTATTATTATTATTATTATTTGTTTAGTTGACAAGATGTACATTAGATATAGCTATAATACTTCAGGAATTTATGATTGACATAATGACATAATCATGGCCAGCATTAGCGCTCTAATTGGACTGTAAATACTACTTTCGTAATGAAAACAATTAGCACGAATGGACTTGCGTCAGTTTAAATCCGTGTCGTTTTTAGTCGCAGGTATCACCAGGGTACAATTTAGTCAGTAATTTATGAGGAAATTAAACTAATGGATTCCTACTTTTGCACTGCAATTTAATGTAAACTCATCAACATAATTAATGTCTAAGGAGCCTTATAATTACCCAATGTCATTAAAATAAAGATGAAAGAAAGAAAAAAAAAATTAAATAAAACGGTCCTTAATGCATCAGTCAAATTTTAGGGCAATTACCAACATTCTCTTTCCCAGTCAAATGGCTCCCAAGGCTTCTTGGGTAATGAATTCGAGTCCTGCTGATGGTCCACCTCGGGCTGTAGAGGAGTGAAAACGTCCTCCTGAATCAGACTTATGGCTCTGTCATATCCGCAGGAGTCTTTGGGGATTTCTAAAGGCAGGGGTATCAGTGGACGGGAGAACACATAACTGTCCTTTTGAAGGACGTGTGAGATTGGAAAGCTTTTGGAATGGATGACATTGTCAAAAAAAATACAGAGGTGCCCCGAGCCCGCGGATCTACGGTAAATGATAAATGTGGCGCGTCTTGGCACACAGGGACTAAAGGCTCTAAGGGTGAAAGAGAGACTGACACGAGGGCAGCGATGTCTCTAAACAACAACTAATAAAAAATGAAAGATCTGCCACTGCATCTTTAGCCAGCCTGCTGCTATCTGGTCTTACATCAGGCTTAAATTAGGCAGGACTTACAGTAACATGGCGGATATGGACCGTGTGCTCAGGGTCACTTCACATTAACACTCCATGCTTAGGCATGTATTGTTTCTGCTTGCTGGTGATGCAAAAGTGCTTAATGGTGGTTAATTCCTGGCCTCACTAATCTACTTGATCTGCTTGTACAGTAAGTGACCCTGATAGTGTTATGGATAAAGAGATGGACTCAGTCTCTGTCACTGCAACACGCTTAACACATTTTGTATTTTCAGGGTCATGTTCAGTACTGAGCTAAGTACATAGAGTGAGAATTTAATTTGCATGTATTAGTATTCAAACCACGTAGCGAAATATGGACTGAAGCGCTACTCAGGCAATTGTGTGGGAATAGTATGAGTTAGCCTAAAACATAGTTAACACAGATAAACAGATTTTGAACTTTTGTTTTGCATGATATCAGCTTCATTGACCAGCAGTATTACGTCCCGTGCCGCTGTATAATACAGGGTGGACCATTTCTATGGATCCACCTTAATAAAATGGGAATGGTTGGTGATATTAACGTCCTGTTTGTGGCACATTAGTATATGTGAGGGGGCAAACTTTTCAAGATGGGTGGTGACCATGGTGGCCATTTGGAAGTCGGCCATCTTGGATCCAACTTTTTTTTTTTTTTTTCAATAGGACGAGGGTCATGTGACACGTCAAACTTATTGGGAATTTCACAAGAAAAACAATGGTGTGCTAGGTTTTAATGTAACTTTATTCTTTCATGAGTTATTTACAAGTTTCTGACCACTTATAAACTGTGTTCAATGTGCTGCCCATTGTGATGGATTGTCAATGCAACCCTCTTCTCCCACTCTTCACACTCTGATAGCAACACCGCAGGAGAAATGCCAGCACAGGCTTCCAGTATCCGTAGTTTCAGGTGCTGCACATCTCGTATCTTCACACCATAGACAATTGCCTTCAGATGACCCAAAGATAAAAGATCGGGAGACCTTGGGGGCCATTCACCTGGCCCACGACGACCAATCCACTTTTCAGGAAACTGTTCATCTAGGAATGCTTGGACCTGACACCCATAATGTGGTGGTGAACCATCTTGCTGGAAAAGCTCAGGGAACGTGCCAGCTTCAGTGCATAAAGAGGGAAACACATCATCATGTAGCAATTTCAAATATCCAGTGGCCTTGAGGTTTCCATTGATGAAGAACGGCCCCACTATCTTTGTACCCCATATACCACACCGTACCATCACTTTTTTTGTTCCAACAGTGTTGGAGGGATCTATCCAATGTGGGTTAGTGTCAAACCAGTTGAATGGCCCCCAAAGTTGGATACAAGATGGCCGACTTCTAAATGGCCACCATGGTCACCACCCATCTTGAAAAGTTTGCCCCCTCACATATACTAATGTGCCGCAAACAGGACGTTAATATCACCAACCATTCCCATTTTATTAAGGTGTATCCATATAAATGGCCCACCCTGTAGTTTAAAGTAAACACAATCTGTCAGTCACACTGACATTTTACTTTAAATATGCAAAAGCTAAATATACAACTATACAATATATACAACTATAGCTATATAAAGTACTATATATGTAACATAATTACATTAGTCGTTTTTATTTTTAATAATATAAAAGCAGTGCTTTTATTCAAATCTCAGGCCCACATGCATAAGGCATGCATGAGCATGTAAGCTCACCAGTCCGATTTCTGCATACAGGTAGATATTAAAGGTATCCAAACCTATAACTAGAACATCACAGACCTGGACCAGTGAAGCTGTGGCAGAGCTTCATGAGTGCTTGGACTATACTGACAGGGATATGTTCAGAGCTGCTACCAACAGACTGGATGACTACACAGAGTCTGTGACATCCTACATCAGATACTGTGAGAGAACTCCTGTATACCAACAGGCATTGAGCTGAGATACAGCTATGACAAATCCTGGTTCACAGCTAAATTCAGAAAGCGTAGGCTGGAAAAAAAAAATAATAATGCATTCCGGAGTGGGGAGACAGGAGGGAGTCATGCAGTCAGGAGGAGGCCAGGTTTAAAGAGTCTAAAGACAGGTTTAGCAGGGTGGAGAGAGAGGCTGAACGACTGTACTCTGAGAAACGTAAAGAAGCAATTCTCAGCTAATGACTTCTCAGCTCTACTTCTGTCTAGAAGGATCACCAATAACAAGCCTAAAGCCCCTCATCATTAACCTGCATCCAGTCAACAACCTGAATGGATTCTGCTGTCAATTTGAAAGACACCAAGGTGGTATCAAGTCTGGTCCTCTCAAATATTCATTGACATCTGCAACATCTACAACAAACTTCATATTCCAGCCTGCGTTGCCTTCTTCACCATCATTCTTGTCCCCCAAAAGCTACAGACAAGTTAGCCTAACCCCTGTGGTGATTAATTCATTTGAGTGCCTTGTGCTGCCCCATCCCAAAGATATTACAGATCCATTCCTGAACTCCAGGCAGTTTCCCTACAGACCCAATCAATTCAACTCAATTACATTTTATTTGTATAGTGCTTTTAACAATTGACATTGTCACAAAGCAGCTTTACACAGTCAGAATAATGTAAGTTTGGATGAAATGTGAATGTGTATGAATCAAAATGGTAATGTCCCTGATGAGCACGACGACGACAGTGGCTAGGAAAAACTCCCTGAGATGACAGTAGGGAGGAACCTGACTCAACAAGGAACCCATCCTGATTTGGGTGAAAAACCCAAATCAGTCTGTAGAAGATGCAGGAACCATCAATATCATTATGTCACTATATCACTAATATCACCATCCAAGCCCTGACACAGGACAAGCTGCCCCATGTGGTTGGACCAGGCTCCTAGACTTCTTGAATAACCAGAAGCTAAGAAAACACATCTATCTCCCTCAGCACCTGTTTTCCACAAAGGTGTTTTCTTTCTCCTTTACTCTTTTTCCAGGACGTGAACAATTGTGCCTCCAGTCATTAGGCCATTGAGCTCTTGACGTTGGTTGGTGACACCAGTCTGATTGAACCCTCCAGAAGTGCTACTGTAAGTCTGCCTACAGTTGGAAGATTGATCTGATGAAGAAAAACCTCGTTGGAGTTCAATGCCCATGAAAACACTGGGTACTGTATAGCTGTGAATTTAAGAAACAATCCACCCCCATTCACCATGTGTGGCTCTCCAGTCAAGTCCTTCCAGGTCCTGGGCACCAGAAATACCCAGGACCTTAAGAAGGACCCAACTTTCTAACAAAGACGGTGCAGAAGAGGATCCAATTCCTGTGGCAACTACACTCAGTCATGGTACAGTTCTACACTGCTATCATTGATTCAGTCATGGCCTTTTTCATCACCAGCTGGTATACTGCTTCCACTGCCAAAGACAAGAGCACACTGCAGCATATCCTTTGCTTTGCTGATAGTCTGATTGGTCTGCCATTGCTCCAGAACCTGCCTGACTCTAAAAAGGATTATGGCTGACCCCTTCTATCATGAACACCTGTGATTTATTTTCTACATTCTAAAACAAAACTGAAAGTATGAAATATCACTTAGCATGTCATATTTCTTCTTTTGTTAGGTTACATATTGCATTATTATTATTATTATTTGTCCTTTTCATATTGCCAAGACAAATTCCTTGTATTGTATGTGCAAGCCTACTTGGTCAACTCCAGAGTGTCGGGACAGCCAGCATACATCACCCCTGTAGGAGCAGAGAGGATTAAGGACACTTTACTGTAAACCTGAACGACAACTTTCCAATGACTTGAAATATGTCACGAAGTACTGCAAACCCACAGAGAACATTTTGTGCATATTTGTCTTTAAGTCACACAGGTGTTTAAAAACACAAATGGCAAAATATGTTATCAACACTGTCTGGGCTATATCAGTGTGAATTATTTGTGGCTTTTCAAAAAGACACAGTATATCTCCATGTCCCACAGTTTTGGTACACTAGATAAATCAGTCTGCAGTTGTGTTTCTGGGTACTTCAGCATGCAATTTAGTATAAATAATATGTTGGTTGCATTTGAATACGAAAGCAAACGCATGCTTTGATTCTGATTTCGCATTGAGTCAAACAGAAAGTAGGGGCAGCAAATTAGATCAAGGATAAAAGGTGCTGTTTTGTTGCACACAAAAGCCTTCTAAATTCCAAAGATTGTTGCTGAGCATGAGTGGCATTATAAAGAATGCAAAAACTTTAGTTTACAGCATCACCAGCATCTTCCTCTATCAGTTTCAGTTCAAAGGTTGACCATGGAACCATATCAAAGCCCAGGGATACACCATTTCCCTCCCATTGGCAAAGCGGTAACATACAGTAGTTCAGAAATCACAATACAGAACTAGGCAACAAAAGCAGACTCAGTGAACATGATCATTGCAAATGCAGCAAACCTTGGCTAGTGATAGGGGCAAAAAAGATCTACTTACGAACAAGTTCTGATTCAAGAGCTTGTTTGTAAGTCCAATTTGTTTGTAACTCTATCAAACATTGTCTAGGTACTAGGATACTAACACAATTGGCTGTTGTTTGGAATTGTGCCAGTGATTGAACAATTCATGTTAAAACAAATGAGCAATATCTTTTCACCTCACTCCATTCTCTCAATTATGTTCAATTTTGTCTCCATTATTATTGCTTGGGGCTTCTTAGCAGTACCAGCTTCATTGCCGCGTACAGAGCTACTTACACTTACATCCTGGGACGCAGACTGCACGCACATGACAATGTACATCTTCAACAGCTTGTAACTCGAATGTTCGTATGTACAGGACTTCTTATATCCATTTGAATGTTTATAGCTGCCCTAGAAACAATATCCTATTTCACAGAAGGTATCATGAACATTAAACAATGCAGACCTGTGATTATTAAAAAACTTAAATTGATTCCCAAATTGCTATTCTTTTCTTTCCTCCTTGTATCTGTCTGAAGAGGAAGGATATATGTAGAGTGCAGTATATTAATTAACCTCAGGCTCCTACTTATTTGACTGTTCGACTCTCATGGACCTTACAGGGATTTACTGCTCAAGAAAAATGATGGGGTTATGAACATACAGCCTGTCTGAGGACATAAAGCTTGGAATGTCTCTTTTAAACCTGTTTTACACAATCAAGGCATTAAAATTTTATTTATCTATTTTTTTTTTAAATGGCAAAATGCCCTGAGTATAACCCCTCAGTCTGCGTTTTTGCACCTGTTGCTCTTTTCATTTCTGAAATTATTTTTGGAAAAAAAGTTCAAGGACTTTTACGATCATTTATACTGGCTTACCACATGCCATAACAATGCAGCATTTCATGAATAGCTATTATTTTATAACAAGCTAAAATAAATTTAATTCCCAGTTCTAGGTATTAATTACCGAGCAATAGGTTTGCAATTAGGAATGTAGTATCATACAATAAAGTATTGAATTCTACTCATATCTCATAACACCATGAATGATTCCAAGGGAAATCTGGGGTTTTGTAATAACCTTTATAATAATAATAATAATAATAATAAATAATAATAATAATAATAATAATAATAAATTATTATTATTATAAAGGTTAATACAATGCAGTGAATTAATGATAATAATAATAATAAAATAATTAATTATTATTATTATTATTATTATTATTATTATTATTAATTATTATTAAAAAGGAATAGATTATCCTACAGGAACATTGCCTATGCTTCTCATTGTGCATATGAGCCATTTCAACTTTACAAGTGATCCCCTAGTAACAAAAATAAGTTACAAGGCGAATCAGCTAAATTTGTTAAAAATGGATAACCTGATTGAGTCATGTTGGAGCTCCTGACACATGCTAGAAAGAAGCTGTTCTTGTATTGTATCACAAGTTAACATGGACACACTAACTTCCTTTTAGCTAATATCAGATTTATTTTAGGAAGAGCTGGTGTTAGCTGAAACAGGCAGCTACAGTAGAAAAGCAATTCATTTCTCTTTGCTAAGGGTTTCCTTGTCAGAAAGACTTACGCGTAGAACCCATCCAATAACCCAGGGACGATCCAACGAACCGCAATGGAAGCTAGTAAAATAAGAGTGTGCAGTCTAGAACTCAAGCTTTATTTGGAATTCAGTGATAGCTATACAATAACTTGTACTATAAAAGAAAGTTGAGAACTATATAATGACCCCATGAGCTAAAATTAAGATGTGTCTCTGCAACTGTGGTGAACGGATTTTACTGAAGAACCATGGTTTATTTGTGCAAAACCTTGGGAAAAAAAAGCAGAATCAGCAGCAAAATCAGACAAGTACAGACTGGCTGTGTGTTTTTATCATTAGGACAGTAGAGACAGTTCAAGGGGGACCTTTACACATCTTGACAACTGGCCATGTTCCCACCATGAGGTTATGATTCCCACCTCTGAAGGCTGCTGTACTCACCTGCAAACAAAGTAACACTCACTCATTCGCTAACCCTCTGTGGCGGATATCCATATGGCTATCCACATCCAGGGTTGTGCGAGGTGTGGATTCTATCCCAGGGGTCTCCGGGCATGAGGCATGGTCCACCTTGACACCTTGACACCTTGACCTCGACTTCCAATCCTCGCAGGGCACGAGCACGCACACGCACTCAGCCCCACCGTGAGAGGAAACTGGTGTACCCAGAGGAAACCCACTAAGCATGGGGAGAACATGCAAACTCCATGTACACAGATCTGAGGCAGGACAAGAACCCTTGACCCTGGAGGTGCAAGACCGCAGAGATTTCCATTAAAATGTTCTCCTCTGTGCTGCCACCTGCTCAGTTAAGCGGTTAACATTTGTGTAGGTTTATGTCAGTTGTAAGACACGCCTCTGGCTGACCCATTACCCACTGCCGTGTCTACCAGTGCTTGGTATTTGGTGGTAGATCAAAATTGTTTCTCTTCATGGGATGTGGTAGGGTAACAAATGTGGCAGGTCAGGGGATTATTATTATTTATTATTATTATTTTTTTTTACATTAACTCTCAGGATACAGGATGGAAACTGTTCTTCTACTCTTCTCTCCCACTCTCTCTCTCTCTCTCTCTCTCTCTCTCCAACTCATCCTTTAGCTACCCGGGACGCGTAACTGCACAGCCTGTCTTTATAGCTGCCATAGGCCATTAAACTAATAGTATTAGATCTTCTAGCTATATCAAACCATCCCTTATCTGATTTTACAGCCAAACACAAGCGGCAAGGCTTTTTTTTTTTTTTTTCCCCATGCTTGCAGCTCAATAACAGCTTTATTTTATCGGTATTTTTTAGATGGTTAATTTGACGAGATAAAAGGACGCTACAATGGACTGGGTGTTCAATAGAGACAAATCTGCTGCATAACAATCCACAGGATGAGCGTTTACCGATGAATACGAGCACCACATTTCACTTGAATCTGAAATGCTTCACAGCAACGAATACCAGTTCAAATGGGTTTTTATTGGCTTGTGGAAGAAAAAAAATTACATATACAGATGTTTTTATCATTTCATAGATAATTAGTTTTATTAGTTTCAAATTCAATATTTCAAACTAAACAAAGCTCCAGACATCAGCTATAGGAACCTGAGGACCATGGCTGACTTCCCGTATGATCTGCGACGGTAAACATGGAGAAAGAAGGAAAGGAAAATAACCCTTATATTTGATCTGAAGAGAGATTTATAGACCTACACCAATTTGGCACTCTTTCCGCTTGACTGGTACGCGGTGAATGTATTATATATTGTAACTTGATAATGAATCATGCCATTACATCGTGGTTTTAAATCAGGCAAAAAAACTTCACTTGCACCCCAAGAATGATTGAAACAGCAGTTGGCTAAGCTAACGGTGTCACTTTGTTGCTACTTTCAATTATGATAATTAACCAGTTACTTCCTTGCCAAGTGAGTTCGTTCACAAGCCACCTGGCCTTCGCAGCTGTCGGCTGCTGGAGCAGAATGAAGTCATGACCGGTGAGTTATGTTATTTTAATGCTCACCAGTTAAATCTCTTCTTTACTTTCCACTAAGTTGACTATTTTCCGCGGGATCATTGGTGTCGTGACAAGTTACCTACTTTAATTACCTCAACGAAGTAGTTACACCCCACACCATGTTTTATTTGAGGTCGGACATGTTTTTCGAACGCCATGTGACCTAGCATGTGACAACCCCCCCCTCACCCCCCCCTCCCCACCCTCACTGTCTTCATATTAAATTAAACTGACGTAGATTAAATTAAAAGGTTTAGAAGTTATTTGTTATTTGTCACATGTGCATTACTGCACTGTGAAAGTATTTCTTCACATAGAGTCTTTCAGTTTGGTGTACAGGATATGGCACCCCTGGAGAAGACGGGATTATGGGTCATGCTTAAAGGCCCAACAGTGGCACCCGGGACTTGAACTACTGTGCCAACCTTCTGATCAGAGCCCCTAATATAGTGCGTTCGGCAGCGACCTCATTTTCCCTCTCGTCCGTTCCAACCACTCAACATTCAGCATCAGGAGCACTGTATACTGTATATCACCTGATCATCTGTCATCATCTGCACCTCACTGTTTCTCACTGGGTCAATCATTAAAAAGTTCCTCTGAAACTGCCCAAGTACAGGGATTAGACTGAAACTGAGAACCTTCAGCAAGCCTGGAGAACTATTCCATACAAAAACATAAGAATATAAGTCTGGCTGTTTGGAAGCACATGTGAAGCACAAGGGGGTCAATACTTCTGTACAGTATTGTATATTAGAGGAAAACGTGTGTGTTGTTGTGTTTTTTGGTTCTTTTTTCTTGACTGAGCCAAACTTTACAGCAGCTGTAACGGCTGCACTCGTTATGTTCTCTGCTGATGTTTTACAAGCGGTGCTAGCTGTAAATGTTTTGTGTCCACCTGCTGTTTAGGAGAAACTGTAGTCGTCCGGGTGGAGTGTAGCAGAGCGAAGCATAGCAGAGGAGACTGATTTCAGAGGCTTATGCTAGCACTAGCATAATTCCTAAATTCGATTTTCTCCCTAATTTAATCGTGTCCAATTCCTCCCCGTCACTAGGGGGCTCCCACATTAAGGCTACTACTACCACTCAGCCGGGAGGGCCGAAGACTATCACGTGTTTCCTCCGAACCATGTGACGCCAGCCGGCCGCTTCTTTTCGAACTGCTCGCTCGCGCACCGTTGGGGGCGGCGTAACACACTCGGAGGACAGCGCTATCCGCTCCCTCCGCTGCGCGAGCTCACAGACGCCCCTGACTGGCTGTAGAGCTGTGATTAATGTCGGAGCACTATGTACCTCTCATCCCTCCCCTCTGAGAGAGCTCGGCCAATCAGCTCTCTCTAGACCTCCGGCTGCGAGAGGTTACAGCACCACCCGGGATTCGAGCTAGCGATCTCCGGATGATAGGGCGAGCGCTTTAACCACTGCGCCACTCGGAGGCCCGTATTTCAGCTTTTTAACGGAAAAATATATGACCAGCGTGAATTCTTTTTTTTTTTTTCCTATTTTTTCCCCCTATTCTTTAAAACTCAATGCTTTAGAGAAATGTTGCACATGAACTAATATCAGAAAAGTACAATAAAGTGACCTGCTGAATTCTGTATATTTTTTGGACTACTGTATAACTATTACACCTGTCGGCTATTATGTGCACCTTAAAAAGAAGTCGTTGTGTTTTTTTTTTTTATTGCTACGTTAGTTTGTTCGTGGGTTGTTGTTTTTTTTTTCCTTCGGACCCAATGCACATTTCACACCAATGCATGACAGGTAGTCGCTTCTGGAAGTCGGTTTGGTCGACAAATGGCTGACAAGGACAAGGCTAACTGGTGCTGAAATGTATATTGCTCGCAAAGATACTTTCTTTTTTTTTCCTTTTCTTTTTCATCCGATCTCAATGCACTACTAGGCTACTGTCATCCTGACGAACCACTGCACATCAGGAAACGAATAAAGCATCGCAAAGACTGCTGCGGCATGGGAACGATATTCAGAAGTTCAACATTATACTACCTTTTCATAGCTCCGTTTCAAGCCTTGTCTGTTTTTTTTCTTTTCTTTTCTGTGAGTTTCACCTTAATAGCTGTGTAACTCCACTCTGATTGGTCAGAAGCTTCCGAGTCACTTTGTACCTCTGACAGTAGCGCAGGTTTATACTAATGCACTTGCTCGTGGCTGGGGATTCATACTGTAAATAATAAAGTACTTATGAAGATTTCATGTAAGACTATGAACTCTCTGAATTAAGAACAGATATAATCGACATCACGCTTGAGATCGTGCTGTCGCACTGAATATCAGCACGGCTGTGACGCTAATGTTCAATACAACAGCGCGCCCTCAAGTGCGATAATGCTGTTATACAACAATCAATTTATGCTTAGCAAATTTAAAAAGGTTTAACCAGTTATTTTGCCTCACCAGCGCATATCCTTAGGAAGGAACTAACTAACCGCAACTGGCAGATTCAAAGAACTTAATTGATGCCAAAGGGAAATTGCTTTGTATTAGTTACAGTTGTTTTCCCATGTTTTAAAAGCGTAATACAGGAAAAGGGAAAAGGAAAGAGCCTTGCACAACCGGTGTATAACACCCATGCTAAGCGTTATAGTAATATAGTTAATTAAACTTCCCAGTGCTATTAAGCTGTACATCAGCACTCGTGGAAAGGCTCTCATCCAATTAGATTACTCGTTCAGAACGTACAGTGGTATAAAAAAAAAAAAAACATTGAACAAACTTATTATCACCAGCGTGTGACGGACGTATCATATTGTCCACACTTATTAAAGCGCTTGTCATGTTTTCATGAAGAGGTTACCAGTTATGTATAGCCTAATACGCATAAGCGTGATGGAAACATTAAAGGGTGAAACATTTTTGCAGATTCAGCAATAACAAAAAATAAAGTGTTTGAGCTTTAGTTACTAAAGGAAAGAATGTTTGTGTTCCCGGGTAACTCTTTTATCTTCTTCTTCTTTTTCTCCTCCTTCCATCTCTCTCTCTCTCTCTCTCACACACACACACTCTTCACTTCATTTTTTTTTTTTCCCCATAATCCAAAGTACCACTCTAATGCATGGGGACAAAAAGAGAAAAAGTGCCATTGCATTGATTCAGCCATCAGAATCATGAATATTGATCTCTCCTCCAAGACCAACGCTGAATACAGAAATATAACTTTTCCATTCGTGCGCTGCAGGGAGCAAAAGTGCCACAGAAATAAGAAATGGCTTTTCCTTTGAAAGTCCCTGTGCGATAGCTGGTCTACCATGACAGTCACTGATCTGTAAAGGCTTTTTGCCTCGAGGTGGGTAAAAAAAAAAAAAGAGAGAAAAAAAAAAAAAATCAAGTCTATCAATTCTCGTCTAGTTATACTTTTAAGAAAAGAATGTCTTTCCGCTCGGTTACAGTGGCTTTGGAATATGTATTAAGATCTGGGGAAAGAGAGAAGCGTTACTGTTTTACAGATTTACAGTACTGTAGCCAAGACGGTGATTTATACGGACATGCAAATGAACGTTTCTGATAATCGACTATGTCTGCGGCGGCGCTGCTCAGTCATGGAGTCACAGGGTTTAATCAGCTACGTGATCTAAATGAAGTCACATTGTGTGTGGATTAGATGCATAAGAGTCATTTGGAAAGTTTGAAAGCCTTGATGGTTTAAGAAAACTCAGTGAATGGAATAGTCATTCATTATTTTTTAAAAACATTTTCTGCCTTTTGTCGTTTCTCAATTTTTTTTCTTTTTTTTTTTCTTTTTTTTTTGGGGGGGGCATTTTGTATTTTATTAAAAAAAATAAATAAATTCGATTTTTGCTCCACTGTGACCTCATATAAAAAGAGCCCCTCTGCCCGGGTTGTTGCTCAGCTCTGCCGTTCTCCGGAGGGGGCGTGGTTAAAGAGTAGCTCATTTGCATAGACACCGAGATGGCGTGTTTGGAAGAAGAAGTGCTGCGTTTAAGAAACATAAATAGTGAGAAATGGGAGCAGTAATGCTTTGATGGGATTAGTGTTCTGGACGTGCTGTCTATCGGCCGCGTCGCATTGTACAGTGTGTGACGATTCTGGACAATTTACTGCATACAGAATGAATGAAAGTGTCTTTACGACGTCCACATCGTGGTCAGAGCAAAAAATAAATAAATAAATAAATAAATAAATAAATAAAAAGGAAGTGAACATATTAAAATACATGCATGTCATTTATTTATTTATTTATTTATTTATTTTTTTTTTTTCAACAGTTATTTGTTAAAAGAAATTGGCCTTTGATTGCAAAGTGTTGCTCCGGGACATTTATGGCCATGAAAGTACATGGCTTTTGAAATGCTTTTGATTTCATCTGTATGGAGCGCAGCAGTGGAAGTGCTTGTTAAAAATCAATGTGATTGACCAACACATTTCACAAGGCTTTCATCGCTATTGCAGGACGTTAAACTTCCCAGCCCATGTCCGCAGGGCTTCCTTAATAGTCTAGCAATGAACTGTAACATCATAGCCTTTTTTATTATTGTTATTATTTATTTATTTATTTTTTTTTTGTGCAGTCACCTCCACCGTAAATCTCAGCGCACGTGAATGATTTCCACCAAGACATTTCCGTATTCCGTATAAAAGCTGGCGGCGCAGCATAATTCCGTGGCCCCGCGGACGTACAAGGACAATAACGACATCCGACGGGATTTAAGCCCAAATAAATGATGACAGACGCTCTCAGATGAACAATACGTCTGAGATCGTGAACCGAATTCCGCTAAAGTTGGAGCTGCTGCAGCAGAAAAAGTTTCGCGGTGCCTGACGGGGGCTGAGATTAATGGTCTTAGCCCCCAGGAGTGGAGTCCACAGCCTACGCTTAAGGCACTCTGGTCTCAGCAGAAGTAAACAAAATGTGCTGAGAGAGCGCCCGGGTACAGCGGTGGGGACTGATGGAGTCAATTAAATGCCACATTGTGTGGACTTCAAAAAGGTGTTTAAAAATAAATAAATAAATAAAAATACTCAACGTTTTACATGGTGCAATTTGCGAACGTCAGTGCCTTACAGTAGTGAGGACGGGGAATCGCCAGGGATCGGCCGATACGATATCATCAGGTGGTGATTCGATCTCTTTTGAGATTCTATAAGTGTCACAGTCGTATACTATATTCATACGTAGTATACAATATGCTAATATTATAATATAATCCATATTAATATGACATTTTCTTTCCAGATTTTGGACTTGTGGGAGGAAACCAGAGTACTCAGAGGAAACCCACCAAGCATGGGGAGAACATGCAAACTCCATGCACACAGACCCAAAGCCCTTGTCCCGTACCCTTGACACTGGAGGTGCAAGGTGACAACGCCACCATATCCCACCATACTTACTGTATATAAATATGTACTGCATAGATGAATATCTATTTATTTATTTATTTATTCATTTATTATAATTCATAATACTGGAATGTAGTGAGCAATTCTGTATAATAATAATAATAATAATAATAATAATAATAATAATAATAATAATAGATATGGTATTGCATAATGATTTACCCCTGTTGCAGCATCTAAAGTATTTCTGATGTAACCAGCTGCATCTATACTGTACATAGAGGATCATGAAACAACCAGTTGGAAAAAACCCTTCTGAAAGAAAAAAAAAAAAAAAAGTGTTAATCAGGATTTAAGTCAATATTTTTTTTCTCTTACTGTATTTTTATTCTTCTTTTCAATAAACATAAAGAAAGTGTCCCTGTCGCAGATTTGCATACTGAGCAGGATGTCCACAGAGACAAAACAGACCAGGTGAAGACTGGATTCACAATCGAAAGACCAACGTTAACGTGGAACGAAGAGAAAAAGAAACCACAATAAATCCCAAGAGTGTAAAATTTAGTGAAAGCTTTGCAAAGAACAAAGTCCTTCACATTTCTTCTTCTTCTTCTTCTTCTTCTTCTTCTTCTTCTTCTTCTTCTTTTTTTAATTTAGAATTCTTCATACTTTTGTAGGGAAGATAAGAAGACCTTAACAGTCTAATTATCAGAACATACCATTGTAGAGGAGCTGGCCATTGTGCCCCAGATCTTTTCTCTACCAGGGTGGCTCCTGATTCTTTGACTGCTGGCATCACCTTCATTCCGTCTTTTTATCAGCAAGGTTAAACGAGTCAGGAACATGCGAGCTGATTAATACCAATGAGCCTGGCAGCTTTGAAAGGCGACGTGAGGTGACGGAGGGGACAGAGGAGGAAGGGGACATGTTGAGACGGGGGTGAGAGGCCCGGTACTGACCGTGGTCTCACCACAGTACAGGTATGTTGCAGCGTGCCTCCGTTTTCCAAGTAATTGCCACTTTCACCTTTTCATGTCGTTTGAAGTGCTGACATGCTAAGTTCGGAGTTTGATTAACACCAAAGCCATCAACGCGTTTCCCCTGTTCCACCACTGCCTGCGGTCCGGAGGCTAATTTGTTCTGCCCGCTCTAGCTGCGGAAATCCCTGAAGCCCTTGCCTAGTGGGCTGCCTCATGCTTTCCATCTCCTCTTGCCAACCCTGGCCAGTTCATTCCCTCTGCAGCACTGCCGCCATGCTGCCGCTGCTGCTGCTGCTGCTGCTGCTGCTGCTTAATTGCCATCTTGTGTCATCTAGCTGGGGACAACTGACCTGTGCCAAGTGTCTCGGGTAAAACAAAAGAAGCGCAACAAATTAAAACCACCACGGTTCAGTGGATACAGAAATAATGGAACAGGCTGCAGTGTGTGTGTGTGTGTGTGTGTGTGTGTGTGTGTGTGTTAATGAACATCTTGACAGATTCTGTTCACCAAGACAACGCGAGGCGAGTCAGCACGCTCAGGGCCGACTATCAACAATCACACAGTTCATTCCGGTTACATCTCTGATATCCAGACACAGCATAATTAGACCTAGTTAGCAAATCAGTTTATCTTAGTGAAAAAAAAAAAAAAAAAAAAAAAAGAAAGAAAACTGGATCATATGCTTCTTACATCAACAAGATGCGCATTACAATGAACACAAGATCAAATTGAATAAGGTTACGATCTTTAATCTATCAGATCATTATCCATAATGCGTATCCAGTATCCAGGGTGCCAGGAATCAATCACAGGGCATCAATCACATAATGCAGGTGAATGCCAGTCAACGTACACTGGACGGTGGAAGGAAACCCGAGAAAAGCCGCGAAGCATGCGGAGAACACGCAATCGCCATGCGCACGGAGCCAGTGGTGAGACTCGAACCCGCAACCCTGTAAATAAGAGACGACAGTCAGTCAGACAAACCACTAAATCACCTCATCATCAGCCCTTTACAACCATAACCTTACATGTAAAGTTTCGAATTTCAAACATGTGAGATTTGCCAAACTGTACAGTGATGTTCATACCCATCAATGTACAGGACGTTCGATTGTCCAGAATAACAGAACACAGATTTCTTTCTCTGTATAATCCCCCTGCTGCACTAATGCACTCATCCCAGTGCTTCACTAGTGCTTGGACACCATCAAGGTTGAAGAGTTTACTCAGTACGCCGGAGCCATGATCGGGATCGGACTGCCTGTGTGATGCAGGTCTGGAACGCCGGCCTCCCAGGAACTCCTTTACTCAGGGAAATGTCTTGGACTGAGGTCAGGACTGTAGGGCGACGTGGCTCCCAGCCGAGCTCCCGTAATATGAAAGTGGCGTTGGTGAATGATGGTGTGTACTGTATGTTTTGTAAAGGATTCGACAGTCCTATCGCTGAATGTTCACGGGAACGACTACGACGGGCTCCGAGCCGCCTCGACCGAGATCGTCGTTCACAAACGGATGGTCTTCTTTAAGTCTTCTGTAAATATCAATCGCGTTTACACCGTCATTCCACAGGAATTTTCTCACAGGTTCCTGTTTGACTCGAATGCTTCTCATATAAAAGAAGCCTCACATACTTTATACTTTCCTAAAAAAAAAAAAAAAAAAAAAAAAAAAGAAAGAAGCATAAATATACATTCTAATATTGCAGAAGGAATGCTTGATGTGAGTTATTGGAAAAGCCTCCAGGATGTGGCGTTTATGCTCCATCGATCAAAGCGGCGTTTCCTCCATTTTAGAAACTGCATTTTAGCAAGGTTTTCAATATTTTCTTATACAGTAATGGTTTCAATCCTTACGTTTTTTTTTTTTTTTTTCATGTATAAAGATCAGTGGTAAAGATGTATAGAATACAGAATGATCAATGCTATAAAAAACTGGAAGTACAGAAACAACCACGGCTGATTGGAATTTACAAAGTAAATCTTTTTATACAAGTTACCTCATGCATGCACTGTATATATATATATATATATATATATATATATATATATATATATATATATATATATTGCAATTGTGAGAAGATATTGAGAAAAAGGGTAAATGTCAAAATGTCAACCTCTCTATTACATCCGTTAAAAATAAACGTGTTTAAATGTCACCGATGACACGAACACGGAGGTGTTACAGCATACGGTGAAACATCGCGGCACATCGAGCAAAGCTTTGTCGAAGCTAATGCATTCCTTTTGTTCTCGCTTAGACGACATGCTGTGCTGATGTGGAGAGCAACGAACGTCGTCAGGGCCGTGAAAAACGAACACGGTACGAATGAAGGAGCCTGCTCTGAATGGAAAAAAAAAACAGTATCCAGTTAAAGTAAGTCATGAGAAAAAGTACAAAGGCTAAAGTCACACCGTAACCTTACTGTATGTACGATAAGAAGCCGAACTACGAACTTTGAACTATGAAGCAATGGGTGCGTTTCGACCGGCCTCGTGTTTCAAAGGCTTCAGGATCTCTTGGTTATTTCCAAAGATCGTATCGACTGGGAAGAATAAATAAATCGAGATGAGCAACAGGGCATGAATATACTGTTTATTTCTCTCCACGCATATAAATGTGCGCATCATTTTGCATTCGTTTCAGCGGGGGCACAATGGCTGACATTTTCGAGTCCATTCAGAGACTAATTTGGCCATCGATGAATCATGAATAGCCATGCCATCAGATGCTTTATGGCGAACAATAAGCATGAAATTAATTCAGTCAGTCTGAATCGTGACAATAGCTTCAAGCAGAGCGAAATGCATTAGATGGAAAACAGGCATCTCGGTGCTGCCTGTCTAATTGTACACAAAAGGAAACGGTCAACCCTACAGAGATAAACACTCAAACACTCCGATTCTTGATTGTGTAGTCTCTCTGGACGTTTTATGGCTTTTATGGCATATACGTAGCCTACAAAATAAATCCAGACTTAATATTGCTAAAAATGTTATCAAAGCTCGTTTGCCGTGAGCCGCTTGAGCAGAAGCATGGTATTTTCCCACCAAATGTCAAGATTTAAATGTCAAACTTATATACACTGAAAGGAGACTGGTAAAAAAAAAAAAAAACTTTTAAACAATATAACCCTAAACCAGGAGTAAACTAATACTTACAGAGAAAGTCAGAAAGTTTTTTTTTTTTTTTTTTCTCTGTAAGTATTATTTTACTCCTGGTTGAGGGTTATGTTGTTTAAAACATTTTTTTATATATTTTTTTAATCACATATTTATTTATTTTTGACTTTCTCTGTAAGTATTAGTTTAGGGTTATATTGTTTAAAAGAACATTTAATGTTTTTTAAGTCAATATATATATACACTTTTTAATATTTTTAAGTAAAAAAAATATATTTATTTATTTACTTTCTCTGTAAGTATTAGTTTAATCCTGGTTTAGGGTTATATTGTTTAAAAGCACTTTTATTTTTTTTAAGTCAATATATATATACACTTTTTAAATAGTTTTTAAGTCATATATATATATATATATATATATATATATATATAATATATATATATTTCCTTTTTTAATTTTTTTTTTTTTACTTTTTTTTTTTTTACTTTCTCTGTAAGTATTAGTTTACTCCTGGTTTAGTGTTATATTGTTTAAAAAACACTTTAATTTTTTTAAGTAAAAAAATATATATATATGTATAATATATATTTTTTTTTTTACTTTTTTTTTTTTTTACTTTCTCTGTAAGTATTAGTTTAATCCTGGTTTAGCGTTATATTGTTTAAAAGCACTTTTAAATTTTTTTAAGTCAATATATATACACTTTTTTAAATTGTTTTTAAGTCAAATATATATATATATATATATATTTTTTTTTTTTACTTATTATTTATTTATTTATTTTACTTTTTTTTTTTTACTTTCTCTGTAAGTATTAGTTTACTCCTGGTTTAGGGTTATATTGTTTTAAAAGCACTTTTTAATATTTTTTAATAAAAAATATATATATATATATATATATATATATATATATATATATATATATATATATATATATATATATATGTATTTTTTTTTTACTTTCTCTGTAAGTATTAGTTTACTCCTGGTTTAGGGCTATATTGTTTAAAAGCACTTTTTAATATTTTTTTAAGTCAAAATATATTTTGCCTTTAAAGAAATATATATATATAAATAAAGAAATAAGCTGCTCAACATTGTGGATTAAATCGATTTATTTCATTATAAGCAAAAGTATTTTTAGGGAGGTTGCGAAGGCCACTCTAGGTACTGTTTGTTAACATTAAGCTCTGGTTGCTAAGCAACACAACAGGGCCACTTCTGCAAAGTTGCTTTAACCCTGCACTAACAGGTGACAAAGCGCCTGCATGACGAGCAGTGCTGAAGTGAGATTTTCTCAATTCAATACAAATTCGCCACTGAATGATGCAACAAATCTATAAATCCAAACAATTCGCTCAAACGATTTCATTTCTCGCACCAGTTTTTTAGTGCCATGTGTGGCTGTGTGGCGCAGCTTTAGAGGGGCTCAGGCCCTAATGAGATTTCTAACGTCCACTGTACTGTATCGTGTCTGGCTATTAATTAATACCTTGGGATAAATAATAACTATTATTTTAATAAGCCACATTTTTGAAAAAGTGACTTCTATCAGAATAAGAAATTGACGACTTTGTGCTGATCTATTTAGCCATCACTGTATGTGAAATTTCACTGTGCTTGATCACCTCTACGATGATTTATTTCTACGTTCAATTAGTTCTTGTTCATGGTTCCATAAAGGAATCCATACACAATCTCTCATCATCATCATCATCATCATCATCATCATCAAAAGAATAATAAAATAGTGTGTGTGCATAGCTTACAGAGTTAGATTTTTTTTTTTTTTTTTGCTAATTCAATCAGAGAATCAAGCAAATCAATCAAACAGTTTCCACACTGATTAGTGGCGTAATTAATTATGTGTTTAGTTAAAAAGATGTTTTGTCCTCGTCGGATGCTCAGACACTTCCTAGTGATCTAATTTGATTCAACGACTATTTGTGCCTCTGCCAGGTGACAGAAGCTAAAGCGTTCACTTCTCACCACGGGATTGGCTCAGAGGCACAGTTGACATGCGCTCGGAACGCTTTCTGACTACATTTATTTTCATCAACGCTGTAATTTTATCTTTATTGAGGTAGACAAGCTGGAAATAAAAATACTGGCAGATATTTTCTCTTCTTTGCAAGTTTGACTGCTCAATGAGCAGCTGACAGAAATATAACAGTAATCATAAATAACCTGCTGGCATTCAGGTACAGGATAAGACTTTCCAGTCAAACAAGCACATGACCTCCTTCCTGCGATTATTATTATTATTATTATTATTATTATTATTATTATTATACCTCCTGGCAAAAAGGTCCCACACAAGTCCCACATATGCTCCCAGAACCGCTCTTTCACACTCTAGGTCCTGAATACAGCCGTCCCATCAGGGAAGAAGAAACCCTCCATAGATGTGATGTGCTGGTGATTCAGTATATTCAGGTGGTCATGTGACTTCATTTTATCGCCACATAACGTTGCTGAGTCTCGACCTGAGCGACTGAAGCGACCCCAGATCATAACACTGTCTCCAGGGGATTGTACAGTGGACGCTATGCATGATGGGAACATCGCTTCATACTGTAGCCTTGCCTTCTTACCTTGACCACGCCCATCACTCTGGAATAGACTCAAGCTGGACTCATCAGATCACATGACCTTTTATTATTATTATTATTATTATTATTATTATTATTATTATTATTATTATTATTATTATTATTATTATTATTATAACAATACTGCTATTAATACTGCTTATAATAATAATAATAATAATAATAATAACAATAATAATGATAATAATAATTTATTATTATTATAATAATAATAATAATAATTATTATTATATTATTATTATTATTATTATTTATTATTATTATTATTATTATTATTATTATAAGCAGTAGTAATAGCAAGGTACAAGGTATTTGAACTTAAAAGGTTTAGACTTTAATGTACACTTAGGCAACAGCCATAGTCAAAACTTTTCACATTCTTATTATAAGCATGAATATTATAGTGATATTGTGCCTGTAACTGGTCTTATACCTTTTAATATCCGTCTTAATACCTGTTATTATTTTTTTTTCTTTTTTAATCAATTATACATACAGCCCACTTATAGAATATTTGTTTCCGATTTAGCAGCCATCAACAAGCTTCTGACAGAATTGGTGCCGTTTCATTTAAACGTCATGCTCATAATGAGAGTCTGTAAATCTTTGGCAAAAAAAATGATATGGACTTGTGAAATAATCACTCTGCAGTGGACAATGCTACATGTTATGCTGACAGTGATATGGAAGCAAAAGAGCAGAATACCGTGACATAAATTACCTTCTCGAAAATGTTTCCCAACAACTCTTAAAAAGAAAAACAAATAAATAAATAAAAGATTGAGAGAGAAAGAGAAGTGGGTGAATGAAAGCGACTCAGACGCACGCGTGCATCACTGAACACTTCTTCCAAACACTTCTCATTAAAAATGCATTGAATAAATAATGAACGTTTTAAGAGAATGCCTGATTGCTATGCGAGAATTCGGTGAGCGTTACTTACACACTTTTAATAACGCCTGACAACAAAAGGGGGGAAGAAACAACCATACGCCCCATGGGAAGTGGAGAAAGTAAGACATTGGCTGGAATAGTAAGCCTAGGAAATTGAATAAAACCGTTATTTTGCAGTTTGGATGCAAACACTGCATGGAGAACACGGACAAGAACTAACACTACTGCCAGCGAGAGCGCCTTGTGTAATGCTAATGCCAACTTTCATACAGATAGATCGATGGAAAGATAAAAAGAATAAAAAGATTTTTTTAATTCCCCAATGTGTCCAGTATCAAGAACAATAGCTCAGATTACTTATTAAAGACTCCTCGTTCAAGGCATTAGTACCAGGCTGCTCAATCTGTGATCAGCGCCAAGTGATATTCACTGTTACTACAGTATACGAAGGTCCTCACAAATATATCTGCATAGACATTTTCGCCTGTTGAATATTAGAAACATCCGTATACATGTTCTATGCATATGCGTGTACAGATGTTCTAATATCCGTTCTGTCTTTCTAAGCAGAAAAGAAACATCGAGGCTGTTATAAATGTCACAGGCAGAAGATCATCTGGGTAATGAGACGCAAATCAGGGGATGTTCGCCATAACCTCGTCCAGATTAATTTCAAGCAGGTCTTATTAACAGTGCTAATATCTTTCCGAGAGCCTTTCAAAATAGCACCTTCTTCGGGGTTTTCAATCCATTTTTACCTAAAATGATTTACTGCCTCAATTTTCACCTGGCTCAAAGTTCTAGATCTATGGAGTTGAATTAAGTCTAAGACCAGCTGAGATCAAGTCAAGGCCTGACACGAGTCCTGAAACGATTGAAAAGAAAAGAATATGAAAAGAAGAAGGTGAATAATAAATAAATAATTCACAATTTTTTTTTATTTTTTTATATTGTGCATTATTGCTCTCACCCAATATTATTTATTATTATTTCTTTCTTTTGCATGTCCCAGTTAGGAAGCTGGGGTCAGAGGGGAGGGTCGACCAGGACACAGCGCCCCCTGGAGCAAATATGGTTAAGGGCCTTGCTCAAGTCTTGAACCCCCAACATTTTAATCAGTAACCCAGTAATCCACAACCTTAACTGCCGTCAAAGTGAATTTGCTTAGTGTTTATTTACAAAGGTACATTAGCAAATTGCCAAAATTGGCTGTGAGGTTCAGAAGCAGACAATGCTAAATTAATAAGCAAAATTCCCTCTAGCTAGTCCTGAAGTGAAACACCTGAAACTGCATCAAAAGGAAGAAACAGCATCCTACCCTTACTAGCCAAAACCAGGAGAAAGCGAAGTATAAACAAAATGGCGTCGACTTTTATATAGTAACCTACTGTATACAGAATTATATACAATATATATATATATATATATATATATATATATATATATATATATATATATATACAAAATGTACATTAAAAAATTTTACCAAACAAGGCCAAGTCCAAGACGCAGTCAAAACAAGCAAATGGTCATGCATGGAAAAGTCTAACAAATACCAAGGAACATCGGAAGGGGGGAATCAGAGCGTCATCAGAAAACATATCAAGGGCTCATAGACAGTAAAAGTTTCACATCAATCACAGGATACGCAGTAAGCAAACACACACAGTACTCTGATGGGCTTAAGTTCTCTTGGTCTCCCGTTTAACCAGCCATCAAGTAGGATCGGGATCAACAAGGATAGAGCAGGTGAGCAACCACTCCAGTGGAGGAAGCAGCATGCTGAAGTGGGCGGGGCCGGAAACATTAAAGGAAGACACACCCCATCACACCACCAGCACAGCACAGCACGGAATACAAATATATCCTCAATATCGTAACACCCCCGTCCTTAAGAGTGAGCATCCTGTTCGCAGCTATAATCATCATGGCGCCGAGATAATGAGTCTCCACTTTCACACTCTACAGCCCTTTCAGATGCTTTCTTATGCCTAATGTTTAGGTTAAATCCTTGCACGATTAAACACCATCGCATGAGACGTTGGTTGCTGTTTGACATGCGATGCAGAAACACTTGTGGGATATGGCCCGGAAAAACGGTAATGAGGTCAGTTCTGGATACTGAAACTTCACATTGTTAAAGCACAAGCAAGAGGACGAGGGCTTCCTTTTAATTCGTGCTGTCGTGAGAAAAGTAACTTACTGGATGATCTTATTGCCATCTGCATGCTCCGGAATCAGGACAGCACTAGCTGTTAGCTGTTCGGCAGAAGACGCATTTAATCCTGATGTTATATCGATCCTAGTACGTGGTGCATTAAGGAACGGAAACTTTGATCGTTTGGCGTCATGCTCATGTCGGAGGGCTTCTGTGGTTCTTCCCTGTGATACTCTGAACCAGACCATCGCTCAGACCCGCAGGACAAGCAGGAGCGAAATGATAGCTTTTAATCCCGAGGGAAATCAGGAGGCAGTGTCCATCTCTGCATTAGAGCGACAGCCATGACACGCACACCGCAGCCTCTCTCATCCCTCTTTCATCTGCCTCAAGCAGGAGTTCAGATGGAGAAAAAAAAATACCCCTGAAAAACTCCACGGAGTGTGGCTGCTTCATGCATTATGCATGACTGATTTTCCCCCCACTTTGTTTCAATTCAAGGATAAACTTTGGGGTGAACTTTTTGTCTTAGCGGCGCTGCAGTAAGTAAGATTGCTTAAATGTTTTTCGTAAGTGGTGTGTTTTTGAAATTGCACCGACAAGATGAAGCACATGCCACACATACTAATTTCCCGCTAAGAGCTCGTAGTATTTGTAGGTTTTTTTTTTTTTTTTTTTTTTTTTCCAGCTATCAAATAATTGTGCTCATGCTGTTTAAACGTTTTTCTATGATGTTGATCCAGAGAATTAGAAGCTAGAATGGCCTAAAACGCCTTTGTCTCCGAACTACCCAAGTCATAATCTGATCCACGGAGACCCTACCATGCAACCGACAGCACACAAAAAGAATCCGCTGCCAATGTCCAGAGCCAGAGTTGTCCTGGCGGCACAATACTGGTCATGATGGTTTGCAGTGTAATGGTATGTCTAACTGGTGTGTGACTAAAAACCCACTTTGATTTGAAAACCCTGCATGCAGTATGTGTATGTGTGGAAGTAAAGAAAATAAATTAAATAATTAAATGTAATTTATTATTACTTAAAAAAAAGTTACAATATAATAATATAATAATAATAATAATAATAATAATAATTATTATTATTATTATTATTATATTAATATTAATATTTCATGTATATTCATCTGATTGTATTGACAATTTATATATATATATATATATATATATATATATATATATATATATATATATATATATATATATATATTTATTTATTTTATTTATTTTTTTTTTCACCAAACCTGTTTTTTTAATGATTCAAACATGTTGATCAAAACTTTTTATTGACAATTTGCTTATTTTCACAGGTGGTACAATAGCATTACACCTCAGTATTTATTCATTTATTTATTCAATTGTGATTGTTTTTCAAATTATTTATTTACTCTTATACATGACATTTTTCTCTCATTTTTTGTCAGAATCTTTTTGATACATGATTTGTTAAATTTTTATTTTCTGTGCATTTTTAAATGAATTATACACATGAATTATATTAATACTAATATTATTATAATTATATTAATTATATTAGTACTAAATATAATAATAATAATAATAATAATAATAATAATAATAATTATTATTATATTATTATTATTATTATTTTTTATTTTTTTTTTTAAAGTAATAATAAATTACATTTAATTACTTAATTTATTTTCTTTACTTCCACACATACACATACTGCTTGCGGGGTTTTCAAATCAAAGTGGGTTTTTATTCACACACCAGTCAATGCAAATATTTCACAGGATTTGGATAATTTTTATTTTTTTTTTGGACCTCATATTTTTACATTACGTACGTAATACTGTTTAGCAATCTCTTCATTCACACATTCGTTAACACGACCGACTGCATTTTGCATGTAACCGCTGATCAGTCTGACGATCACGTCGTCGAAATATTGGCACCTCCATAAGGCGCCCGAGCTGAGGAATTACCGTCTCTGAGGTCGCCATCTTGTTTCAGGTCTGTAATTTCCCCAATTTAAATGCGCCTCACATTCACCGTGCAGTAAGAGATTGGAAAATAATCAAAAGTAGATTAGAGGAAGTCGTGAGACGAGAACGTCGGTCTGGTTTTGATCCTAATGGCACATGGCACTGAGAGCATTAACCAGATTCACGACGGAATTTATTCTGTTCATTTCGTTAACCCTATTGAAGACGGGAATTGAAGAAGCTGCTGTGTGATTCATCAGCCATCACAGCTGCGACAAATCACTGGTGTTCTGCTTATTAAACCTGATGCTTTAAGTTTCGAACGGGTGCGTTTAGATAGTTACATCGTGCTTTTAATAAATATGTCATGATTAAATTATTTATTTATTTATTATTTCTTGCCCAAACATTTACTCCCTTTACTGTATTAAACAGGTCACGAGAGTTAATCAGTTGACTGCAGCATTACTTTGTGTGTGTGTGTGTGTGTGTGTGTGTGTGTGTGTGTGTGTGTGTGTGTGTGTGTGTGTGTAGCTCAGGGGCCAGAAATCAATTTGGCCAGGACCTCCTGTTGCATATGGTTATGTCTCACAAATGCAAATACCAATTTAGACAGATGTGTTCTTTCCAGAAGCCATGGCGTCTGCTTTAATGAGCCGTCCGTCTGCGCACGTCTGCGCTTCAATCAGTCAGGCGCCAAGGCTGGGCCAGCGATAACACACAGACGGGTGAAACATCACAGGAGATCAGAGAGAGAGGGAGAGAGAGAGAGAGAGAGAAGCCGGTCCATGAAGGTCAAGGACATTTCCGCTTCCAGAAAAGGTATTTTTTATTTAGCTTATATTACTACATAATTTTCATGTTTATTTATTTACTATTAATTATAAAATTTAGACATGTTTTTATTCATTGTTATAATTATTTAGTTGAATAAAGCCAGTTACCAATTTTTCCCCTCAATGATTTGAGGGGAAAAAAGAGGTTTTACACCGGATGCCCTTCCATTTTCTCTTGGCATGGGACTTTTATATGGACACAGCGGTCAGGGCCTAGCCAAAGGGCCAAACTATTGCAACCCACAGAGTGGCTCAAGCCTCCAACCCTCAGATCAACAACTAAAACCCTCAACCACCTGAGCTTTCACTGTCTCCTACAGTAGCTTACAACCATATTTACAATGTAGTTATTAACTGTTATCAGAATTATAGTGAGATGTGTTTATAGAATTTATAGTTAGCAGTTTATAGACGGTTCAGTCTATGTGATAGACCTGATAGTCTAATTATAAATAATTTCTTTAGGCTGCCCATGTTGTACCCAAGCTCAGCAGGTTCCAAGCAGAGGTAAAGGGCCATCAGGCTGGTTTTGTAGGGCTGTATATATATATATATATGTATGTATAGAGCGGCCCTGGAGCAGATTGGGTTAATGGCCTTTCTCAAGGGCTCAACATATAATAGTGCTCCTGATCCCTTTATATATACACACGTGGACAAAATTGTTGGTACCCTTCGGTCAATGAAAGAAAAACTCACAATTGTCACATGAATAACTTTAATCTGACAAAAGTAATAATTTAAAAAAATTCTTTGAATGTTAACCAATGAAAGTCAGACATTGCTTTTCAGCCATGCTTCAACAGAATTATTAAAAAAAAATACACTCATGGAACAGGCCTGGACAAAAATGATGGTACCCCTAGAAAATACTGAAAATAATGTGACCAAAGGGACATGTTAATTCAAGGTGTGTCCACTAATTAGCATCACAGGTGTCTACAATCTTGTAATCAGTCAGTGGGCCTATATATAGGGCTCCAGGTCGTCACTGTGTTGTTTGGTGACATGGTATGTACCACACTCAACATGGACCAGAGGAAGCGAAGGAAAGAGTTGTCTCAGGAGATTCGAAAGAAAATTATAGACAAGCATGTTAAAGGTAAAGGCTATAAGACCATTTCCAAGCAGCTAGATGTTCCTGTGACTACAGTTGCACATATTATTCAGAAATTAAGATCCATGGGACTGTAGCCAACCTCCCTGGACGTGGCCGCACGAGGAAAATTCATGACAAATCAAAGAGACGGATAATCCGAATGGTAACAAAAGAGCCCAGAAAGACTTCTAAAGAGATCCAAGGTGAACTTCATGCTCAAGGAACATCAGTGTCAGATCGCACCATCCGTCGTTGTTTGAGCCAAAGTGGACTACATGGGAGACGACCAAGGAGGACATCATTGTTGAAAACACATCATAAAAAAGCCAGACTGGAATATGGTGACAAGCCACAAAGCTTCTGGGAGAATGTCCTATGGACAGATGAGACAAAAATGGAACTTTTTGCCAAGGCACATCAGCTCTATGTTCACAGACAGAAAAATGAAGCATATGAAGAAAAGAACACTGTCCCTACTGTGAAACATGGACGAGGCTCTGTTATGTTCTGGGGCTGCTTTGCTGCATCTGGCACAGGGTGTCTTGAATCTGTGCAGGGTACAATGAAATCTCAAGACTATCAAGGGATTCTAGAGAGAAATGTGCTGGCCAGTGTCAGAAAGCTGGGTCTCAGTCGCAGGTCATGGGTCTTGCAACAGGACAATGACCCAAAACACACAGCTAAAAACACCCAAGAATGGCTAAGAGGAAAACATTGGACTATTCTAAAGTGGCCTTCTATGAGCCCTGACCTCAATCCTATTGAGCATCTTTGGAAGGAGCTGAAACATGCTGTCTGGAAAAGACACCCTTCAAACCGGAAACAACTGGAGCAGCTTGCTCATGAGGAGTGGGCCAAAATACCTGCAGAGAGGTGCAGAAGTCTCAGTGACAGTTACAGGAATCGTTTGATTGCAGTGATTGCCTCAAAAGGTTGTGCAACAAACTATTAAGTTAGGGGTGCCATCATTTTTGTCCAGGCCTGTTCCATGAGTTTATTTTTTGAAATAATTCCATTGAAGCATGGTTGAAAAGCAATGTCTGACTTTCATTGGTTAACATTCATAGAATTCTTATTTATTATTACTTTTGTCAGATTAAAGTTATTTCTGTGACCATTGTGAGTTTTTCTTTCATTGACCGAAGGGTACCAACAATTTTGTCCACGTGTGTAAATACGGACTCTGGCACGACTACCTATAACAAATAAAAGACGGTGCCAGAAGGAAACACTGGCCTGACTGAACGCAATAGATGGGTAGGGAACCTTTTAGTTTTCCAAAACTTCATATGTTCCATAATTGCTTGACTATCTCAAAAATAAAGCTTGAATAAAGAAATCCTTTTTTTAACTTTCACCCAAACACTATGACTGTGATGCAGTCACAAACATGAATTTGAAAGGCTATTCCATAACTTGAGGGCTTTTCTAAGAGGAAGATCTGCTTCCTGCTACAGGATTCATTATATGAGGTACCAACAATTAGCATGCACCTTTTGACAGAAGTAGGCATGGAGCAGTTTAGTCAGGTACCATGACAAAGGTCTACTGAGTAATTCATCAATTCCACAGTAGTATTTTTAAATAAATGTCAAATTTTACTCGGCCCCAATGCAGTATGTATAAGATAGGGGCAATGTAGTTACACATATTGGGGACTCTTATGGCTACAGCAGTCTGAACTAACTGAAACATCCAGACAGTTCGGCATTACCATAATACTACAGTAATATCTTAGCCATAGTTCTGAGACATTTGTTTCCATAGTGAGAATTTTTATTTTTAAAAGAATGCATGAATTATAACCAATGGTTAACCAAAGGTTAGCTGCAATGTCATATATCATGTACATATACATGTACAATTTAAAGCCTCAGCCCTGGAGGTGTGAGGCAACAGCATTAACCACTAAGCCACTGAACCACCAAATGAATTAATATATAATTTACATTCTGCACTATTGTCAGAGCTGCTGTTATACAGCCTTAATCAGCACCTTCTGACCAATCACGATCCAGGATCCAAAAAAAAAAAAAAAAAAAGGCTGCAGAATAATTAATAATAATCTTGTGAATATGAACTACAGTATTGAGAGAGAGAGCGCAGGCTTGCTTTTCTTCTGCATCAGTAGCCGTTCAGTACACGGCCATATCTGTTTAATTATGAAGCTGTGCTCGTTTATCATCTTGGCAGCTGCTGATTACTGCAGCATAACCGTTATTTCTGTCTTTTTATCTTTGAAAAGTCATCCATTTTTCATGTTTTCATGTCGCTTTTTTATGTCCTTCTTTAACTATTGCTATTAGCGTTCAGTCAATACGGCCACTTTTACCTCCCAGCGCGAGCTCATCTGAATACTCGCAGAGATGATGGTTGTAGTTAAATTAAGCACCTCAGACAGCACTATAATGGTCACTTCTTTTATTTATTTATTTATTTATTTATTTATTATTATTTATTTATTTTTCTCTCTCTCTGTTGTTGACCAAGTGAAAATCTTCGATCATTTTCCAGCTCTTTTCTCCTCAGGTTGCTGGTCTCGTCCTGCAATTATCCTCCTCCTGAGTGCCTCGGGTGTTCATCTGGCACGGTGGCATGCTGAAATGCTTTTCACCCCTTAAGCTTCTAAAGCGCGTCACCTTGTTGTTTAAAAATCAGTGTGAGATGACGAAAAGCAGGTGATGGCGCGACAGGTCTGGGGTTAACAACCCAAGCCATTAAACTGCTTGTTAAGGCTCAAGTGCCGAAGAGACCGAAGATGCGGTTCTTTAGACATGTAACAGCATAATGACCTTGGTCAGGTGAAGAGGGGGGAAAAAAAAGAGGTCTGAGAGGTGCATTGAACTCACAAAGACTCTAATTCATCTTTTAAAAAAAGAACATTGATTGGGAATATATTAAAAATAATAATACGTCCAAGTGAATGTAGAAATCGTACAACAACAACAACAACAACAACAACAACAACAACAACAACAAAAAACTCAATCATAAATGAATGTGTAAATATCATAGCCATAGTCATGTGATATGTGGAGATAAAGATGTAATTACATAATATATTACAATATTAAACATGAATGGCAATAAAGCTGAAATAATACAATGCAGTACAATAGAATAATATAACGCAATTATATTCTTTGAAATAACAAGATCATTTAAACATTTATTAAAAAAAAAAAAAAAAAAAGGTATTAACATGACACAATCAGATAATCAGGCAAAATTTTAAAGTTACGAGTTGTTACATGAAAAAAAAAAAAAAAAAAAAAAAAAAGCATAATATCCGGAATAGTTATTTATTTAGTGGAAAATTCATACTGGAGCTCACAGGACAGGACTTGGGTGACCTCATCATTCTCTATACCGCTATACTGCTGTGTAGAGTCGCAGGATACCTGGAGCCTATCCCAGGGGACCTTTAGGTATATGCTGAATGGAGTGCCAAGCACAAGCACACACACACACACACACACACACATGCAAACTCCAATACCATAGTTGTGTTTCAGCCCCTTAATCCTGGAGCTGTGACCCACTAAGCTATCATGCCACCTTCCTTAGAAAATGTTTATTATTATTATTATTATTATTATTATTATTATATATATATATATATTATTATTATTATTATCAATACTTATTTGGTTTGTATTTTGTTTTTTGTTCTTTATTTATTTATCAAACAAACTAAGACGTATGTTTCATTTGATTGAAAGCTAATTGTGTTAATGGAAGAAAAAGAGAGAAAAAAAAAAAAAAAGCAAACCAAACAGCGATGTATGCGCTTGTGTGTGAGCTGACGATTAATTTGACCTTCATCAAGAGTGAAAGATCACGAGCGGTTTAATAAAAGTTGCAGGAGTGCCGCAGGAGAGAGATTTAATATCAGTAGTTAGAGCGCAGCTGCCTGTACTGGAAAGCAAGAAAGAAAAAAAGAAAAAAAAAAAATCTGTGTGTGTTTGTGTGTCTGTGTGCGCGTATGTGTATATACAGTTTTTTTTTTTTTTTTTTTCCCTAGTAGCTTGGTTGTGATGACAGTACAACTGCTCCTATTAGAGCGAGCGGCTTCACTGCATTTAATCAGAGCCGGAGTGTCTTCATCAAGCTCAAGCATCTGAGGACAGATTTTTCCAAAGTCTGTCACATCATGTTTCGACCGTAATGCAGATTAATTGCTCGTTTCCTGAACAGCCTGGATATAAACTTGCCAAAAAAAATAAATAAATAAATAAATAAATAAATATAAATATTACGACAAGCCGCCATCATGAAGACGCCAGAATAAAAAAAAAAAAAGAAAAAAAAAAATCCGCCTCCATATTGTGAGCGGTAAATAAGACGGGACGGTGATGACCTTGAGAGAGCCGTAGTTATGTTAATGAAGACGTTATTGTGATGTTGCTTAGAGAAAACAGATGGATGGAAATGACTGAAGCAGTGGAGGAGCCGTGCCAAGCCCAGCGATGGAGAGGGGAAAAATGCACCAAGGGCAGAGAGGGAGAAATAAAAGTCATGCACAAACACTGACTCCCTTCTCCCGGTTTAAGTGCAAATGTCACAGCGTTGTGACTCAGCAATCTTTTTTTATCATTCATTTTTTTTTAATAATTCGATTTTATTTAATTTTTCTATTCACCCTTCAAACCTGCCGGTCTTTAGGGTTATGTATTTCTGATTAACTGCGCAAAAACGGAGGCCCATGTATTTTCTTGTATTACATTTTATTTCCTTCGACACAGTCTGTGGTGCTGGATTCCCAAAATCCCATAAGAAATAATTCACTTGTTCAGTGCCTCTGATTTTGCTGATACAGTGCCGACAGGTTTGGGGGTTCGAATCTCACCTCCTGTCCATGTTGGCGTGGAGGAGTCGGCTGTTGTCGCCGTTCTTGGTGGTTTTTCTCCGGTTAAATCCAAATTCCAAATGTCCTCAATGTGTTGGCACCCCATCGAGTATGTACTCTGTGCTGTGACCTGAGTCCCCTGCGATCTGCTCGAGTCCCACCCATCACCCTAAATGTGGTAAGCGCTCTACTGTAGATCATTTATGGATGGATAAATCATTATACCTGACACGTTATGTCAATACTTTCTATCTATATTAGAATTTATTCCTTAGGCATTCATAACTATTTATGAAAAAATTGCCTCTGGATGTCTTTATTATAATATATGAAGTGTGAACACTGTGCATTATTATAAATAGCAGAAGACTTATGAATGCACTATAACATCTAATGAACATGGTGCATGTGATCTCCATATAAATAAGGCATTTGCGAGATGTTCTCATCGGTTGTGGCCAAGGTACACGAATGCTGTTCTTGAATTAAAGGTAAATATGAAGGGTCGATTTGCAAAAACAGATATCTCAGGTTTTAGAATTTGTCAAAAACCTTCTTCTTCTTTTTTTTTTTTTTTTTAAAGAACATATAAATATATAAAGAACAAGTAAAAATACAGTATGCATGTAGGTATATTTTTGCTTCTTTACAGCAGAAAAGCCATCCTTACTCGATGTAATATCGGAGGCAAAGCAACAGGAAGAGCTGGCTAATACTCCCCCAACTAGGTAATAATCCAATACTGATACATGAGCTCTCAGTCGCACAGAAAGGAAACAGCTACAGCTACACGTCCTAATCCATATTCCCATTAATTAGTCACAAAATAAACCTCCTCGGTCCTGGATTAAAACTTCATTACTCGGATGCTCCGTAAGGTGCTGAAAGAAAAGGGAAAATGTTTCACTGTTTTTTTTTTAATTTATTTATTTATTTATATCTCATATACGCTTCAGAATAATTACGTCTGCAAAAGGAGATAGAATTACAATGGAGCTAAAACCTTTATGCAAATGTTAGCGTGTGTATCAATGAATATTCGCTTCCATTCCTTTGGAGATAAAGGGGAAAAAAAAAGGAGTCTTTTGTAATTTAAGAACGGAAATGTCATTTAAAAAAAAAAAAAAAAAGAAAGAAAGAAGGAAAACAAGAATGAAAAATCACATCTACAATGTAGTGTAGGATGGAACTACAAGTTATTTAACGTTGTCCTGATGTTAAAGATTGTTGAATTAATTGCATAAAAAAATCGGTACATTTTTCTTCTAATAGAGATAGAAGTTCTATCTTTTATCTTTTATTCTAAAAAATATCTTCTTTTTTTTTTCCCCATCTAAAACCTAGTTTTCTTGTTGCAACAGTATGAAGAAATGCTTTCAGGTGTAACAGTTATCTTACAGGAATATAATGTACGATGCATATATTGCGTAATGACATGTACTGTATTTGATCATCTTGGTAAGTTACAAATAAGTGGGGGGGAAAAAAAAATCACAAGAAAGCAAAGGTTATAAATTGTGTGTGCAGTGTAGGTGGAAATTCTTACAGATGCCTTTTGGGTCACCTACCATGAACAACTCCACCACTTACCCTGTCGGAACGATTAACCCAGTTCCAATAAAACTGTCTAGAAGCAGTACAGTATTGCAGGAATTGTAAAATCGTAATCATTTGCTATTTTGAGTTGAGTATTGCGGAAGTGCTCGTGGACGGGGACAGGGTTTTAAAAAAGGGGCTGTACAAAAGTTTCACTTCCTCCATAATGTATCGCACCAACATTATAATGACATAGTGTAGCTATACTGTGACAAATTGTGTTGACAAATGGCGATGGCTCGTCTACTGGATCCAAAGTGGGACTTTTGATCGCACAGAATCACAGAAGACGTGACAGAAGTGTTAAGAGTTAAAAACTCCCTTTATGTCTCTATATAATCCTCCGCTACACTAATGCACTCATCCCAGTGTTTCACTAGTGCTTGGACACCATCAGGGAGAATGTTTTTACATAATACCATAGCCATGATAAGATCGCCTGCTTCATGTCTGAAACGCCAGACAGGGATTACAGTGGCAATAACTCCAAGCCGACTTCCAAGGCTACACTGAAAGAAAAGAATCTCCCGTCAACTTAAAGGAATAGAGGTGATGATTCGCACTATGTATTTTCGATCTGAACAGACCATAATTTCAAAAGAAAAAAATACAACACAATGCAATTCAGATTTCTGCATTAATTGAATGACATGTTTTAAATCCACAAAAAAGTGCAACCACATGCAGCAGATCTAAAATCAAGATTTGTGCAAATATTCACCAAGTGATTTTCATGCATGCAAAAATATCAATGAATACTTCCATATTAATGTTAATGAAGAAGTAGTGCATGAGAATATCTTCTCTATCAATGATCAACACCCTTTGCATTTCCACATCCATGTAATGGCTAACGAAAAAAGGGATAAATATAAGACTTTTATTTGTTCCGTTAAGTATATTGTATTGGTTCAGTCATCATTGGATTCTAGCATAATATGTGACCTTTCACAAAAATAAATAAATAAATAAATAAAAAAAAAGGTATTAAGTCACATTTTGTGTGATTTGAATTATGCATGTTTTCAGATTGTTGGTTCAATAAGCTCCATTTTCAAATGAAGTTATGCAAAACAAACCTGTGCAACTTAATACCTACTGTAACTTCATATAAGAAGTCGCAAAGAATGCATCTGTAAAAATTTGAATAAAATGAAAAAGTGTTTTTTTTAGCAGATTTTATTTAATAAACATAAATAAACATGGATTATTGCATCAATGTGGCATTGGATGGAAATAATAAAGTTCAAGCAATTAAGCTTGCTTTAATAGCATCTTGTTTGGTCAGGTGTTCAGCCAATAGATTCTCTATGGGGTTCAGGTCAGGTGAGTTGGCTGGCCCATCAAGCACAGTGATATTATGATCATAAAACCAGTTAGTGGCAGGAGAACCAGGTGGCACTGTGGGCAGATGCTACGTCCTACTGATCAGCATCTCCGTAACTCTTGCATTCAGCAGATGGAAGCATGAAGTGCTCTTAAATCACCTGATAGACAGCTATGTTGACTTTGGACTTTGGACCAACACCAGCAAATCATCACCAGCTGTGGAAACTTCACAGTGGACTTCAAGCAACTTGGACTTTTAACATTAACAGCTTAAGGTAGAATTCTGTGAACATCAAAATCCACATAAAAATCACGTTCTGAGTTATTTGATAGCTCATAAGGCAGCTTATAGTATTTTATAACGCATAGGAATTGCATTATTCTATGGCTAGATGCTACTACAGTTGCATTAGTGGACTCTGATCCTTCTCATGGACCGTTCAAATGTTTTACCCCGGCTAAGGGTCTTATCACCATACTGTGCTTAAAGTTTTCTGTAAATGTCAATCGCCTGTTTTACGCCTTCATTCACCATGAATTTCGTCTCATGTCCCGGTTTGACTTGAACACCCATCGGGTATATGTCGGAGATCATCTCATCAAATATAAATATTTGATGTAGAGTAAATAATTTAAGACCGCCAACTCTTGGTCCTTGGTGCTGAGAAGATCTCGGTCACTGGTGACAGTGCAGATCTCCTCACCTGCAGCAGTGTGGAGGTCAGCGCTGAGCTAAAACCCACACCGCCGCGGCTAATCAGCAGCTCAGAGAGTTTCCTCCAGCCCAGAGTTATAAAGGTCACGTCAGTCGTTCCTTTCTTCCTTCAGCGTTTACCATCTCACCTTCCGTCCTGATACGGCTCAAACCCGGAGGACTGGGACTCGATGCGAGCAGATTGTTTATTTCTCTGCACATTTCATTTTTTTTTTTTCTTCCTTCCCCACTGGATGAATTCATAGTGCCTTCCTGGTCGTCTGATGATCGCAAATTTGTTCCTGATGAATTAACAGAATAATTAACACCTTGAACAAATTATGACTTCTCAACCCAGTGCATGAAAAGTTACTACTTCTGCCTTGAAGACATTTTTATAATTGTCCAGGTACAGGCAGGAAGGCAGCGAGTGCTCCATTAATTTAATGGCTGCACAAATTACTCTACAAAATTGTAGAAAATGCACCAGGCTGAAGATTCGAATAAGATACTAACACTGGAAAGGATGGACCCCGAAAGTAAAAGTGGAGAGATTTGCACTTGAAACCTGCATGAACGCTCATAAATATTTATGGTTGCATAAATGGCATGAATAATAATACATGCACCGTTAGTATGTCACTTCCATAATGTCACTATACATAATCTTTAAATGTTTAAATGAATGTATGATGGAATACATAATGCCTTGTAATACATAATCTATAATGTGATATGTAACTTACATACAGTACACTAACACCTTTTTGCATTGAGCCTAGCATTAGAGTGTATAATTATAGCTTTATAGCTTAATTCTTCATAAAGTATACATAGAAACTGTGTCTGACTTCATAAGATCAGAGTACATAATGCATCATAATATATGAAATGGGTACTTATCAGTACAGGATACGTGACAGTAACTAATTGATACCTAGCCATGTACTGTAACAACTTGATAGTTTATAATGATAAATTGCATGTATATACAGTATATATACTTTATTTATTTATTTATTTATTTATTTATTTATTATAAATTGCGCTACACTGGAAATTAAGTATAATACACTCTGTAACCAAATATGCATTGTATACACTCACTGACCCATTCACTAGGTCCACCTTGCTAGAAATGGGTTGGACCCTCATTTGCCTTGAGAATATTTATTCTTCTTGGTCCATATTGAAATGATAACATCACCCAGTTGCTGCAGATTTGCAGGTCAGCTCCCGTTCCACCCTATCCGAAAGGTGCTCTGTTGGATTGAGATCTGGTGACTGTGAGTACAGAGATCTCGTTTTCATGTTCAAGAAACCAGTTTGAAATGATTGTGACATGACATGTTACCTTGTGGTCCTAAAGGAATGGACACGGTCAGCAACAATACTCAGGTAGGCCTTGGCATTTACGCCATGCTAGAAGGTGTAACGCCAAAGTGTTGCCAAAAAAATCTCCCCAACACCCATTACACCACCAGCAGCAGCCTGAACCACTGATACAAGGGAGGATGGATTCATGCTTTCATGTTCTTTATGCCAAATTCTGTCTCACAGCACAAATCGAGACTCATCAGTCCAGACAATATTTTTTTTTTTCAATCTTCTATCATTTAATTTTGGCGAGCTCATATGACCTGTAGCCTCAGTTCAAAAGCTACACTCGATGCTGCGTGAAAACGCTATGGGAACATCTCTTTGTTGTCCGGTTGTGAAGCCTGTACATGTCAAAACCGCAGAATACCTCGGCTTTTAACCTGTGCCAGTAATGACGTCACCGAATAAGGTGCACCTGCAGGTTATAAATAGGAGTGAACCGGAAACATCCTCAGATCTTTTTGTCTTCAGGACCGCTTTGTGTTTGCGTGTGCATGTGCAAGCCATAACGAAAGCAAAATAAAAAATAACAGCATTAACTCACTGATATGGCGGAGTTGCTTAAGAGATGTGTGCCTCCGTGCGATAGATGGCTTTCGAAGGGCGATCGCCATGAATTTTGTCTCGAGTGCCTGGGGGAAGAACACGCTCGCCTAGGGCTTCAGGGAGACTGTGAGTACTGTGATCTTCTCCCTATTAAGGTGCTTCGCGTGCGGCTCGCTTTCTTTAAAGAGAAACCGCGAGCCTCAGGAATGGTCTTGGATGGCCGTCCAGCACAAGGGAGCTAGAGAGGTCATCTTCTCGCGTGGCACATCAATTGCCTCGAAATGATGGCTCTGTTCTGGCCCTGAAACACTTCCTCCAGCAGTTGAGAGGCTACCATGTCCTAGTGCAGGTGGACAGCACTGCGGTAGTCTCGTACATAAATCGCCAGGGTGGACTGCGCTCGCGCCGCTTGAACAAGCTAGCGCACCAGGTTCTGCTTTGGGCACAGGACAAGTTCCTGTCCCTCAGGGCGATTTACATTCCAGGGCATATGAATGTAGGAGCAGACTTGCTATCCAGACAAGCTGTAAAACATGGGGAATGGAAACTCCACCCTGAAGTAGTCAGTCAAATATGGGAAAGATTTTATGTAGCAGAGGTGGACCTCTTTGCCTCACAAGAGGCAGCACAATGCCCCCTTTACTACTCTCTGACTCCTCCAGCTCCCCTGGGTCTGGGCGCAATGGCCGACACGTGGCCCAGGTTACGCCTTTATGCGTTTCCACCTATAGTTCTGCTCCCAGGAGTCCTGGCGAGGGTCCGTCAACAGGGGTTGCGCCTCTTATTGATAGCGCCCCATTGGCCGACCAGAGTGTGGTTCTCGGATCTAATATCTCTCCTCGACGGCTCACCCTGGGTGATTCGAGTGAGGAGGGATCTTCTGTCTCAGGCAGAGGGGACAATGCTTCATCCCCGGCCCAAGCTCTGGAACCTTCACGTTTGGCCCCTGAACAGGACCAACTAAGACATGCTGGGCTTTCAGCCAGCATAATTAAAACCATTTTAAGTGCCAGGGCTCCCTCCACTAGAAGAACTTATGCCCTCAAATGGAGTGTATTTTAAAATTGGTGCATGGCAAGACATGTAGACCCAGTTCACTGCCAGATTGCTTCAGTGCTGGAGTTTCTGTAAGAAAAGTTGTCCTCGGGCTTATGCCCTAGTACTCTCAGAACGTACGTAGCCGCTATTTCGGCTTGTCACGCTCTGAATGATGGGGTTTCTGTGGGGAAGCTCCATTTAGTTTCCCGTTTTATTCATGGAGCTAAACGGTTGGAGCCGCCCACTAGAGTGACGGTCCCTTCATGGGACTTAGCTATCGTACTCGAAGGCCTGGCCGACACCCCTTTCGAACCACTAGAGTCAGCGCCTGTCAGGCTTCTGTCTCTTAAGATGGTTTTTCTTATGGCTATTACTTCTTTGAAGAGGATTGGGGATCTGCAGGCTCTGTCAGTCTCCTCATCCTGCCTAGACTTTGCCCCTGGGCTAGTCAAAGCTATTCTGCATCCTCACCCGAACTATCTTCCCAAGGTTCCATTCTCGACCATGCACCCAGATGTTCTCGGAACCTTCTGTTGTTCTCGGAACCTTCACAGCTCCAGGGCAGGAAAGACTTCACTTACTGTGTCCAGTACATGCTCTTCAGATTTACATCCACTGCACTAGCCAGTGCCTTAAGTAAGAGCAGCTCTTTATTTGCCATGGGGGTCGCAACCGGGGGGCGGCTGCCACTAGACAGACTCTGTCACACTGTCATTGCCCTAGCCTATGAGGCGCGTGGTCACATTTCGCCTCTGGGAATCAGGGCTCACTCAACCAGGGGGATTGCCTCATCGATTGCCTTGGCAAGAGTCCTCTGGTTTGTTAGATCTTATAGTCTGGATGTCAATGCTACTCTGGGTTTGCGGATCCTTGAGTCAGCATCCCAGAGCTAGGTCTGAGACCTCCTCGGCTTGTGCGCACACGCTACACAACCTGGGGGTCCAGACACTTGCAGTGTGGCGGCGTTGGTATTCTCGTTCCCACAGCATTTTCACGCAGCATCGAGTGTAGCTTTTTAAAGGGAACATCTCGGGTTACTTGGCTGTAACCCTGTTCCCTGATAAAGCGGGAACGAGATGCTGCGTTCCTATGCCGCACTGCTGGCGTGCCTGGACGTCCTTCAGACAAAATTGACCTGAGGATGTTTCCGGGTCACTCCTATTTATAACCTGCAGGTGCACCTTATTCGGTGACGTCATGCCTGGCAGAGGTTATAAGCCGAGGTATTCGGCGGTTTTGACATGCACAGGCTTCACAACCGGACAACAAAGAGTTCCCATAGCATTTTCACGCTGCATCTCGTTCCCGCTTTATCAGGGAACAGGGTTACAGCCAAGTAACCCGAGACGTTCTTAGCTGACAGGAGTGACACCCAGTGAGCTCTTCTTCTGCTGTAGCACATCTGCTTCAAGGTCCGATGTGCCATGTGTTCAGGGATGCTCTTCGGCATACCTTGGCTGAGTTCCTGATGCCTTTCTATCAGCTTGAATCAGCCTGGCCGTTGTTCTCTGACCTCTGGCATCAACAAGGCATTTTATCCCAGACAACTGCCCTCAATGTTTTTTTTTTTCCCTTTTTCACACCATTTTCTGTAAACCCTACAGATGGTTGTGAGTGAAAGTCCCAGTCCCCAGTAGGACAGCAGTTTGGGAAATAACCAGACCAGCCCTTCTGTCACCAACAACCATGCCACACTTAAAGTCACAAAAATTCTCCATTCTTTGCTCTCCATTCTGATGCTCAGAACTTCACCAGATTAACCACAGTTTTTATTCCTTTAGTTATACATCATGGGCCATCATACATTATACTGTACATGACGATACACATTTTATCACAAAGTCACACATTATGAAACGAGGATACAAAGACATTATAAGGTTTTCTTGCACTACTTCATTAAGTCTTTACAATAGTTTGCTAAAAACACCCATGAATGCATTATAACACATCACGACTAGGTCATATGGCTATCACAAAGCCTGTCACCATCAGGAATATACACACTGCATGCCACGTTGGCTATAACGTCATGAATGCATTACATTACGAATACAGCAGACAGAGAACGTGATATTATTTTTGTGTTTTGTGATCCGATTCACTCTGTTTCTTTCTGTGTCGTCTCACGCTCTCCGTGCTCTCGGTATCGTCCACACTGCGGAGTGAGGGAATGAATTATTTATTCTGCTGCTGCGAGATAAAGTTAGAAACCATTAAAATGCTATTTGCACAAAATTATTATAGCATGTAAAGAAGAGGGTTTACATTATTTATTTCTGAGTCAGAATCTCATGGAGTTTAGCAGCTATTTTATTTATTTTATTCATGTATTTCTTCATTTGAGGATGTTTCATGCCAGGTGTAGGAACATAGTAGTTTCTATGCAGGCTATAAGTATAATGAAGTAATGCATGTATTCATATGTTTAATTCTAATTCTAATATGTATATACAAGCATACCTTTCCCAGTATGCCATGGCAACATTTTTTGATTAAAGCAAAATATACAGATAGTTTAATGATTTATGTATGACAGCATGACATGTCACAATAGATATATAGTATCTTATTATTATTATTATTATTATTATTATTATTATTATTATTATTATTATTCTTTCGGAAATGAAAAATCCAATATAGTAAATGACATGTTTGTTATATGAATGCAAATCCATGTTATATATGCATATAATCCATATAATCAGTATTTCTAACGGCAATTCTAGAGGCCCTCGTTACAGTTTTCCGCTAGCACTGAAGACGTCTGTCATAAGGATCGCCGATTCGACACAGCGAGGGCTACGGAGCATACGGACGCATCGACTCAGCACTCCAATAATCTAATCCCCCTAATCCACTATACACTTCTCTTCTCTTCTCTTTTCTTTTTTAAAATATATCTTCTGACATGTTACCTGTTTGACAGCCCAAGCTCTCGCAGTTACAAAAGGAAACAGGCTTAGCACTCGGAAATCATCATGGCTCTGATAAACTCAGTCTTTTCGCTAAAATGCTGTCATGGGAAAGGCGAAAAAATAAAGCATTTGTCTTGACATGTAAGCAGCGCTCGGGCTGTTTTCAGCTGATATCTGGGTCGTGTCCGTGATGGAAAGGTCGTGCTCGCAGGCAAACACTCGCCGTGAAAATATTTATCGATGCAGCTTCGGAGTCAGGCAGAACGCAATAGATTTGACTTGGTTAGGGATCTGATCTGATAATATTTGGTGATAATATCTTCAGAAATATCTAAACGGTTGTGTTTTTTTTTTTTTTGTTTGTTTTTTTTGCAGCCTACAGATAGACTTTTGCTAGGACTGAGAACACACAACCAAACCCAGAACGCAGCAACAGATATTAGTCTTGTTCTAGTTAATTTTTAGACAGATATTATTTTGTATTAAAAAATTAAATAAAAACATAGATAGATAACGTAGATGTAAGGCAGAATCCAAGACAGTCTTACAAAGAATTATTTAAGAATTTAACCATTTATAAGGTGCTATTTTTAAATGTTTTTATTTTGCAATTATTTAAATAATATTGCATTCTTGTCAATATGGATGCTTGTTGCCTCATAATGGTTACTAGATCCAGTCATGAGTAAAAACATGGTTATAACATTAAGGACTAATCGCACACTTAGGAGCAAAGAAACAAATATCAAACATCGTCCCGTTCCTTCATTAAATCTACACAGAATTGCTAATATTCTTAAAAATGTATGCGTGAAAGTTAGCAGCAGGCAGTTTTGAAGAGTTCACGCTGACTCCGGAGTAATGAGTGTATTTAAGAGCTCAGCTCTCTTTACTGAAGCACACCGCTGACCTTTAGTGGCCCGATAATGCTGACTGTCGCCCTCGGCTAACAGCTCACTGCAAGCTATTTATTTCGACACGGCCAAGCGGGAAACGCTAAGCAGCTCCTCGACTGCTAAGGCAAAAAAGAAAAAAAAAAGAAAAAAAAAAAAAAAACAGAGAGCAGATTTAGGAATTTAAAGGTTTAACAAAACTTAATAACAACTAAAGCACTGTTTTTAAATTTTAGATGATTCACTTATTTATTTATTCATTAACTAGTTATTATTCAGAAATATATTTAGTTTTAAAATACAATTAAGTTTTAAATTGAATAAAAAAAAATAAAAAAAAAAAAAATAAATAAAAAAAAAAAATATATATATATATATATATATATATATATATATATATATATATATATATATATAAAATAATACATTAATATTTATTTCAATTAAATACTTTATTTTTAAAAACTAAATATATTTATAAATAATATATTAATTGGTGGTGTAGCTACCTGTGGATTCATCAGCCATGACATCTACCTTCATAAGTCAATGTGCCAAAAGACATCGTACTGTGTACATCGGGAGCTGCGTAACTGGTGCTATTCTGACCATGTGCGTCATCATGGACAGCGAGTTAGAACGAGGAGCGAATGCCAAAATTTGGCATAAAACTGGGCAAATTTTCCACAGGGACGTTTGTTTAAGGTGTTCTTCGAGCGGCAGATGTGCTTCAGGAGCTGAAGAGAATCAATGGAAGATGAAGAGAAATCAAGAAGACCTTGAATGAGCTCAACACCTGAAAATGTTAAAACCATTGTCAGTCCTGAAGATAATGGAAAACTTCTAAGAAATTTTCCTCTTACTCTATAAATGTCTGATACTAAAAAAAAAAAATAAAAAATAAAAAATTGTCACCATGTCAGTGATGTTTAAATCCGGTTATATGAAGCATCTAATGTACAAGTCCCTCTGCATGAACTGTTGCTGTAGAAATGATCATTTTAAAACAAAAACAAGCACATTACAGTATATAAATCTGAAATTAGATCCTGCGTTACTGCCAGAGCTGCTGCTGGAGGAAATTCATCAGACCAATCAGAGTTGGCCAAGACACACCAATAATATATAGATGCTAAATTAGGAAAGATGAAACTTATTCAAAAAAGGGAAGAAATAAACTTGATATGCACACACACACACACACACACACACACACACACACACACACACACACACACACAGTTAACAGAGAGTATAAAATGCAATTAGAAAAGCAATCAACTCTAGCAATGTGCTTTATTATCGCAGCAGCGCTCGAGCGTTGCTCTTGTTCCAATCGAGTCTGAAATCGTGACTGTACGCACAAAAACGTTCTAATTAAACAGAAATCGATTATTCAGCAAAAACGCAAACCGTAACAGGGATCAGAACAAGTACAAAGATGTGCAGGTTGAAACTCAGGGGCGTCATTTCCAACATACACATAAAACAAACACACACACACACACACACACACACACACACACGCACACACACACACACACACACACACACACATGCATTTATCTCACTATACTTCCATTAAAATAATTTGCTAATTCAGCTAATGAACGCGACGCTACACCGAAATTTTACTTTACCATCAGAAGGCGAATTGTAATTTACAGTAGCACATATGCTTTCTGTCAAATCTGTAAGTACATTATGGATGAGGCATTAATGGATGTTTTTCTTTTTGGCCGTTCAGGCATAAATAAGAATATTGCTGCATAATTCACTTAATCCGACAGCAGCGCGGAGATGATCCATGTGAAAGCGTAGCGGCCCAGAGCGCGGTGATTATTCAGCGTCTTAATCTCTATTCAATCAAAAGTCCAGATCATAGTGATGTTATAAATATGCATTTTATTTCCGACCAAATTAATAATTGCAGGTGAGAGTGTAGCACTTCACTGTGCTATAATAAACTCGAATAAACTGTCCCTGCCACGTGGTGCAAAAGTACACAACAGACTAACATGACTAACATCCTGAGAGACTTTTTTTTTTTTTTTTTTTTCAGAAATGGCTTATTTTGTTGCTGAGGAAAGGTGTGATAGGATTTAACAGCGGCTCAGAGATTTGTACATTTTCACAAACTTTAATTCAAATTAAGATCTTTTTTCGATACATGGTACCATTTATATGGATCCACCTTAATAAAATGGGAATGGTTGGTGATATTAACGTCCTGTTTGTGGCACATTAGTATATGCGAGTGGGCAAACTTTTCAAGATGGGTGGTGACCATGGTGGCCATTTGGAAGTCGGCCATCTTGGATCCAACTTTTGTTTTTTCAATAGGAAGAGGGTCATGTGACACATCAACCTTATTGGGAATTTCACAAGAAAAACAACGGTGTGCTTGGTTTTAACGTAACTTTATTCTTTCATGAGTTATTTACAAGTTTCTGACCACTTATAAAATGTGTTCAATGTGCTGCCCATTGTGATGGATTGTCAATGCAACCCTCTTCTCCCACTCTTCACGTTGGCAGAAAACTCACAAACTCAAGTTCATGTCACTGGTTGTTGGCGGATTCTCACATGATTTACACTGGATTTTTTATTAGAATTATTATACACCGCAGGAGAAATGCCAGTATCCGTAGTTTCAGGTGCTGCACATCTCGTATCTTCACACCATAGACAATTGCCTTCAAATGATCCCAAAGATAAAAGTCTAAGGGGGTCAGATCGGGAGAACTTGGGGGCCATTCAACTGGTCTGACACGAACCCACATTGGATAGATCCCTCCAAGACTGTAGGAATCAAATCCTGAGGCATGTGACGTAAAACGGCGGCCACTTGGAGGACGGCGAAACAGACAAACAGCACTGCTGTGTAACCGAAGCGTCTCAGACTGCGATCACAGACCAGACGGTGATGTTAGTGACACTCTGAACTCTCTCTGAAGCTCTGAAGCTTTTCTGGAGGCTAAAAAAGATCATCTGAGCGGAGAAGGTGGAGTCACGAGCTCCCCTGGAGGCAAATACAAGAGGAGGAGTGAATCCCACGAAAAGGCATGAAGAGAAGCTGATCTAATCCTGATATCCATCAAGCTGGGATTAACTTCACAGTGCAGATGCAGAGCTGATACCATGATACCATATGCTCCATCCTCTGAGCTCTCATAGCAGTGAGCCGCGGAAAAAAATCATCCGACATCCAACTTAACGATACAGAGACGTGTGAGGGGAAAACGGCTTGAGAACTATAGAAGGATGATATCTTAATGTCCACAGATCTGCACCATCAAATGTAAACTATAGCATTAATTAATCACTTCATAATTATCAACATTAATAAACATAAAAAAATATATAAGAATTTTTAACTGAGTTTGCATTTTTACTTTTTAATTCAACAATTAATAAAACAAAAATATGCATGCAATTTTAAAAAGTTACATTTTCTCAGATTTTGAAACGCATTTAAAATGTCGTGTTTTTATATTTAACTTGAAAAACTAAATATTTTTGAAAATAAAAAAACATTTAACCTAAAAAAATTAACTATTAAAATATTTTATTTTATATATAAATAATTGATTCATGAAATATCAATTATAGCAAGTTGAAAATGTTATAAAAGCAATACAATTTTTTAAATATAAATATAAATACAAAAATAAAAGCAGTTGTTTAACAGAATAAAGTGTCAGACAATGTTGCCTTTTAAATAGCCAGCTTTAAATAAAACGATAGTCTGAAATCAAGAAGTCAAAGTAAAAATTTGATTTAGGAAAGGTAGAGCAATGTGAGGTTGATACTGTAATTCATCCATGCTCTAGATTTTGTTTATCGTCACAGAACACCTTTCATTTTTTTTGAATAGATTGCTTTTTTACAGACCTATATTACAATAACAAATATATAAAATGCAAATTTCGAGTTTCACTGCTATCTTACATGCTTTTCTTGCTAAATATATGCTGCATTTTAACTGCAACCCTAAAATAAAAATATGACATTCATTATTTAGGTAATTCAGGTTTCTTCCAGGAAGTTTACTTTTATTTAAATCCAGCGCTATTCATTTTGTAAATGCATATTTTATTCTCACGTTCAGTAATAAAGCACAATTATTGGAAAACAATCAGCTTCAGGGTGAGAAAATAAACACTGCATCAGTGAGCGTTAGAAAAGTGTTGCTATGATTTTAATCTCTTGTTCCTGCTTCGAGCTGTGTGGTTGTGAATCTGTTGAAACTCCACATGGTTTTGCTATAATTAGGAATAAACCTGTTGTTACGGTGCAGCATGGCTGCGAATTAATGGAACGTTTCCTGTCGGAGCTGTAACGGAGAAAATCCCAATCACGCCGGATGGTCTTTAAAGTCTCTTAGCGGACACAGATTGACTGCTGGATCAGATGCAGTTGGAAGGGCATGTATTCGACCCAGACGTATGTGAAAGGGCATCCAGACCATCACTGACTACAAACCAACAACAAAGACTCTACCAACAAGCAACAATGAACACTTCTGTGCTTCCTTAAAGGCAACAGGCAGCTCATTACAAATGGTGACCTTTCTACAGCTGAGCATCCTCTCTCACTCTCTATATACTTTAGATGTGCAAAGTATACTATATATGCAATGTAAAGTCACTGGCACTGATGAAATATCCTGGAGTGTACTGGACAGCTGGCATAAGTGTTCATTTTAAATGATTTCCACTAAACACATTGAAATAAGATGCTTTAGACTGCACTGGACCACCACCGGATTGTATGAATTTCTACAAAACGTGATTCTATCTATAATACAACAGTTCCATTATGCAAGCACAACAGCTTCATTATCAAACTAAAGAAAGTTCATCTTTCTGAGCAGATCTTAATCATTGCATGATTGAGAGCATCCTAACCAACTCCATCAGAGTATGATATGGCAGATACACAATATCTGAATACAACACATTATTAGTGTCTAACAACCAGCCAGTAAACATGTTCTCCATTGTGGATTCAACACTGTAGAGCATGCAGGAACATCAGGGACTCTCTGTTAGTAGGTCGGTATGGCCCATAGTACAGGGGTATAGGAGAGAGCTGCTGCCTGCCAAAACTCAAAACATTCAGGAAGTGTGTGTATTCCAAAACACTCGTAAACCAAATCTTCCCATAAGAAATAATGAAAACTCAAATAATTAGTTCCACAGCCCAAAAAAATAAATACAAAAAAATAATTAATACAATATACAAAGTAAATATAAAACAAATTAACCTGCACTTTACCTTTAAAAAAAGTTAGTGTTTCACGCAGGTGCCATGTATGTGTGTGTGTGTGTGTGTGTGTGTGTGTGTGTGTGTGTGTGTGTGTGTGTGTGTGTGTGTGTGTGGAATTAGCCCCTTCCCTCGCCTCGTCTTACACAGTAAAACTCCTCCTCCCTCCCCCCACCTCACTTTTTAAGTTTCACTACACACACACAACGGAAACACTGTTTTAACGGGAAAAAAAGAAATCTCTCTAATGACACTCGAGCGCAGACTAACGGAATCACTGCTGTAAAGTAAAAAAAAATAAATAAAATGAACCAGCACCTTATCTTTGAATCGCGACAGAGCAGAGTTTCTGTGTAGAGCAGAGTGTGTGTGTCTGTGTGAAGCCGGTGAGGGGGGGTGTAAAGGCGAGAGAGTGTGTGTGTTTATGTTGGTGTGTGTGTGTGTAGGTGTCAAAAAACTTGGCACTCATACACCAAGACATGCTCGTTTTTCAAGTCAAAATGTATCTTTGCTCGTCTTTGGAACACTCGTAAACCGAGTTACTCACAATCTGAGGTTCCACTGTAATGTTTTGTTACTCCAAAGTAATTGCTTCCAAATTGTTCCAAATCGGCTCTAAAACCCCCTGTTAATCTGTTCATGACGATTGACTTCATAAGTCACGTAATTAGTAAATTTAGTCCACCTGTGTGATATTTAATCTTAGTATGAATACAGCTGTTCTGTGAGGTTTTTTGTAAACAACATTAGTGAATAAACATCAACACACCAGACTGGCCAGGGATAACATTGTGGAGATGTTTAAAGCAGGGTTAGGTTATAAAAAAAAATAATTAAAAAAAATAGCCCAAGCTTTGAACATCTCGTGGAGCAGTGTTTAATTCATCATCTGAAAATGGAAAAGATATGGCACACCTGCAACCTACCAAGACATGGCCTTCACCTAAAGCAGTCAAGAGACTCATGGAGCTTGGGTGGGAGAATGTGTCCGCATTCCACAAATCTGGCATTTATGGCAGAGTGGCAAAAAGAAAGCCGTTGTTGAAAGAAAGCCATGTGGGGACATAGCAAACATGTGGAAGAAGATGCTCTGGTCAGATTTTTGATCTAACACTGCACATCACCCTGCATGCACCATCCTCCCTCTGAAAAATAGTGGTGGCAGCAAGTTGTGGTGATGCTTTCCTTCAGCAGGGGCAGGGAAGCTGGTCAGAGTTGGTTGGAAGATGGAATGGAGCAATATACACCAAATACAGGGCAATCTTAGAAGAAAACCTGTAAAAGACTTAGATTTAGGCATTTGACTTGAGACTGAAGCGGTGGTTCACCTTCGAGCAGGACAACAACCCTAAACATAGAGCATTTAGGCATTTGACTTGAGACTGAAGCGGAGGTTCACCTTCCAGCAGGACAACAACCCTAAACATAAAGCCAGAGCTACAATGGAATGGTTCAAAGTGTAATAATATTAAAGCATATTCATTAGAATGGCCCAGTCAAACTCTGGATGTGCAAAGCTGGTAGAGACACATCCCAAAAGACCTACAGCTGTAGTTGCAGCAAAAGGTAGTTTTACAAAGTATTGACTTATTGCGGCTGAATACAAATGCAGGCCACACTTTTCAGATATGTATTTGTAAAAAAAAAATCAAAACTATTCATTATTTTCTTTTCACTTCACAACTACAGTATGTGCCACTTTGTGTTTGTCTGTCACATAAAATCCCAATAAAATACAGTCGTGGCCAAAAGTTTTGAGAATTACATAAATATTGGAAATTGGAAAAGTTGCTGCTTAAGTTTTTATAAAAGCAATTTGCATATACTCCAGAATGTTATGAAGAGTGATCAGATGAATTGCATAGTCCTTCTTTGCCATGAAAATTAACTTAATCCCGAAACAAACTTTCCACTACATTTCATTGCTGTCATTAAAGGAGCTGCTGAGATCATTTCAGTAATCGTCTTGTTAACTCAGGTGAGAATGTTGAAGAGCACAAGGCTGGAGATCATTATGTCAGGCTGATTGGGGTAAAATGGGAGACTTGAAATCATTGTTCTTTCATTGTTAACCATGGGGACCTGCAAAGAATATTGTGGCTACTAAGATTGCACCTAAATCAACAATTTATAGGATCTTCAAGAACTTCATGGAAAGAGGTTCAATTCTTGTTAAGAAGGCTTCAGGGCGTCCAAGAAAGTCCAGCAAGCGCCAGGATCGTCTCCTAAAGAGGATTCAGCTGCGGGATCGGAGTGCCACCAGTGCAGAGCTGCTCAGAAATGGCAGCAGGCAGGTGTGAGCGCATCTGCACACACAGGGAGGCCAAGACTTTTGGAAGATGGCCTGGTGTCAAGAAGGGCAGCAAAGAAGCCACTTCTCTCTAAAAAACATCAGGGACAGATTGATCTTCTGCAAAAAGTATGGCGAATGGACTGCTGAGGACTGGGGCAAAGTCATATTCTCGGATGAAGCCTCTTTCCGATTGTTTGCGGCATCTGGAAAAAGGCTCGTCCGGAGAAGCAAAGGTGACGCTACCATCAGTCCTGTGTCATGCCAACAGTAAAGCATCCTGAGACCATTCATGTGTGGGGTTGCTCCTCATCCAAGGGAGTCGGCTCACTCACAATTTTACCCCAAAACACAGCCATGAATAAAGAATGGTACCAAAACACCCTCCAACAGCAACTTCTTCCAACAATCCAACAACAGTTTGGTGAAGAACAATGCATTTTCCAGCACGATGGAGCACCGAGTCATAAGGCAAAAGTGATAACTACGTGGCTCGGGGACCAAAACGTTGAAATTTAGGGTCCATGGCCTGGAAACTCCCCAGATCTTAATCCCATTGAGAACTTGTGGTCAATCCTCAAGAGGCGGGTGGACAAACAAAAACCCACTAATTCTGACAAACTCCAAGAAGTGATTATGAAAGAATGGGTTGCTATCAGTCAGGATTTGGCCCAGAAGTTGATTGAGAGCAGCCCAGTCGAATTGCAGAGGTCCTGAAAAAGAAGCGCCAACACTGCAAATACTGACTCTTTGCATAAATGTCATGTAATTGTCGATGAAAGCCTTTGAAACTTATTAAGTCCTTGTAATTATATTTCAGTACATCACAGAAACAACTGAAACAAAGATCTAAAAGCTGTTTAGCAGCAAACTTTGTGAAAACTAATATTTGTGTCATTCTCAAAACTTTTGGCCACGACTGTATATTTACGTTTCTGGTTGTAACGTGACAAAACGTGGAAAATTTCAAGGGGTATGAATACTCTTGCAAGACAAGGTTGAATCGCTCTCTAGTCCCTGATCAAGGGCATTGCTTGGTGTATGTGTGTGTGGGGGACAAGTGACGCCCTACATAGTGCAGTAGCTTTCCATTTAAAGCTATTTGGGATTCAACACTGGAATCCAGAAGTTAATGAAGCTGATATTCTAAAGTGGAATAAGAGGAAACATAAAGTAAATCAGGACTGACCACCTCCATGGTTGATTCTCCTCGCCTTTTAGCTGCACAGTACCGGCGTGGAAGGATATGTGTTGGGGGTCAAATAAAGAAAAACAAATCATGATCTGTGGATAATAAATGTTGTTTGTAGAACTGTTGAATAAAAGCAATATCACACTTGAGATTGTGCTGTTGTATTAAATATCAGCACAGCTGTGATACAGAATCTTCAGTACTCAGACAGTGCCCTCATGCCTATGACCACATCATAGCCATGTCGAGATTCAGCTTTTTCAGTGTTTGGGCATAAATATGTTTCATTTCTTTTCTTCTTCTTCTTACCATTGTTATTATTATTATTATTATTATTATTATTATTATTATTATGTTTACATGGTAGTTAATGACTCGTGTAATGTGAAGCAAGAAGAAAGTTGGTTATAAACAAATAAATAAATAAGAATATGATTTTTCGGGATTTGATTTTGCAGTTTTTTTCTTTTTTTTTGTAAACTCTAAGTGTGTCATTAGCGAATCAGCAGGGGAATTTTTTTTTTTATTTATTTTTATTTTTTTATTCAGACACACTAATAAAGGCGAAGCAAAATGAGGAGAAATGAAGTTGTAATAGCCAATGTGCTTTACTTAATCAGATTCAGAAGGGCTAATAAAAGGCATCTCTCTTTAATCCCTCATTAATTAAAAAGAGGATTTAACGAGAGCTGCATGGCATCCTGTACAGGGAAGGATATTCGCCCAGTTCTGGAGATAAAGTTCATTTAGGAAAGTGAAAATCTCTCACCAACTGCAGAGTATTTCTTTTCTGGTTCTGGAGGTCAGTGAAGCTTCTGTTAGCGATGGAGCTGAATTAGAAATGATTCATGCAGAAGGAAAAGCCTTTAATTACCCATTAATTGTTCTATGCTGATAAACTTCAGATGATTCATGGTTTCTTTGGTTTTGACATTCTGGAGGACGGTTCAAAGATTATCCACACTCCGACTGTACAAATTCTTTTAATTATTCAAGACAAATACATAATTTTTCCACATAATCTCCTTGAGTTTCAATAAACTTTGTCTGTCTGTCCTAAACCTCATTAAAAAAGAATTGAGGCGGAGCTGCGAGCCACGAATGCACCAGTTCTTCACTTCTTTGAAGTTCTCCATCCATTCCTACATACTTATTCATGACAAAACGCAGATAAGATATAATATAATCAGAGTGCAGATTATTCTTGACTCGTCCGTGTACAATATGTTGAACAGAATGTTGGTTTATTGGACGCTAAAGAGTTCTTAGACTCCTCAAAGCCTTCTTGAGAGGGACCCGTTGTCCACATAGTGGTCGTCCGGTGTCCTGGAGGAAAGTTCTAAGTGTATAAATCCTCGAAAATCATCAATAAATCTGATTCCTTTAGTATTTTCATCAGTGCTAATGGATGCTGTGGGTTCCAGGTCGGTTCCCCGCTGTTCTTTAGGTTTAATTCATTGTTATTAAAATGAAAACATTTATGGCGTCTAAGAAATTGGCTGCATCACTTTGCAATTAACGCCGACCCCCAGCCACCTGCGTTCCTGCGGCTTATACGGCACCGCGAACAGATCGATACGCATTCTCTCGGGCTGTTTGCTCCTCGCTCACGACTTACAGCCTGAGACGGTGCTAAAAGCTTCACTAAATGTAGATCAATCGAGCGTTTCACACCGGAACATTGAACAGAGCATTATTTTAGAACACCGGCAGCTCTTGTGTCTCGCCTCTGAACTTTTAGCCTCTCTGCTCATTTTAATTAAAAAGTGTACGGGAGGAGAGAGACACACAGAGGAACATAAAGCAGGCAGGAAATTACAGTAATAATAATAATAACAGGAAGGAATAATGCACTTTGTGTTGCTGTGACAGTAGGAATAATTAGTGACAGAATCAGTTTGCACTCCACACATAATTGTTCTTTTCATCTTTCATTTCTCCTCCATCAAGGCAATTACTGCATAGACCAGCTACAAATATTAAAAGATGTCATACTTTATAATCTGTTTATATAATGAAACCGCTTATTTCCTGTTCTCGCCTATATTATAGCGCCGATAAACAATCGTTCCCTCACCAGCCTCTCTTTGCTCTCTCACACTTTAAATGGCAGAAAATTATTTAATAGAAATACTATACTTATGTTAAATAAAACCTAGAAAGCAAACTTCTCCTTTATGAAGACACCTTTCTGCAGTATGTCTTATTAGTTTAAGGAAACTTTGCCATATCAACATTTTTATTTAAAGTTAAAAAGCTGAACTTTTTGACTTGAGTCAAATTTTGATCGCTTCATTTGTGGTGTCCAGTGGCTAAATGGGAGAAGAAAAAAAAAAAAATTATTTATTTTTTTATTTTTATTTTTTTCATTTTCTTTGCTCATATCTTTGCTCTAAAAAATTATAGACCTTACTGTCTTTTTGCAGCATCACAACATTTCTGTTCTATTCTATTTGTAATAAATGTCTATTTAAAATCGGATTCATTCTTGTCTGAGATCCTGTATTAATGCTGCGAGTGTCAAACCACTCCTTAAAGTCTTACAGTGTAAGGTCATTCAGTACATTCAGGTCGCCAGCTGACTTAATTTTATTGCCACATAATGTTGGCAAGCAGAATGGAAGCTGAATAACCCAGTACCAATGTTCATTCTCCACTCTGCTTCAGCTTAAAGACCTGAACAGTGGTGCTGAGGAATGGCACCCACCTAACCTCATTCGTCTGCTGCTGAGGATTGTTTGGGTAATATGTCATGCCGCAGTCCTCATTTGTCCCAGGCTGTAATACACAGTGACATAGAGAAGATGCCCACGATGTTTCAGAAAGGGTTTTCTTTAAGGTGTTACATATTATTCCTCTAATACATTGGCATTTTGGCTAATCTGTGCCCAACGCAGCTTCCTTATGTTGTCTTTCACTTTCTTCAACCCCATTTGCTCTGCTGCTTGGTGCATGAATTCTTTGCTATAGAGTTGTGAATTGTTTGTGCTCCATCAGGTTGCTCTTTTAGCGGCTTCATTCACAGTGTTAGGCCTGTGGCCCAGTCAGTCTCAAGTGGTCCTTATTGTACTCTATTTGTAGCTTGTCTTGTTCTCTCTTATGTTCATTTCTTTACATGATTCAGCAAGCTATAACAATGCAGTGGAGGTGAGTGTACCAGCACTATAACAGTTCTTCCTGAATATACTTTCTGAGCTTTTGCTCCTCTTTCAAGTTCAAGAAGCTGAATTTAATGTAGCTGTTCCATTTATTTGCACTTTTCTTTCATTCATTTGATTTCTGTTTTTTTTTTTTTTCCCTCTCAACACTGTTTGGTCTTCTCTCAGTAGGAGAAAGGACATTTATGATTACATTTTAATTGTTGTTTGGTTGTTTCAGAAACATCACCCAATCCGTCCCCAATCCAACATGAAGCATTATTTTCTGCAATGCCAGAGGGCTACAATGCTGCATAATTGTGAAAATAATTGTTGCTGTGGTCAGTACATGGTATGATCAGTGAGGAGTGGAATTGGTATTGATATGTATCTTACTAAATTAAGTTGGTACAGATTGCTAGATTCCCCTTCAGACACATTGTTTGCCCCCAACAACCCATCCCCCCCACCCCATTTGTAGCTTAGGGGTACAGCTGGGAAACGCCTGACCAGCATGATATTGCTAGATTTAGATAGCTCTTGATGAGTGTTAATGGTATTTCTTTGTCATAGTTGATTTGAAATGTTGTTTGCACTCCTTTCCAAACATTAAATATAAAAGTATCCATGATCTCGTATCTACATTAATTTCTTTCTTTTTTTTTCATTCAGTTGAAAGGTTTGTTATTAGGGAGTATGAACTATTATTTGTTTTTGTATCATTAGGTCAAATCAATAGTAGGCGCTACAGGACTTCTACCCCAAATTTGCGCCGGGTGTACCCATTGTGGTCCCCATACCCACACAAGAACCGTTTAGTCCATGTTTGGTTCCCTTTCAAAAGCTACACTCGATGCTGCGTGAAAACGCTATGGGAACATCTCTTTGTTGCCCATTTGTGAAGTCTGTGCATGGCAAAACCGCCGAATACCTTCGGCTTATAACCTCTGCCAGGCATGACGTCACCGAATAAGGTGCACCTGCAGGTTATAAATAGGAGTGAACCGGAAACATCCTCAGATCTTTTTGTCTTCAGGACCGCTTTATGTTTGCGTGTGCATGTGCAAGCCGTAACGAAAGCAAAAATAAAATAACAGCATTAACTCACCAATATGGCGAAGTTGCCTAAGAGATGCGTGCCTCCGTGCGATAGATCTCTTTCGGAGGGCGATCTTCACGAGTTTTGTCTCGAGTGCTTGGGGGAAGAACACGCTCGCCTCTGGCTTCAGGGAGACTGTGAGTACTGTGATCTTCTCCCTATTAAGGTGCTTTGTGCGCGGCTTGCTTTCTTTAAAGAGAAGCCGCGATCCGTGGCGCATTCTTGGGGCTCGCGTACTGATCTGGCAGACGCGCACGAGATGGAATTTCCGATTTCTCTCTCGCTCTCTCCGGATCAGGAAGTTTTAGCTTCTGCTTCGCAAGCGCGCTCCGGCACCTCTTGTGTAGGAGCGGAAGAATCCTCCTCTCTCGCTTCCATGGAAGTAGCCTCCTCACAACGCTCCTCCAGTGCTGACAGAGCTTATGAGGAATTATTAGAGGGTATAACGCGTGCGGTCGAGCGATTGCATATCGACTGGCCGCAGAAGCGAGATTCCCCCAAGCGTTCGAGATTGGATGACAGGTTTCTGTCAGGTGGCCGGGAGGAGGAGCCTCAACGTCTCTCTCTCCCCTTCTTTGGTGACCTCCATGATGAACTAACTCTTTCATGAAGCAAGCCATATTCATTGCGTGTTTTTGTGCCATCGACTTCAACTTATTCGAATATCGTTGATGCGAAAGGACACGGTTATATGATGATGCCCCAGATAGAAGAGACGCTTGTGGGCTATCTCTCTCCTGGGACATCATCTTCCCTGAAAAAGCCTACTCTCCCTTCCAAGCCGTGGAGATTGACATCTGCTTTGGTGGTGAAAGCTTTTCAGGCAGCAGGTCAGGCTGGCGCTTCACTGCACACCATGGCGGTTTTGCAGGCCTACCAGGCTGACCTGCTGAAGGACCTGAGCACCGGCGGGGTTATTGATGACAGGGCGTTTGCAGAGCTGCGCCAAGCCACAGACCTGTCTCTCCGTGCAACCAAGCAGACGGCCCGTGCTGTGGGCCGTTCTATGGCTGCCATGGTATCCACGGAGAGGCATCTGTGGCTGAACCTCACGGGCATCGAGGATAAGGATCATGCTGTCCTTCTTGATGCCCCCGTCTCGCCTTCCGGCCTCTTTGGCGACTGTTAATTCTGTTAATAACCACAAGGTTTCCGGAGGCGAAGCTATATGAACAGGCTTTTGGGAGGTTCCTTCCACGCCGTGCTCAAGAACCGGGACCGTCGGCCCCGGCCAGGTCTGGCCCCTATCATGCATGAGGTGCAGAAGGAGAGTGTGACCAGCCGCGCCCCGGAGTGCCGGTCTCCAACAAAAAGTTGGGTGTTCGGGCATCTCCTGCCACACTTCAGGATACCCAACACCTAACACCCCCCCATCCAGCCGAAGTGTCAAAGCTCGTGCCCCTTTCAGAGAATCTGGCAGCGTGGAAACTACTGTCAGGCGTATCTCCTTGGGTACAAAGGACTGTAGCCACAGGCTACAGGATTCAGTTTGCACATCATCCTCCGCGTTTCAACGGCGTGGTCTCCACTTTTGAGAAACCGGACCGAGCACATCTGCTGCCCCAGGAGTTACAGACTCTGCTGGGCAAAGGGGCCATAGAACATGTTCCCCTCCCAGACAGACAGTCGGTACTTTTTAGTGCCCAAGAGATGGGGAGGGGGGGTTGCGTCCAATCTTGGATCTTCGCAGCTTGAACCGCTATCTCAGGAAATCCAGATTCAAAATGTTGACTGTCAAAATAATTGTTTCTCAAATCCAACCAGAGGATTGGTTTGTGACAATCGATCTCAAGGACGCATATTTCCATATAGAAATATTGCCACAGCACAGGAAGTTCCCGAGGTTCGCTTTCGGGGGCGAAGGTTACCAGTATCGGGTCCTTCCATTTGGCCTAGCTTTGTCACCCCGCACATATACAAAATGCATGGATGCAGCTCTGGCTCCTTTCTGGATCCAGGGCATCCATATTTTGAATTACATAGACGACTGGCTGATTCTGGCCAGGAGCTAGCGCTTTGACATCGGGATGTCGTCCTAGCCCATCTTCATTCTTTAGGATTGAGACTCAATGCCACAAAAAGCGTTCTCCTTCCTGTTCAGAGGACAACATATTTGGGTGTCACATGGGATTCGGTCAATGCGGGCACAGTTGTCTCCTGCTCGTGTCGAATCCATTCTCAACACCCTGAAGGAAATCAAGCTAGGCCAGAAGGTCACTGTTCATCACTTTCAGAAATCTTTAGGCTTCATGGCGGCTGCGTCCACGGTGATACCTTTGGGCCTTCTGCACATGAGAGCATTTCAGTTGTGGCTAAGAGCCAGGGGGTTTCATTCAAGGGCCAACCCCCAGAGGCTAATAAGGGTTACGCGCCGGGGGCTTCGTACCCTTTCTATGTGGTTCAGACCCTGGTTTCTGACTTTGTGTTCCACTCTAGTTCTGTCTTGTCGTCGCAAGATGCTAACGACAGACGCTTCCCTCACGGGCCTGGGTGCGATCTTGGATGGCCGTCCAGCACAAGGAAACTGGAGAGGTCATCTTCTCACATGGCACATCAATTGCCTCGAAATGATGGCTCTTGTTCTGGCCCTGAAACACTTCCTCCAGCAGTTGAGAGGCTACCATGTCCTAGTGCGGGTGGACAGCACTGCGGAAGTCTCGTACATAAATCACCAGGGTGGACTGCGCTCGCGCCGCTTGAACAAGCTAGCGCACCAGGTTCTGCTTTGGGCACAGGAGAAGTTCCTGTCCCTCAGGGCAATTTACATTCCAGGGCATATGAATGTAGGAGCAGACTTGCTATCCAAACAAGCTGTAAAAGAAGGGGAATGGAAACTCCACCCCGAAGTAGTCAGTCAAATCTGGGAAAGATTTTACATAGCAGAGATGGACCTCTTTGCCTCACAAGAGGCAGCACAATGCCCCCTTTACTACTCTCTGACTCCTCCAGCTCCCCTGGGTCTGGACACAATGACCCACACATGGCCCTGATTACGCCTTTATGCGTTTCCACCTATAGTTCTGCTCCCAGGAGTCCTGGCGAGGGTCCGTCAACAGGGTTTGCACCTCTTATTGATAGCGCCCCATTGTCTGACCAGAGTGTGGTTCTCGGATCTAATATCTCTCCTCGACGGCTCACCCTGGGTGATTCCAGTGAGGAGGGATCTTCTGTCTCACGCGCAGGGTACAATACGTCAGCCCAAGCTCTGGAACCTTCACGTTTGACATGCTAGTACTCTCAAAACGTACATAGCCGCTATTTCGGCTTGTCACGCTCTGAATGATGGGGTTTCTGTGGGGAAGCACCATTTAGTTGCCCGTTTTATTTGTGGAGCTAAACGGTTGAAGCCGCCCACTAGAGCGACGGTCCCTTCATGGGACTTAGCTATCGTACTCGAAGGCCTGGCTGACACCCCTTTCGAACCACTAGAGTCAGCGCCTGTCAGGCTTCTGTCTCTTAAGATGGTTTTTCTTATGGCTATTACTTCTTTGAAGAGGATTGGGGATCTGCAGGCTCTGTCAGCCTCCCCATCCTGGCTAGACTTTGTGTGTGATGCGGCATGCTGGTCCTCTCCGCACACGTTTGTTAGATTTTATAGTCTGGATGTCAATGCTACTCCGGGTTCGCGGATCCTTGAGTCAGTATCCCAGAGCTAGGTCTGAGACCTCCTCGGCTTGTGCGCACACGCTACACAACCTGGGGGTCCAGACACTTGCAGTGCGATGGCGTTGGTATTCTCGTTCCCACAGCATTTTCCCGCAGCATCGAGTCTAGCTTTTGAAAGGGAACGTCTCGGGTTACTTGGCTGTAACCCTGTTCCCTGATAAAGCGGGAACGAGATGCTGCATTGCTAGCGTGCCTGGATGTCCTTCAGACAAATTGACCTGAGGATGTTTCTGGTTCACTCCTACTTATAACCTGCAGGTGCACCTTATTCGGTGATGTCATGCCTGGCACAAGTTATAAGCCGAAGGTATTCGGCGGTTTTGACATGCACAGGCTTCACAACCGGGGAACAAAGAAATGTTCCCATAGCGTTTTCACGCAGCATCTCATTCCCGCTTTATCAGGGAACAGGGTTACTGCCACGTAACCCGAGACGTTTGCCATGTTTGGAAACTTTGGAGTCCTTAAAGAATCCTTTGCACTGCATAGTTAATGGTAACATCCTATTTACTTACACTAACACATACAGCCTGTCAGTAGGTTTTCTTTTTTTGTTGTTTTAAGGAAAAAAGGGCACTTTTAAGCGATTAAGAGTGCTTAGCATCCATCTTCTGTGGAGAGAGCTTCAAAGTGAGAAACATTTCTCTGTTGGTTCTGTAACCATTCTTATAACAATTTCCTGATGGGGACATGTTATATAGTTTCTGATATTTTTCTTTGAACTATATTAATTTTAGCATGCTCCCCCTCTTTGTCTCCTTTAGAGGTTGAGTGTAGATAAATGCGTATCACTCTACTGACTCATCATCTACACTGCTTTATCCTGTATACAGGGTTGCGGGGGGCCTGAAGCCTATCCCAGGAGTCTTAGGGCACGAGGCGGGGTACACCCTGGACAGGGTGCCAATCCATCACGTGGCACACACAGACATACACACTACGGGCACTTTGGGAATGCCAATCACCCTAATCTGCATGTCTTTGGACTGTGGGAGAAAAACTGGAGTGCCAGGTGGAAACCCACCAAGCATGGAGAGAACATGCAAACTCCAACCAGACAGAGATGGGAATCATTGTTTCTTAGAGTTTCTTAGAGTTTAGAGTTACCATTTTGTGGATACTCAGCAAAATGTAATGAAATTAGACTGTACATGTACTGTATAAAAAGTATGCATCATTTTTTAAAGAATAAACATTGGCGATAGTTCCAAATGTGCTGTGGTGTAAGATGTAAGATACACTCGAGGATGGGGTGTTAATGAAATTAATCAGTGTGTAAGAGTGACTCCGTTTTATCACACCACCGAGTGGTTGATTATTTTCCCATAATTCCTCATGTATAATCCTAAATAATAATGAGATTCAGTGCTGTAATGGTTAGTTCATGCTAATTTTGATCGCACAGCTGATGGACTTGAGCGTGAGGATTAAAGCAGGATTTAACATCCTCATTGGTGATTTAATTCATTTTAACACCACACATGACCCCGAATCAAAGTTCTCTCAGCGGCACATGTGACTTTCAAAAGACACATTTAGCCACACAGATTAGCATTAACACCGCTGATGCCTTTTACCGTTCTCTACGCAACATTAGCCTTAAAAAGGCATTCAGGACAAATTAAACATCAGGTGCTCAACGGACTGCTTACTTCACCATTCAAAATCTCAAACTTCGCTTCTCAGAAACGGTAAAATAGGACACAAACTTGCACAAAGACGAAAAAAAATGTAGTAATAAGGTGTCTGTATGGACAAGTAAACAGCTCCCTGAACAAAAGTCAGCAGCAACCATCTGCGAGGGAGATAATAAGCTGCTCCGCCACTGACCGAGCTCGGAAAATAGGATGCTGCTTGCCATAATGGAGGTCAATATGAGGAAAAATGAAAAAGAAATAAATATAACAAAAAGTTAATATAAGAATAGCAAGTAAATGTACAAAAATAAATAGCTTTAAATAATAATTGAGTAATACAACGCAAAAATACACCAGACAAACAGACAGACAGATAAACTAACACACGTACAAAAATACATCCAAATAATATTATTATGAATAATATGAATTATTTATATAATAAAAAAAAAACTTAAATAATTAGTTGTTCCTTAATTTATAGTTTAAATCAGCTTCAGCAGGGTTTCTTATCTTTCTCCACAACAAGCATTACAAATTAAGAACAGAAAAATTAAGATAACTAACATATTTTATGAACTCATATTAAATAGGAAGAAATAACAAAGCAAATAAAAGCAATTTCAGCCCAAACAATCTATATCGAAACTAATAAAACAGTTAAATGTGTAAATGTGTTTGTAACTAGTTCTAAGCGAGTAATCAGATTGGATAAGGGACATCCCACAAGTTGTGATAATGGAGCATAACTATATTAAGCAAACACTTTGTCTCTTTAGTAATTGCTTCTAAAATGGCTTCCAGCCCCCTCTTACTGTACCTCTTGGCTCTAATCACACCACGCAGCTCGTCATGTTCCCTCCGTTCCTCCAGCACTGCTTGTCTGGTTTGATTGATGAAGACATACATCTAGTTTTCTGTTCCGGCACCTAGATGGTGGAATGAACTTTCTGTAGATGTTCGTACAGCTGAGTCTCGATCTTTAAACAACGACTAAAGACCTATCTATTTCTTCAACATTTGGGTAAAATCCCAACACTGTTCGATCGATGGTACTTAGCTATCCTAACCTAGTAACTCAGTGTAAGAATCTACCCAATGATTGAAACTTCAAAGCACTTTTGTAGTCTAACTAGCTTCTAACACAAGGCTGAATCCCAAGTCCCTCTCTAACCCCTGAACTTGGTGTGTCGAACAAGTGATTATGCACCCTGCATAGTGCACTAGCTTTCCATTGAACTCTTTTTGGGTCCAAGCCTGGGGCCTGGAAGTTAACTTCGCTGGTATTCTAAAGCAGAATATCAGCTTTTGGCTACATAGTAATGGTAAAAATACTTTCAGCCCTGTTAATTACACTAATTCTCGATCGCTGGCTGTGCAAGTCGCGGTTAGTTAATTCCGCCAGGCGTATTTGTGGGCGGTGCAAGTTTATTTAAGAAAAATAATTGCATAAACAAACAAACAAATCATAATCTGTCATTAGATACATTAGATAATTATTATTGAGAGAGAATAAAAAGTTTGATTTATGGTGTAGTGATCATCTGCCAAAATGTGCACACCTGACTTCAGAAATCAAAACAATACTGAAAGCGTAAAGTAGAATTAGAAAGATTCAGAAGAAAAGAATGCGAAAAAGTCACTCACTCCATGGTGCCATCTAGTACAAGCATGAGTGCAGTGCAGACTGAAACACTACTCACTTTGTTAATACTGTTCCAGTGTCGGTTATAAATTATGTTTTTCTTTTTCTTTCTTTCTTTTTTTTTTATTTTAATGCAAGACCTTTTTTTTTCCCATGCAGAGGCTAAAAAAAGAAATAATGTGTCTCACTTTTGAAGCCGGAAGATTCTTTCTCTGCTAAAAAAAAAAAATATCAAACACTAAAATTTATGCCGATATTATTATTAATATTATTTTTAGCAACACTGAGTTTCAAACAAAAATAGACTTCAGTGAGTCGATGGAGATTTTCTATCTACTCTGGAAGTTTATTTTATCTCTTGAAGTCAGTTGAAGCTGTGTGTATTCTGTGCCATGTGTGTATTGTTCCTGCTCAATGACCTTGACGTTCCCTGGAGGCTCCCACCCACCCCACTACATTTTGGTGAGGTTAAGGTGTTCGTGAACTCTGACACAGCCCAGTACCACTGATTTCCCTCCGTTGGCTTCTTAATGCAGCAACTGCTAATGCTCGGAGATAAAATTATGCTCCTGCTCCACCAGGACCAGCTCCGAAAATCCGGCTGTTGGGATTCCAGGACCGTTCCACAGCTTTGACTCTGCTACCATGGGGAGGTGTTGTGATGGAAACGATTTTTAACGACTGAAGTTTGCAATCATTAATCTTAGTTTGGAGATCATTTATTACTATTAAACTATGTTCAGTGAGTATTAGCCGCTAATATGTGTCCCCTAGATTATCTCAGTTAGCAATAATACGGAGTATTGTGTATGCGTGTTGATGTCTTCTGGCACACCATCGATTCCCTGCCACACTTCGTTCCTCACTCCGACCCCAGGGACCTGATCGGGAAGTGTGTGAATGAAGTGCTGGCGGCTTCTGTTTGTTTCCTGCTCAGCAGATGAATAATGCATGCAAAATTACAAACAGTGTGGTGAGCCAATCAGTAGTGTAAGGCTGTGGAGAAACAGAACCACTCTTCTTCTTTGTCTTATTTCAGTCTCGGAACTTTGATCTTAAATTTACACATTGATTTTAGAGAAATGAACTAATTCAACCTTCCAGTTTCAGAAAACAACCAATCTCTTCATGTCATCCAACCACAATCCAAAACTTCAGAACCAGGTACTCCATACCATGTACATGTAGTAAAACCTTGGAACAAGGGTTCTACTGCATATGGTACACTGTACTTGTTGCAAAACATGGGCATATTCCAGGATTTTATATGTGGTTCTGGGAGCATGAGGAATAATTTTCACATATGAACTGGATATCACATTGTACGTTGTTAATCGAAGGTAAAAGTGCTCAAAAGAATTCTTAGAGTGTGGCAAAAATAAATAAATAAATAAATTCGGAACCTGGTTCTCTATAATATGTATAAGTATCCCAGGTTCCTCAACTCCTGCATCTCAGCAGACAGATTTAAAGAAATCTGGAAAAACACACCTTAAAAGTAAAATCCTAAGGATAGGGTCATAAGTTAAGGTTAACACATGCCGACAGATAGAAGCACAAGGCTTCCACCACAATCATACCGACTTTCACAAGTCAGTGTGCCAAAAGACATCATCCTGTGTACATCGGGAGCTGTGAAACTGGTGCAAATCCAATCATGTGCGTTATAACGTCTGCTATTTCATCATGGACATTAAGTGAGAACAAACAGCAAATGTAAAGTTCAGAGCAAATCTGCCACAGAGACGTTTGACATGATTTTGCATGTTTTGAGTGGCACGAGTACAGTACTTCAATGCGGAAGAACATCACTCTGGTAGACAATCCGAGATTAGAAAGACCTTAAACAAGCTCAACCCCCGATGATGAAATGTTGAAGCCATTCGACAACTTGTGCATGATGATTGTCAGAGAACAATCCATAACATTGCTGCCATTGTCAGGTGTGTCATAGGGAGCAGTCCAGCCAATCATCATGTGTGATTTGAACATGTGCCTTGTTGCTGCCAAGTTCCCCCCCAGGTTGCTGAACTAAGAGCAGAAGGAACATTGTGTCGAAATCTGCCAAGAGCTCAGTTTGTGTGCTGTGGATGACCCATCCTTCATGTCGAGGATCATTATCCCATAACTTAGGTGTACAGATATGACCCTAAGATGAAGCAAGAGTCTTCACAGTGGAAGAGCCCACCATCTCCATCACCAAAAACGTTGAGGGGGGGAAAGGTCCGCAGCTCGACCGAGTGCATGCTCATCGTCTTTATCTACAACATTGTGCATCAAGAATTTGTCCCCAGGAGCCAGACCATCAATAGCAAATTCTACTGCTAGGTTTTAAGGTGTCTTAGCGAGGACATGAAGGGGAAAAAAAACAGAGCTAACAGGGCTAATCTCGAAACATTTTGATAACCCCTCATATTGTGGTACAATACCAGCAGTTGTTGTATTCAAAATGCTGGAATTTTGCCACCTGATGGTTATTATAAATATTAGCTTTTTTCTTGTAACATGCTCAATAATGTTACAGGTGTGTGAACAGAAGAGGCGCAAATGTTTTTAACAAAACAGTGTCCCGAAATAAAGACATTAAGTACAAGAATGAAATGCCGCGTGTGTTTCAGTACAATCCGCCGCTATATCTCAGACATTGAAATCAAAGCTCTGAGTAAAACAGTGGATACTAAGATTCAGATTTTCTGTCCACTGTTAACATTTCAGCCCGCATCTCATCTCACAGCCTGTCATCACTGTCTGATTCGCTGACACGCAGAAAGACCGCAGGATGTAGCGCAGCAGCAGAATTCCCAAACGCAAAACCAGGCTTGTCTATTAAGTCATATATTTTATTAACGATCCACAGAGCAGCTGGTGTGATGAATAAACAATGCCGATGTACCCATAATACAATGGTTCTCCGTTTCTCATCACCTGAGGCACTGAGATATCCATGATGCATGGTTGGGTGCATCCTTCACAAGGAAGCAGGAAGTGAGCCGGAAGGCATCGCCTCCGGACAAAGATCTGCTCCCAGCATCCGCTACGCAAAGTGCCGGGAAAAAAAATAAATGAATTAAAAAAGAGGAGCGAGCACAAGAGAAGAAAGAAGTGAACAAATGCGCTCTACTCTGGCTGAAATTAATGAAACGATACTCTTTTTGTCTTTCTTGAATAACCACGTTTAACATGAAATATCAACTGAATAAATAAAAACAAAAACTGAGTAATCTGTCATATTGCAGTGACAGCTTAGCGACTTGTTTCCATTTCTTTTCCAAATGCAAATGAACCCATTTTGAATGATCCATACAGCCAGTAGACCGGCAGCGTCGAAAACGAACCTTATAGACGGATGCGAGCATGGCAAGTGACTCGCTACGGCAACACATGAGTCAAAACACAGGATACAAGCGGAGAGAAACATCAATGTTGTGCTGATGGGATTTTCTTAACAGATGAACAGCCAGTTAAACAAAGCAGCAAAAACAAAAAACAAAGCAATTACATCTCAAGGTCTCGGTAGGTTGTTGTACAGTAAATTTTGCATTTTTTATTTTATTTTATTTTATTTTTATGCTTTTTTTTTTTATTAATGGAAATGTTTATGAAAGGTGTAGATCAAAATGTTGGTTATTGTTTGCATATCTTACAGTGTTTATAAAGCTCTTTCATGTATTCTCTCTAGAGATTATCCTGTATAGGGTCATGGGAAGCCTGGAGCCAATCCCAGGGGCCTTGTGGTTCTAGGCAAGGTACAGCCTGGACATCCATTTCAAAGCACACAACTACCACACACACTTGGTACACACATAATGGAAACATGAATTAGCCTACTCCGCTTGTCTTTAAACTATCAGAGGAACCCAGAGTACACGGAGGAAACCCAGCAAGCACTGGGAGAACATGCAAACACACAGAGCACCCTGAAGATGGGAGGCCACAGGGTTAAAGTCTACTGACCGTTTGATACCAAGTTTAAAATGACACCATTTTCAAGAAACACTAAATCTTTTTCAAATAAATAATTTTCAAATTATGTTTCATAATGTATGTCATAGTATCATGGAACGACATAAGGTACTGTATGTGAGAATTGGGGGGGGGGGAAATGAAATGATTATAAATTGTATTAAGTACATTACATTTTAAATAAACAAATCCTTAATCAAAATATTAAATAAAATAAGTTAATTAAAATGAAATAAAATAAAGTTGCAAAAATCTTTGTAAAAAATATACGCATCATTCATTAGCTGTACTAGCGCTACTTTACATTGCAGCGCTGTTTGTAATGCACAAACGGCATTCAATCACTTTTGTACTGCACGTTTAAAGTGTCGCAAATGACATACAACCAGTTCTCAAGGTTAACCTCGAAACAAAAAGAAGTGAGTTCATTAAATGTCAAGCCCGGCTGCTGAGCACACATTCGGGTTTCACGTAAATGATCTGTTATCGGTCATGTTGTATAAAGCTCACAACATGAAGGACACTCTGGTGAAGGCCCTTCATCATATAATGTAATATGAAATGATCATAGTACATGACAAGATATCCTAAAATTGCATTTTCACATAAAAATAAAAAATAAATAAATAAATAAAGCGGTGTATAATAGGTGAAAACAAATGACTCATTTAAAAATATCTGAGAATATAAAAGGTGCATGTAAAAATGTATAAATAATATAAAAAATATAACATTTTATGTAAACATGTATAAATAATATAGAAATATGAAAATTGTGGTAAAAATGTATGAAAAATTGAAAGTGAAGATACACAAATTCATTTTAAAATATATATTTTTTAAACCATAACATTTTATTGCATGCAATTATAGTCAGGTCAAAATAAATAAACAATAAAGAATGAAAAAAAAAAAATGTTGGACTAGTAAATCAATCACAAACAAGCAAACAAATACATTAATTAAATTTTTTAAAAACTTTATAAAAATCATTTTTAAAAGAAAATCATTCAAATATTAAATTTAATTAAAATCACAACAAAGTATATACCAAAGTTTTTTTTTTTTAATGAATAAATAAATACATAATTTGAATGATAATAATATAAAAAAAAAACAAATTTGAATGTGGAAAAATGTTTCAAACAGAACATCTGAAAATAAATGACTAAACTATTTAAATAGTTTTACTGATTAATTTTTGACTAATTAATTTATATATTTCTGTAAAGCTGCGTGTGACCTTGTCCATAGGATAAACATCCTATCCAAATTAAACTGAACTGAATTTGCTGTAGGAAGTTTACGACACTATAAGACATTTTATAGGAATTGTGCAAAAGTAGACAAGTCATAAAAAATGTATATATATATATATATATATATATATATATATATATATATATATATATATATAAGACACAAGAATAAATGGTCTGTATAGAAGTGAAAATAGATAGAAATAGAATTGTGGGGGAAAAAAAAAAAAACCTGGTGAGGCAGCAAAATTTACTGTTTCTGTAAACCGAAGCAGAAGTTAAACCTGATGAAAACAGACAGGAAGTTAGTGAAGACTAACAGAGTACTGTAGCAGTGTGTGGGTTTTTGGGGGAGAGACTTGTGGATCATATGGACAGGTCAGATGCCATAATGAAGAGGAATAGCCTCGGTTTTTTTGAATTGATTTTCGGTCAGATTGAAGTTTTAATCGAGGCAGACAGCACCGCCTCGCCAATTACTGCGGGTCTGACTGCAGCACTAACGGACTGTAGGCTAATTCCACAGGAGGTGCGTGCCAATATCCATCACTACAGAAATCCAATCTTAAAAAAAAAACAGAAAGTTAAGTGGTATCTTAAGTTAAGTGGATTTTTTTGTTTGTTTGTGTGTTTTTTAAATGTCAAATATTTACATTGTTACATAATTAACATCCCAGGTTTACACCCCACAACCACCAAGTTTCCACTGTTGGGCACAGATGTACAATGTGATGAAAATGTAAGTCGCTCTTTGCCTAAATGATGGTATTTTACTACTTGTTTGGTTTCCAGTTTTCTTTTGTCAGATTTGTACATGTGATCATACAGTACTGTTCATGTATTGAGTATACAATGTGTTAAAATGCATCTTTATGTTACGATTTTTTTTTTTTTTAATGAGATTTTGGAAGATTTATGATCAAAGGACAATTCCATGCAAAGGTCAAACTTACCAAGGGAAAGTTCCTGCAAAACTATACTTACAGACTACTACTGTACATCTGCCTCTATTGACTAAACGTTTACTCTCAACAGTAAAACGTAGAGTTCAATGTTGAGCATCAAAAATCACCAAGAGATATGAAAGCTACAGAGAGAGAGAGAGAGAGAGAGAGAGAGAGAGAGAGAGGAAAAGAAAAGAAAGTAAAGGACCAGAAAATCATTAATAATTGCTGATTTATTCATTGTATATTTAAAATATTAATTTAGTTACTATTTAAAAAATGAAATGTTACATTCATTATTCCAGCAGGTACTTTATAAATTGTTAGGGACTTATTCAGACATGTCACACCAGTTTATCATCAGTTTTAAAGAATTTATTCCAAGCATGATACGCATTTTCAAATGGTACACGTTTTGTGTTGGTTCAATGCTTTTACATGGTAAAAGTATAAAGTCTGAGGCTATTTTAAATTTCTTTTGTACAAAACCTGTATTTTCTCAATAGTTTGTCCGTTTAATGCCACGCCCGTAATGCTGATAAAATACTTTAGATCTTCTGAATGCGAATGATTATATGAATTTTAAGGTTTAGTATCTTGCTTTTTTTTTTAACATTGCAATGCTGGAAGTCATAAATGCATTTTCAAGGCTAAAGCCTTCGAATATAATAATGCCTTCTAATAGCTGTGGTCTGTGGGTAAAAAAAGAGAAAAACATATGTTTTGCTACCCAGTGGGGGTAGAAACAGCTGCAGAGGGCACAACGTTGTGCCTCCCTTCGATGTTTTCAGTGAGGTCTGCGATCTGAGCATCAGGAAAACAAGCCCAAGCAGACAAAACGCAGCTTGTGCTAAATCAGCAGCTATTGATTTCAATGACAGAGCTGATGTATGGAGGAGAACCAGCAGCTCGAGCCACATCACCACACGCTCCAGATCTCTGCTGCGGAGCTAAATGATACTGACTGCAGTGTAGCTCAGCCAAGGTTCTGACAGAGAGTACAGTAAACACCATCTGTATGTTATAAAGATATATGCTGAGAGGTGGTGTGTGTGTGATGTTCTTTACTTTAAACTGCTAGATATGTCAAACAGTAAAATACATGGTGTGATTAACTGTCCATTTAGGAGGAAAATAAATAAATAAATAAAATAACAAGAAGAATCTAGACATCACTTTGGTGTGTAATGTACAAAGCCTTAATATTACACAATGTTCCCACTACATTTAAACCAAGACTAAGCGTAAGCAAAACTAAATCGTTTCACCGTTGTGTGTTAAACTGTGATGGAAATGTCAGTCACGTTCAATTACTGTTTGACTGATTTGTTCGTTGTCCGTGCCGCTTATCCTCCGTACAGTCATAATGTTCCTGAAGCCTATCTCGGGAAAATTAGTGCTCAAGCTGGGGTGCCAAACCATTGCAGCGCGAGCACAAACACACTCAGCGGTCAATCTGGAAATGCCACTCAGACCAGACTGCATTTCTATGGACCAAGGGAGGAAACCATATGGAATCCACAAATCATGGAAGGAGAACACGCAAACTCACACGCCCAGGATTGGGGGGTTTGAATTCGATTAAAAAAATAACAAAATTTTTATTTATATAGCACGTTTAACAATTGTCATTTTCACAAAGCAGCATTACAGAATCAATAGAAAATTAGGGAATTGTGTATGAAATTTGTGAGAAAGTGTGTATAAGATAGCAATAGGAAAAAAAACTTTGAGAGGAACCAGACTCAAGAGGGAACCCATCCTGATTTGGGTGGTAATGGATAGCAGGGATTGTTTTGCAGTCATACTGTGTGTTATGAGGCTGAAAGATCAGTTTAACAAGAGAGTAGTTTAGGTTATATGGAGGCTCGGGTACACAACTGTTTGTAGAAACTTGACTCCTGAACTATTGAGCAGCTGCAGTCACAAGCCATCGGAGAACAGCTGTCTGCAACAGCCAAGTCCAAGATCTCGTTCATGGCAAAGTGGAACCGTCCCCAGTCATTTTATTTTCTGCATGGCAAATATATTCCCTGCCTGGGTAATATTTCTGGGATAAGGAATCAAGAATGCAAGAATGCCATCCTGGTAATATTTCCAGGATAGCATTAATTATTCCAACCTTCAAATGAAGCTTGGAATCTATAAATCACACCAATGTCTTTTACTGTTGTACATGATGAAACAGAAAGGCCATCCAAAGTTATGGTGTGATCAAACAGCTTGCTTCTAGCTGCTTGGGGTCCTAGTACCAGAACTTCTATCTGGTCAGGACTAAGCAGAAGGAAGTTAATTATCATATGTCCTTCACATTCATCAACTTAATTAAGCTTTTTTTTCCCCCTTTGCTGAGATGTATAAATAATTATATTAGCATAGCAATGGAAGCCAATGGAATACCGTGCTTATGAATTATGTTGCGCGGAGGAAGCATGTAAAAAGAAAATAAAGAGCCTAAAACCGAACCCTGTGGAACATCAAACTTTAGAGTAAGCAGAATAGTCACCATTTAAATCTACAAACTTATAACAATCACTCAAATTATTGTATTTTACAATCTAGAAAGGAGAATACATACATCTATGGTGTCAAAAGCTGCACTAGGGTCAAGGTCAGGTTTGCTATTGGCCTAGACTTGGACAGCTGACAGGGGTCAAGATGAGTTTTCTTAATTAGGGGTTTGAACCCTTGGCTCCATTCCTGCGTGAATGAAGATTGTATGTTCTCCCCATGCTTGGTTTCCTCGAGGTACCCTGGTTTCCTCCTACAATCTTATGATATCCAGGCTAGGCTGATTGGAATTTTTCCAAATTTCTCATTTTAATAAGGGTGTACCTCACCTGATGCTCTGGGTTTCCTTCAAAAGACTCCTATGGTAATAGGATAATTTGTAGATAATTGGTATAGATAAATGGGTGGATGTTTAAAAGCGAACACAAACACATAATATAACAAGACACTTACTGTATACTATATACACATATTAATAAATTAAAACAAATAGTATTATGAACACATTTATTGTAAACTCTTACAAAGATTTATAGTAACTGAGAAAATCACAAGAGGAGCAACAACTATGTTCAAAGCAACAAGCTCTCGCAAAGCAAGGAGATTAGGCTTTGGTTTATAAGAAACTGTAAATCGTTCCCCCAAACTGTGTGTGATACTTCAAAACAACTTTTGAATCCAGATTAAAAAAAAACCCTGTTGTACTCCATACGTTTCAATTAAAAAAAAAGTCAAGATTGTTTTGAAGCTAAACAAACTGCCACTTTTCATAGTATTTGTCATTCTGCACTATATATTATGTCTCTTAACGACTGCAATTGGAATTCTGCAGAGACTCGGAATTTACCGGAACTGTAGCAGTAAGAGTGAAAAATACTCCATACTTGAGTATGAGGAGTGAGCAGTGACGAGAAGAGAATGAAAACAAGGGAGTTTCAGCAGCTGGCAGAATTCATCTGACAAAAGCAGATAAATAAATACATCTTCTGTGACAGCTCAGGCATCTGCCACTTACAGGAGGTGGCAGGAGATGGAACAGCACACATCAGAGTCATTAATTGCCCAGAGAACACGGGAGGGGGACGTCGGATCTGAGAGAGGAAGCAGTCACATTTTTTTCTTTTTTTCTTTTTTTTTTTACATGGAAGCACGCATGACAACGTGTGCCGATACTTTATCATGCACAGACATCCTTTCTGTGAAAAGCCATTTACCCCTGCAAAGTCATCTCACTCGATCTAAAGGTTTGGCAGCTAAAATGAAAGCTCTTTCAGCTACCAAGGACAAAGTGCACGATGGGAACATTTACATCTGGTGCTAAGGCTATAGCGCTTTTCATGCTTTCTCACAATCACAAAGATTTTTCCGAACAAATCTGCTAATGATTGGTTACCAATTTGGATACACAGTGATATAATCACTGAATGCTTGATAGTGCTGCATAGAGACTGTATAGTAGTTTTACGATTATATTTAGTGCATGTGCTCTATTCAGTACCGCAGATAGTACCGAAAGAGCCGCTGATATATATTGTGACTAAAACAGAGACGCTTGAACATTCATGTGTTATCTTTGTTTATTTCTTATCAATACAGGATGGATTGCTTCAGATATTAAATCGATAACCTTCATCTCCTCCCCTACTCACAGCACAGCAATGTGTCATGCTGTCAGTGACACACAGGAGGGAAAGACGAAGGAGAGACGTTGTCCTGTTATTAAATGGATAAAATAAAATCTTTAAAAAAAAAAAAAAAAACATCTGAAAGTCTAAATAGCGCTGAGCAAACATAATGGATGGGTTTTATTTCACTGTTTATTAAAAAGCAATGCAGTGGTGGCCATTTTGTAAGAAATTCTATTATATTGGTTAGATAAGTCTTTTGTAGTTCTGCATTCTTCATGGTGAGTCTCAGTTTTGAAGACCATTTAGCATGTATCGTGCTCTAATATTATAATATGGTAAAAATAAAGCATAATACTATGAATAATACAGTACATGACACTCTTAATAAATGTAATGAATCAAAAATCATAAATTACGTTGTTGACAGACAAAATAGATCAAATTTGGTTAATATGTTCTCATCATTTTTGACATCGCTTCACTTCAAATATTTCCTTTTATCATGCTACTTTGCAAGATGTTGTTTTCCCCCCCGGATTCAGTTTGATTCAATTCAATTCAATTTCATTTGCCTTTATGGTGTTTTAACAACTGTTATTTTTCGCAAAGCAGCTTTACACAATCGAATGAAATTATGCAAATTTGAATGAAATGTGAAATGTAAATTAATCAAAATGATAAGATTGTCCCTATGGCAGCATGGTGGTGTAGTGGGTAGCACTGTACAGTGCCTTGCACCTCCATGGTCCGGGTTCGATTCCCAGCCAGACACGATTCCTGCCTCTGTGTGCATGGAGTTCGCAAATTCTCCCTGTGCTTGGTGAGTTTCCTTCCGACAGTCCAACGATATGCAGATTAGACTAATTGGCGTTCCCAAACTGCCCATAGTGCGTGACTGTGTATGTGTGTGTTCCCTGCAATGGATTGGCACCCTATCCTGGATGTATGACACTTCGCGCCCTAAGTCTCTTGGGATAGGCTGAATACATTATATATGATAAAGTGGTATAGTGAGTGAAGATTGTCCCTAATTAGGGTGACTTTGTCATATACATACAGGGTGGGCGAAAAATAGCTAGGTATTAAATATTGGTAATATTCAGTGTGTCCTCCAACATTTTCCATGACATTGGCTGGGACGACATGGACCTGCTGAATGGCCTTCAAGAAATCAAGATCTCATTCCATGAGATGTTTGTTAAATTCGTTTCGATTAAAAAAATCATCAAAATCTGTTATTTATCAAGGGGTGCCCAAACCTTTGCATACAACTGTAAGAACAAAGGTCAGTTGTTAGTTTAAGATGGGAAGGTCGGCTGTTGACCAATCCTGGCAAGAAGAGTATTGTCAAGTGCATTTGCAAAACCATTATGAAACTTGTTCTCATGAAAACCTTCCAGTTTTGGTCAGGAAAGAAAAACCAAAACTTTAGCTCTGCTGCAGAGGAGAAGTTCATTTGAGTCACCAGCCTCAGAAATCAGCAATTAACAAACAGCACCTCAGATTAGGGCAGTTATGAAGCCTTACAGAGCAAAAGTAGCAGATATACATCTCAATATCAACTTTGGTCAAAGAGGTTATTTTGTATTTCGGACGGCTTTAGTATACAGTACAGAGCAAAAGTTTGGACACCCCTTCTCATTCAGCGAGTTTTCTTTCTTGCGTTCTTTCTTGTGTTCTTTAGCCCAAACGCGTCTCTTCTGCTTGTTGCCTGTCCTTAGCAGTGGTTTCCTAGCAGATCTTCTAGCATGAAGGCCTGATTCACACAGTCTCCTCTTAACAGTTGTTCTAGAGATGTGTCTGCTGCTAGAACTCTGTGTGGCATCGACCTGCTCTCTGATCTGAGCTGCTGTTAACCTGCGATTTCTGAGGCTGGTGACTCGGATGAACTTCTCCTCCGCAGCAGAGGCGACTCTCGGTCTTCCTTTCCTGGGGCGGTCCGCATGTCAGCCAGTTTCTTTGTAGCGCTTGATGGTTTTTGTGACTGCACTTGGGGGCACTTTCAAAGTTTTACCCAATTTTTCCGACTGACTGACCTTCATTTCTTAAAGTAATGATGGCCACTCATTTTTTTCTTTACTTACCTGCTTTTTTCTTGCCATAATACAATCTCAAACTCTTTGAATGAGATGGTGTGTCCAAACTTTTGCTCTGTACTGTATATATAAGCTGTAAGAGCCTGGGGCAGTACCAAGAACAAAGAACATTAAAAATACTGCAGGCAACTGATCCCTGCAGAAGATGTGAAGATGTGGTGTAGGTGTGCCCGAGGTTTAGTCGTGCTGTCATGCAGGGACTCCTGTGGCTAGAGCCGAGTTAGAGCAGACTTCAGTAATGCTCTTGTGTGAGTATAGTTCATTATAATCCAGTTTTTTTGTTGCCTTTTTCAAGTTTGGAAACATGGAAACTAATGACATGCTCCAGTATGTGTTTTTTTTTAGAGAATTTCAGCACCTTTATCTCAGTGTGGATCTGGAGCTATACCTCCAGCACCACCACACTGAGCACTGGGGCCCCCCAGGGCTGTGTGCTCAGTCCCCTGCTGTTCACGCTGCTGACTCATGATTGTGTAGCGACACACAGCTCCAATCATAACATCAAGTTCGCTAATGACACGACCATGGTGTCATCAGCATGAGACAGGTGGTGGGTCTCATCAGCAAGAACGACGAGTCGGCGTACAGAGAGGAAGCGCAGAGGCTAACGGACTGGTGTAAAGACAACAACCTGCCTCTGAACGTCGATAAGACAAAAGAGATGGTTGTTGACTTCAGGAGGACTCGGAGCGATCACTCTCCATCTTCTGTGGAGATCGTCAAGAGCACGAAATTCCTGGGTGTCCAGCTGGAGGAGAACCTCACCTGGTCCCTCAACACCAGCTCTCTGCATAAGAAAGCCCAGCAACGTCTTTTCTTCCTGAGAAGGCTGAGGAAGGTACAAAAGTACTGTTACGTGTTACGTCGTTGTCTTTGTCATTCTGTAGCTCTTTGTTGGAACATTTGCACATATACCTTGTTGTCTGTTGTATAGTGTTGTCTCTTTTTTTGTACAGAAATTGGTACTTTTAGGTTAACTTAAAAATGTAAATCTGTCCTATTTGAGCTAGTCAGCTACTTAGATCTCTTAGTTGTCTAGCTGGTTCCAGTAAAGTGTGTTTGTTAATTTATGTTATGTTGTTGCATGTATGTTGGTCCTGGAGGAACGTTGTTTCGTTTCACTGTGTACTGAACTGTATATGGTTGAAATGACAATAAAAGCCTACTTGACTTGACTTGACTTGACTATTATGATTTTTACATACTTCCAGCTATAACGGTTTTTGTCAATTTCTGGTATTGAGTCTATCAATGGCGTTTCTATTTCTGTGTTTAAAAATAATAATATTGGTTAGATCTGACTTGACAAATCTGATGATGGGAAGTCCATTAGACATATTTTTAATCTTGTGTTTATTAAGATTACTGGCTAAATTCCCTAAAGTGCAAGGACATTGTTTTTATGATTATAAAGTTCAGAATTATAGAAGTCGCTTTTACTTAAATGACCCAAATTAGTCATCATTCTTCCTTTTTTTTTTTAGGAATAGATCGTAAACCATTTTTTTTTAATTAATTTTATTCTACCACTTCTCATTATGAACCAGATTTCTGGAGACAATAAAAAATAATTTCCCTAAAATTGTATCTATTGCGAGTATGCTTTAACGTTCTTATAAAAACAGGATGTTTTTTTTTTTCAACCTCCAAACACAAAAAAACATCCGAAATTACATAAAATGTATCTGTTTTAAGTTGCTAATCGGTAATTTAGTTTGTTGTAGTTTTTTTTTGGGAAGGAGTATATCTTCTTTAATTACTTTTTTTTTTTTTTTATCAAAACACACAATATTAGTTTATCCTCTTAATTTGTACAAGGAATAAAAATATCCTAATGAATACACTTAGTGTCACAAGCGCTTCAGGTAAAAGGCTTGTCTCTTTTTACCTGTTCTTTGAAGAGGGGGGAAAAAATCTTTATTTTCAGTTTTCATTAAAAATGGTCAAAAGGTAGCATCCTGGCAGAAAAAAAGGCTCTCTAAGTCTTACCAAGAACTTCATTCTCTCTAATTAGCTAAAGAGCATCTAGCTACTTACCCACTTAAGCCAGCAAGTTTAGCTGCTTATTAAAAAAAAAAAAAAAAAAACCTCTACTTGTATGGAAAACTGATTAGCAGCCTGGGAGGAGGAATTCTATTACCCAGACTCCATTTAGACGTCCACTTCGTATCCGCTGTGCAATTACGACAGGAAAGAAGAGGCTCGGTTTTCATAACAGACGTTTATTATTGTCGTCATCACGCTTTGTGAATCCGTCCTGTCTTTAAAATGAGCTGTGGTGGAAAAACAACTCAGAGAAATGTCAGGCTGAAACAACCGAGGTCTGGCGATAAAAACAATAATTAGATCTTCCTCCAACAGACTGAAGCTCTCGTATTAGAAATTATTTTGTCAGGCTGGTAAGATGGACAATATCCTGTTGATTGCCTCTGAAGATGAGGTTTACCGCACAGATGTTTTTGTAGCATCCGTTATTCTGTCAAAATTAAATCTGACAGCTTTAAAATAATTTTAGGTTCTGAATCAAGTGAATGAAATAACAAAATGAGAAGGCTGGACTAAATTGGTTCTTTTGGTTCTATATGGTTCTCTTGACGCACCAGACTTCAGGTTAATTTAACCATCTTTCACGTCATTTGTTTTCACTATTTTCTGATTGCATTAGAGTTTTTTAGTTGATTAGATTAGGTTTTACGTTAATTATGTAGGTCTAAATTAGTGCTATGAATGACTGGAGTAGGTATGAGGGAGGAACTTCAGAAAGCAATTTTTTTTATAAGAGTTATATTATATATTATTATTATTATTATTATTATTATTATTATTATTATTATAAAAGTTAATATTACTACTATTACTTCTGTGTGCGTTTCACAATAAAAATAAAAAATGAAAAATAAAACACTCTGTTTAAACATGAATTATTAATATAAATATGGCAGTTGTTACTGTAGGAACCATATTTGTCAGTTGCTTCCCTGATTAGAAATGATGTGATTAGCAATTTAATACTGCACTTATCAATCTAGCCCTGCAACTAGCTAA
>QNUK01000167.1:272500-350000 GCA_013621035.1 Clarias magur
CTTTGTCAGACATAGAACCAGTGAACACACAATTCCCGGATGTATTGTTGCCACTGTGAAGCTTGGAGGAGGAAGCCTGCCTGATGGTGCAGGGTTGTTTGCTGGTGACTTAGTCAAAATTGAGAGCACATTTATCCAACATGGCTTTCGCAGCATTTTGCCGTGACATGCCACGTCATCTGGTTTGCATTCAGTGGGCTATCATTGATTTTCCAACCGGTTATAAATGTTATAAAACGTATTCTAGGTTATTTAACATTTTATTGACTACATGATTCTAAATTTGCTGTGTCACAATTTTAATGTCTTCAGTGTTAGTACACAATATTGAAAACATAAAAAAAAAATTAAGTAAAATAATTGAATAATAATAATAAAAATAATAATAAAAACTTTTGCCTGGTATATATCTTAGATTCAAATATTTAAAAATACAGTGAAATGTATGAAATATATATATTTTTTATTATTGAGATATGAGATTAAGCATAGTATTATTCTGTCTAGATAATTTTCCATGTTTCTCTTTCACTTTATATCATATTATATCTAAAAAGAAGCTTAAAAGAGTAAGTTCTACAATAAGTGCTACAATTAGATGAATGAATGAATGAAAATAGGTCTAATAATCATGTTTGGTTCATTTGAACGGTATCATGAAAACTATAAGAAATCTGATTGTTTTCATGAAATCTGGTTAAAATGAATAATAATAATAAAAAAAAAGAAAAAGACAGGAAAACATGAATAATAAACAATTTAATTTTAATTTTAATGCTTTATAAAGCAGAAAGCGAAGTAGAAACTGGTTCCTCTTTGAAAACACACTGAAACACCTCCCTCCCCCAATAACACCCAACCCTCCCGTCTCCTTTTATCACCAGAACGTTAATGCCAATGAAGACAAATAATATTTCAAGGAGCTACAGAGAGGCCAGTAAGCGATGAAGCAATAAATTCTAGGACCTCAATAGAAAAGCCATTTGTCACTGGCAAAATGTAAAAGTGCCTCAGCGACATGCCAAATGTCTGAAAGTTAACTTTTCTGTAGTTCTTAGAGTACGTATTCAATATGAATGACTACGCACACACACACACACACACACACACACACACACACACACACACACACACACACACACACCGATCGAAGCTGGCGCTCTGCATTTCTCAGTCTTGGTCATTGCCGCATTTTAAATCAGTCTGTCGGACAAGAAAATAAAAGATGATTAAAGTTTTATCACTTGGAATCAATTTAAACACTTACAGACTGAAATGGCGTCAACATGGTGTCATGAGAGATTTGTACATTTTAAGCGGACGAGTGCAACTGGGTCAAATTTCATCCCGTATGTAAAGATCAGAACACGAGACGCAGATTTTTAATCCTAACCTTTATTACGTGCTTTAATTACGTGATCGCTTACAAATCTGTCCATGAACGTTTATGTACTGTACAGTAGTGCGTGTGTAAAAATTTTTTTTTTATATATATAATTAATTAAGTTTATACAGAGTGACAAAATGAATTTGGTAATAAATCGCGAATTTGTTTTCGGGAGCGTCAAAATATTGTCCTGCATCCTGCAAAGAAAACAACTAAGGAGGAGAATCCGACGTGACTGGACTCGAGTTAAGAACTGTCCAACACATTTATAAAATCCAGAAGGATGATGCTTAACGCTCAACTTCAAACACTGTTGGAAAAACAATGGATGTTTGCTATGGTCTAGAAATAAAAAACAACGATTCTTCTAAACCCGAATACACAAATATATTAGTAAAATAAGATCAAATATATTCACCACCTTATACAACTACAATCTTTGGTGACATCATCAGCGTGCGTATCGGGCCAAACATAATCAGTGAACAAATCTAAATGAATCATTTCACTGATCGGACCCGGACGCGAGCCTGACCGCTGGCGTTTAAGAATGATTAGCCGATCTTAACAAAAGGCTTCAAACGCTCCGTCCTGTGGTCTCTGGCACTCAGCGCTAATAAACCTGCAGACTTCACACTTTTTTTTTTTCATTAACTCCACTATAATCTTTAATACCAAAGCCGAAATAATAAACCGGGCACTACGCCAGGATAATAATAAAATAAAATGAAAATCGGTATGCTCTCAGAAAAATGAAGTGATCCCCAGGAGAGCATGGTGTTCACGGGAGCGAAGTGCTGCACATTGTCTCGCCACTTCATTCTCTTTACATATATATCGCTCTTAGTTGACGATATCAATCCTGGGTTTCCGTGAGACGTCTCCATGTATCTTCGGTAATTACCGGAGATTGCGCAACCTCCGGCTTTGGCAGCTGTGATGGATCACGACACACATTTTCTGGGTAATTTTCCTTTGTAGCACGTGTAATTAAGTGGGGAAATATAATGTACTCAATTAATTATGATCCACGGCAGATTAACAGCAGCGTTCGGATGTCATCGTTTTTTCGCCGGTTTTACAAAGAACCCAGACGAACGAGGAAGGGGCCACTGGAGTTGTTTGAAAGATGAGAAGATGTACGTTGAAAATCAATTACAAAGTTACAGTTGTGCCTCTACATCAGCCAGGCTTGTGTATGTCCTTAATATGTAAGGGAATAAAATAACAAAATAAAAGCATTTTGATTTGATTCGAATAATGCAAAGCAACGTGATGACTGTTACGCCATCCTTACATAAAACTGAAACAAAATAAAATACAAATGTCACTTTTATTTGCCATGGGTTTACATGATCCAGTTAGACTTTACCCCTGAATGTGCCTTATAGAAGAAGGGCCCATCCCCCAGGTCGATGGTCACCACCGAGTGGGGCGTGTCTCAGGAGGTGCTCGTTTACATAAACGCCGAAATGGTGCATTTGGAGGAGGAGGGAAAAGAAAAACAGAACAAAACACTGCGCATTGTTTGAGGGGTATTTCAGCGTGAGCATTGACCCACATTGTGAGGGAGCTCTGAGACCCGTGTTCACTTGGAAATGTCCAAGAAAGGACCTTTTAATAACATATCTGCTGCAGAGATAAACATACAGTGTCTATGGGAAGAAAGAAAGGCCGTCAGAAAGGCAATGCAAGTTTGGTTTGTTATTTCACGCTTGTCCTAAGGTGTGACAAAACACGAGAAAATTGAGAGGAAAAAGAAACGAATGAGACAGAACACGTCCGTTTCACCCACAGGCTGTCAGAGCTACCCGAGTTAACATGTCCGTTACAACACACAAGTGCCATGTAGCGTTTAAATGAGCTAATACCTGTCACCCAGCCCCCAGGCTTCCGTTTTGTCCCACTCAGAAACACACACACACACACACACACACACACACTTACCACTTTACACTCAGGTTTAATTAATTAATAATAATTAAAAAAGATACACATTTTAATTCTTCTACGAGACTTTCCACGTCTTGTACACATTCATTATATCCACATCATGTTTTCTAAAGTCTTGACCTTACAGCTTTATCTTTTACTGGCAGAAAGTGCTGATACTGGAGACTCCTTCCAAAAAAAAAAAAAAAAATATGGGCAATCGCCCAGGGTGGCATCCGGGAAAAAATTGAATTTTAAATTCAGAAAGTTTGTGATTTGCATGAAAGAATAGCAGCGAGCAGTGATCCGTGCTCTTGTTTTCTGTGGTCTGAGGGAGTACCCGGTCCCGAAACAACTCACAGAAGAGCATGAACAAAAGTGCTTGGAGATCCGCAAGCAAAATTTCGAGCGATGCTCTGAGGAACGTGAAAGTTCCTTACGGAGAATCATTACTGGTGACCATGTCACGCAGATTCGTCACTACGATCCTGAGAGTAAATGGCAGATCATGGAACGGAAACGTCCTCAATTCACCTCAAAATCCGACCATCAGCTTGGAAAGACTCATCGACACTTACAGTTTTCTGGGATTCTCGAGGGCCAGAAGTATTGGAACATTAGCAGGAAAAGCGTTCAACAATCGACAGAGCTCGTTACAGTGAGATGCTTATCGAAGGGCTGAAGACTAAACCCCAGATTAAACAGAGAGGACTGATATCCGAGGGTGTCGGGATCTCACATGGCGATGCACGTCCGCACACGCTGTCGACACTCTGCACTGTGTTTACGCGTCCTCCCTATAGTCCTGATATCGCTACATCGGATTTTCCCCGACTGAAAGTTGCCCTACGTGTACAAAGAGTCAGTCCTGATGAAGAAGTGAAGACAGCGGTGCATTCATAGCTCACAGCTCAGCCTAATGCATTTATATACAAAAGCTGGAATATGAAAGCTTGTTAACAGAGGGACAAAGTATATTGAAAAGCAAAGAGATTATGGAGAAAATATGTATTTGTTCTTTTTTTTTTAAGTTCATAAAAAAAAATAAAAAAAAACTTCTACTGCCAAAGTGTGGATCATTTTTGACTCCTCTTTGTGTGTATATATATACCTACATTCGGTAGAGATACAGCATGAATGTTTTTATACTGCGCTCTGCCCCTTTTCCATGTTTCCTTCATAATCCATCCTGTTTGAGCTCGGCCTGTTAAGTATGCAGCGCGCATTGAGCACTGAGGGGAAAATAAATGAGGAACAGTAAATTGTTTGCTCCAACATGACACACATTTAAATTCCCATGATGTTTTATTCCAGCGTCAAAGAGCCATAAAACATCCATTAAACGGAGCCAAATGTTTGGAGAGCCCCATCCTATTCAGGTTGCGCGCATGTCAAAGCGTCGACTTTTTTAGACATCGAAAAAGAAACACAATGCTTTCCCGATGAGCTGAAATACCCATCCAGGGAGACGTTTAAAGCGCAAATGACCCGCGCCTTCCAGGGGAATATGACGAAATCAGAACGTAATTTGCATGTATTTATTGATTTGCGTTATTCATTTATTTATTTACTTGCTGGAGCGTCAACAAATTTCATAACCCACTGAACCTGGACACATTTTGCTAAAACACCTTCTGTTTCACAAGCTGTCTTCGTCGACAGCAGCGCGATGCTATCGGCTCCGAGAGATCGGGAGACATATGGGGACTTTAGTAGGAAAGAATGCTGCTTGAAAATAATTGTGTGAGCAGAATTTTAGGACAAATATAAACATTTATTTGTTTGTTTCGTTTTACATACATAAACGGTTCCAATCTTTCCAAGGGCTGAATCTCAAATCCCTTTCTAACCACTGCTCAAGAGCACTACTTGGTGTGCTTATACACCCTACATAGCGCACTAGCTTTCCATTCCCGGCACTATTTGGGATTTGCCAAAGGAAACGCCAAAGCTGATATAAGTGGACACGTGGAAATATGAAGTAAATCTCGTAAGTTTCTCTTAGGACAGTTCCCCACCTACTGTACATAGCACCATTAAGAACTTAAACCTACGTTGACCTCTGTTAATTACATTAATTATTGTTGATCTCTTATTGTCACTCGCTAGCTCTGACCAAATAACTGGTTAAATAAAGAGACAAATCATAATCTGTTGATAATAAATAAATGATGTTTGTGGAACTGTTGCAGGAACGCAATATCACACTTGAGGTCGTGCTGTTGTACAGAAAATCAGCATACCTATAATAAACACAAGGCTGCAGCTCGAGTGCTAAAAATATCCCAGCTGTCCAGATATTCAGTACAACATCATGACCTCAAGTGTGATGTCGCTTAATTATATTTACTTACTCTGGGAACCTTTTTAGATTAGGCTGTGGAAATGTTTTATCATTGAAACATACACTCAGGTGACCACTGCAGTTCAGACCGTTCTAAATCACTGATCAAAACTTGCGAGTGATAAAGACAAGCAAACATCCAGGTGACCCTGCAAACATCAAATAAACGACAAGGCAAAGATATGAACAAAATCGTTCTTCTATTACTCTTACTACATGTTAGATGTGTTTCCATGACAGTATTTCAGTCCATCACTGTTCCTCCACACCTCAGTGAAAACCTTTTGGTCTTCTGCCTGCATAAAGATGTTAAAAGCCCTGATACTACTGCTTCCCCCATTCCCATTTCACTGTCACTCAGTACCTGTGAATAAAAAAAGATAAACGGTGTTCATGGCATTAAGAAGTACGCAGCCACTCGAAGGATTGATGGACCGGTCACTCAAAATATATGATGTATTTTTCAAAAACACAGTTTGTTTCAACTCATTTTCATTTTCTTGGGCTTTGTCCTGTTTGTCCTAGGTGTCACCATGATGGATGGATGGATGGATGGATGGATGGATGGATGGATAGATAGACAGAAATGTGAAATAAGAAATCCCACAGAAAAGCCAATGCAGCACAAACTGCCAAAAAGTCAAGCTGGCCACTATAGAAACATACCAGAACACCCAGTGTACCACAGACTGCATGCACTTAAAAGCAGCCTCAACACCGCTGACCCGGCCTATAAAATCCCCAGATCCTGGTATGTGTAAGGCAAACAAGTTCGATCTATGTAAGCTACACCATAATTTTTTTTTTTTTTTTTAAATGACCCAAAGGATCTGCTGCCAATGTCCTGGTCCCAGCTACAAAAGTAAATCCCTAGAGGTCCCAGAAGTCGCATAATGTATACAGTAACCCGAGTGATTTAAAGTAACATTCAGCCAACAATAACAGATGGCGGTATTATGGTTAATGAACCTCTGATGGCTTATGGGTAGCAATTAAAAATATTATTTTTTTCGTTGTTTAAATGCAAGAGCTGGAGCTCAGTGTTGTTTTTGCAGTCTGTTGACAAGTTGTTATGTGGAATAAAAATAGAGCATTAAGCAATCTTGCAAGGTACTAATGGCAAGAAAATAAGCTCGGGAATGTAAGAGGGACAGGCATTAGTCATGCCAGTGTTTATTTTTCATCTACTGCATCAGGGCAAACAAAAAGCAAATAGGACTTACTCTGAGCTCAGCTCGGCATGATGTGTTTGCTTTTTTGCTTTCATGATGGAGTAGATGGAGACTAACAACAGAATAGCTCAATTTGTGTCCCCCATCTGGCAAATGGCCGACAAAATTGGTCTCGAATTACTTCATTCACAGCACACAAAAAGATCTGAATGATCTTCTACCGGTTATATAAATGAATAAAAACCAAAAATCTAAATAATCCTTATACATTTTTTTTATGTATCATTTTCAGCAAGAATAGAAACATACCTCGACTGTTAATCTGCAGAAAATAAGAAACACCACTGATCACACCACTCAAATGATTAAGAAACAAGAATAAGGTCAAATCACTAACAAGGTAATCAGGTCTAGCATCTGCCAGCACACACCCAAACCAGACCATAAGTTGAAATGGTTCAGGGAGCATTGGCTGGAGTTTTGTCTACTCATTAAGCTAATTGCTGCAATCTGTCCCCCCCCCCCCCCAAACCACTACATCACCCCCCGCGTTTCCCCATAATTTCAGCCACGTCATTAGCGGGCATGGTTGCAGTGTTGACAGGTCAATTGCTCTGTTACACAGTTCACTGGATCAGACATAATTACTCATTTGATGAAAACTGGAATATTTCTACGCTTTCCTATTGACTAAAACACACAGCCTTGTCTGAATAATTAGAATTTTGAAAAGCGAACTTGAATGCATTTGTTTCTGAATACCTAAGCTACATGTGCCCTGAAATTGGCTAGCAACATGGGAAAATATTTACCCAGAGTTTCCCATGGGGCATTAACTGACACTCTGTATACTCATTAAGCTAATTGCAGCAACCCCCACCCCTTAACACCCATATTTTCGGCCTCATCATCATTAAACATTGCTGCGTTGTGGACAGATCAAGTGCTTGGTCATTTGGTTAATTAGTTTATGCTTAATTAGTTATCCAATGGGAACTGGAGGGGCATGCAGGAATCAAGGTCCTTCTTTATAATAATTTGCTTTTACTGATTCCATCTAACAAAAAACTAACAAAACAATAATAACATTCACCATTAGAGGACCAAGATCAGAATTTCTTTTGGATTTTGGTGAATAAATCACATGTATATTATGTAATTTACTCAGCAATATGGACAGCAACAGTTTTTATATGCATGCTGCACATTTATGAACATTGTCTCAGTACTATTTTGAATATTTTTAAAGAACATTGACAATGACTATGTTGCTACAACCAGTAGATTAATTGAGTTTAAAAAAAATGCATGCAATACAGAACAAAAAAAAAAAAAAAAAAAAAGCATTCAAAGTTCTGCATTTTTCCAAGGGAATCTCCAGGCCACCAAAAACATCTGCTCAAAACCCCAACATTCTCACAACTTTAGGATGTGCTGAAAATGAGTATTTATGACCTCAAGGGCTTAAGAATATACAGTACGCTCAAGGGAACACAGAGGGCTACTGCCTGGATCTGGCTCCTTTTGTAATGTCTGGTCAATCGCCACAAAAACAACAGCACAAGAGAGATACATTTTGGGGGATGAGATTATAGACTGCTGAGCATGTCCCAACAAGGGCAGGTCATACAAATGGTTTGGGGCTTATATTACGTGAGCCAGCAGAATCGAGCACCAGTTGAAGTTCTGGAAGTTGAGATACAGTATATAGAATGAGAGCCAGCCTGAGTGATGACCTAAATGGAGTATCATTAGTGCAGTCTGACTGTGTATGGATCCATCCATCCGGTTTGGATAGCGGGATGAGGTAGGAAATCATCTTCACTGCTAATTATAGATTTCTTACTAAAGTCCCATCAATTCATTTATAAGCTGATCCTGATCTTTTTTAACCTATCCCTAGAAAATAGGGGTGGAGACGAAGACACCAGAGACATGGAAAGGAAAGTGTCCAGCCATAAAAGATCACACTTCCTGGTAGATGGCCCTGTTCTTTGGGCTAAAAAGAGAAGACAACATGAATGCCGATGAACTGTTGTCCACAAAATAAGCATGTGTTCTCTTGTGTCTGAATCACTTTTTCAGGAGAGGAAAGCTTTCTGGGATCCATGCAGTTTAGCCTCTCTAGAAGGAGAAGTGAATTTATCTCCTGTAAACAGTTGATTGTGAAATAGCGGTTGCCCAGTGTTCCCTGCATCACTCATGGAACTGATTGTTGATTCTGATCAACAAGTTATACAGCGCCTCTAAATCACTTGGAGTAGCCAACTCATCTTTCAACTCCTTTGAGAGGCCCTGAACAAAAGCTGCCAGCAGGGCCTCGGGGGTTCCGACCAGAACTGGCAGTGAACATTCAGAACCTCACTGTGTAATCTGATGACTACCCTGATGCATAGTGATCAAAGGTGTATGTTAAGGCTGCAGTAAAAGATTTAAGTGTTGAGTTAGCTGTTTATATGTTCTGCCAGACCATTCCAATGCCCTATCAATCAGAAAAAAAGATAATGTTGTCAATTTTGACCTACACATAAAGAAATTTTGTTTGCTGTGCCTAGATTTTGCCTATACAGAGAGGGTGAAAATTAACTAATCATTAAAAATTGGTAAGAAAGTCAATGTTTCTAGTACAAATTTATTGAAAGAAATGGCATATGTCCTTTATTACATAGGACATTGGAAAAAACAATAGCATTTTTTTTTTTATGGAGGCACTGGCCACTTCATCATACATCATTCATCAAGCCTGTGGTCATCAACCTTGCATGACATTTTTTTTTATTGTTTTCCTCCCTTTCACTGTACACCACCATCACTGTACAAGAACAGTCGATTTCCACACTTCATTGCATGCTGCAATATTAACTCGCTCCTTAACAGTCGAGTGGTCAGCCATCTCTTGGTTTGAGTTTGTTATCATGACTCCAGTGATATTTAATGTCTATAGAACTTGAAGTATTACCTAGTTAATTTAATTTTAACCCACCCTGCTCACCTGGCAGGTTTATGGAAGTTGTGGCCAGAGCCTGATCATGTTATCCAATTACGACTAAATCTTTTGCCAAATTTACTGCTTGGAATTAAATGATGCCCTTCAAGGAACAGGCATAGTATTATGGGGTGCAGTGTGGAATGCAAATCAAAGCACCAAAAGCAGCCTAATCCTACCAGAAAGAATGAAATTGAGGTTATTGAATTAAGTGCAGGCTTTTGGGAGGATGGAGATTTGGGAATTGAGTTACAGTACCAGGAGGGTATACACAACGCTTGTGTGACAGACCAAATGGCAAGTTGAAACTGCTAGGACCAACTTGGTCAGGAATGAGCTGTCTCTAGGCTTTATTACCAGTAAAATCAACAAAGCCCAGAAGTTAGCACTCAATAACATCCATCTTTCTCTGAGGCAGGAAATTCTCAAAAAGAAATAATAACTTCAATAAAACTCTTCCTCAATATGTAATCAATGATTCAGTGATCCTAATATTCATCTAAGCTTTTCTTTGAGGAATTATTTCTCTAATATATATGGTAATTGACAAAGCAAGCAGCTTTTCTTGACAAGTGGCATAGAGATTATGTCTTCACACTGAATGATGAAGCACTGGAAAGGGTTTGTAAAGGTGCCTGTCCAGATGTGGTGTATTTTTGTCGATTGAGTGCATTGCCTGGCAACTGACGTTAAGAAGCCTCATTTACTTTAGCTGCCCTCGAGACTGCCTGGAAAGGCACCTGTGGCATTACATAAACAGACGTTTGTGTAATGCATGTTGGCATGATGCAAAGGACATGGCCTGATCAATGTTTACCAAATGAGAGCAAAGTTACTAACAAGAATTAGCGATGTTTCATTTAAAGAGCTAGTTCTGGAAGGACAAGAATGCAAATTACAACACTCCAACATGAACTGCATAACATAAATCAAAGAAAATGCCTCTGAGTTGAGAGAGAGAGAGAGAGTGAGAGAGAACGAGAGAGACATCATATGCACATGAGCTTTCATTTATCAGGACAGAGGCAGTAAATGACTCCCCCAGTGCCAACCATTCAGAGTGGAAAGAAAAGTTAATTGGCTTCCTGCTGGTCGGTTGGGATTCGTTTCAATTACCATGCAAAACAGCAGTTCGTTTTGTGACAAAGGCGTTTGATGTCTAATTTCGTGTGGCGTGGGTCAGGAAGGCATAGCGCTTCCCATTTAACACGGAAACATGCACGAATTTAAAGTTAAGTGTATGATCCCCATCTTTTTCAGTTTTTTTTTTTTTTTTTGCCCCCAAGGGAATCTCAGACGAGGTCGCACCGAGCTACACATTTGGAATCCAAAATTAATCGCCATCGCTGGCTGATTCGAAAGCAACTGTTGACTGAACGGAAAGATCAATGAATGAAACTGTTTGCAATTCATACACTGTGGACCTTTAAAAGCACTCATTTGTTTTCCTTAGCGAACGACGAGAGCAAGTGTGCGAGCTAAGTAATGGAGGAATAAATTAAACGTCTTCGACAAGAAAAAAAAAAAACAATGATTCATAAGAAGAGGCATTTTCTTTATTCATTCAATTTCCTTTAAAAAAGAATAACATTAATTATGCAACAGTTAGTTCCATCCAAGTAATCTCATTTGACGAGGGGCATTCCATGAGTGGTGATATAGAGCATAACAGCACTGGGACGTTTAACTATATTTATCACTTCTGTATATTTGTGTACTGCATATGTGTTACACTAACTGTGGGTCTCAGCGTGGCTCAGAGTAGGTCTGTATGGTCTGCAGTGCTGAGGAGAGAGCAGCTGCCTGCCAAAACCCGCATTCACAAACTAGTCAGCTTTCAGCACACATCTGATAACGTTAAGTCACCGTAACCAACACGCTGTCTCCTTAGCAATGGCTTCTTAGTCGTTCTGAACCGTCTATGTTGTTTGTTGTTCTGTTCACGGCCAACTCAAGCTACAACGCTAACTAGCGTCTAACACAAGGGTGAATCCAAAATTCCTCTCCAACCTCTGATCAAGTGCGCTATTTGGTGTGTGAATAATTTTCAATTTAATGTTAATTAAATTTTTGATTCAACCCTGAATTCTGGGAGATTAATGGAGCTGATATTATGAAGAGGAATGCCCAACACCTCCATGGTTTATTCTCCGCGCCTTTTGGCTCACCCCTGTTATTATACTGTTAATTTAGGAATTATTTCGGGAGAGCGAATAACTGGTTAATTGAAGAAACAAACAATTATCAATTAGTAATATTAGTAATTAGTAAAATATTTCCTATATAAATTCCTTTTTTTTTTTTTTTTTTACTAAGTAACGTATGGAAACTACTGCGATATTGAATGTGCATGTTTCTTTAAGAGTGCCGTTCTTGTAACAATCAGCTACTAGCGGAGGCACCCTAATTGGTACACTAGGCCGAGGATTGGGCGTGGACGCTAGTAGAGTGGAAGCGTTCAGCACGTGATGAGTGAGTTCAGGTGTCCACGCGGAGGAGAGCGCTCCTGTTTTAAACGTGTTTCCATGTAATTGTTTTACAGGTAAGCTGATGTTACTCCTTCTTCAAGTAACGCACAGCACCATTATGTGCTCATGCAACTGTGGTTTGTACCAGAGTAGTTTTAAAATGTTGAATTTGGTGCGAATGAAGAGCGCTCGCGCCCAAATCGGCAAACAATGGCGGCGTTGCTAATCTGGGTGAAAGGTCAATCAATTTTGGCGGTTACAACAATAAGAGTCTCGTGCTTGAAATAGCCTGGTTCAGATGAACGTGACTGCTAATGAACTGAATCATGGTTTTAAGGAAGCTAAAGCAGTATAATGTGATTTATACCGACTGTTGTCTGGGATGATTATATCTGAGAGAAAGTTAAAAAATAACTGTCTCGGTCTATTGTTCAGGATTGATAGCAGAAGGTCTGTGTCATGTAAAGTATTGTTTAGATTTGTAATATTTGTGATATCTAGTACAACAGCCCAAACTCTTGTGTCTAAGCGAATTTAAACCTCAAACATTGGTTACTGGCACGGTCTGTCGTCAATGTGAATAATTAACATTGCTGTGATTACTGCTGAGATATAGTGGCTTTTGGCAGTGGCTGTTCATATCATGTGTCACAATTTACCTGCTACTTTTGTGTACAAGCCTAGTTTCAGGACACAGAATTCAAACTTAAGTCACCTACTGCAATGCCATGTAGGGCAAATGGTGTATATACTGTATAAAGCAGGTATTTGCAATAATTTAACATCATCTTCAGAACCCAGAATTAATGTCTGCTTGAGTCAGCACATTAAAACAGTGATTAAGTCCTACAGTGCATACACACACACACACACACACACACACACACACACACACACACACACACACACGCATGCACACACATCCCTAGTTATTATAATTCTCATTTCATCCATCAACTGACAAACTTAAAAGGAAGGAATGTTTCAGGAACACACAGTGGCCATGTGATTGTAAAAAGAAAAAAAAAAGAGAGAAAATGGTTAAAGTGATGTTTTTTGCCTAACAATTTGCCTTCAAATTTATGTATTAAAAATTATGACTATTAATTTATAAATGATAATAAAATGTTTTTATTTAAGATTTTTTTTTTTAATGCAAGTGCAATGTTTTTTTTTATATATATGTTTAGTTGTTCAAGGTACTTTTGTAGAGTAGTAATTTTCTGTTTTTTTTTTATTTTTATTAGAAAATCAAGAAAATTATTTTTTATAAAACATTTACAAAACATCATAAGCCTCGACATTTACTGCATCCTTAAAAACTTCCTGCATCTCCTGTTTTCTTTTAGTTTCTTTTTTTCCTGCCATGCATAAATCACACCGAGGAGATTTTTGCTTACATAAATGTCAGGAAACCGGATGGGACGCCGGCCTTAAGTGTGATGAAGACCAATGTGCAGGAAAAGCAGCAGCTAACCTTTACAAAAACTCGTTCGGCTCTCTAAAGAACGTGTGAGAAGTTTCTTTCTTTTTCTGTAGCTTGTCTTAAATGCCATAGGACTCAGGCGAACAAAACCACTCATGTCATCGGGTTATTGATGGATATGTGAATAACGCTTCGGTTCCTGTGATGTCCCTTTTTTTTTTTTTTTTTTTTCTTTTTTGTATGTAAAAGACTGAGAGATTTGCGTTGATTATGGTGTGCAGAGGAACCTCATTATAGAGCTGATAAACATAACATGAGTGTTTTGTGTGTGTTGCTGAGCAGCCATCTTGTCCAGCTTTGTGATCGCCCACGGCTAACAGATAGATTTAGTGACGCAGCGAGAGACTCATCAGAGAAATCAATCGCAGAACATCGATTCTGGGATCACTGCACCAGTCCTCTGTGTCTTCACCAAAATGTATGAGAGCAGCGAGAGAGAGAGAGAACAAAAGGCAGAGCTCTGAGCTTATTGATTCGATATACCTGGAATACTTGAGCAGATAATACACTTGCCAGTCCAGGTGTGAAGCAAGAAGGAGACTGAAAAGCAGAAAACACTGTCTGTTGTGCCTGTTAGAGTTTTGACCAATCACAGCTCATTATGCACAAACCTTCATTTGCATATTGGAACATAAGTCTTTATGATGCACGACTTTCCTGTGCTCTGTTCCCTTAAACTGTACTTAAACAAGTAGTTTAAAAAGAATTAAAGAGAAAAAATACTGCAATTAGCATCTCAGAAAATATGATAAAAGAAATTGATTGATTTTAAAAAGAAACAAAATGAAGAACGGTTATAGCTAAAAATATTTTTCTAGTTATTCTCCTACTCATATTTGCGTGCTTGCTCTGCTATTGTCTTTTATATGCAACCCGAATTCTGAAAAAGGTTAAGATGTTTTTATTATTATTTGAATATAATCACAAATCACATGAGCCAAATATTAGAACATAGAGAACTTAAATGTTTAAACAGAAATTGTACAATTTTATCCACTAAATAAGCTCATTTTGAATTTGATGCCTTCTACGAGTCTCAAAAAAGTTGGAAGAAGGCAACAAAGGGCTGACAAAGCAAGACATTTTTCAGAAATATTCAGTTGGGAGAATATCTAGCATCAGGTCTTTAATGAGATTAGCTATAAAATGGAGTCTCTCCAATCTGTGAAGCAGTGCATAAAAAGACTTTAAAAACTGTTTCTTAATGTAAAATTGCAAATGTTTGGAAATCTCATCATCTGCAGTGCATAACATCAAAAGATTCAGAAAAACTGGTGTAAGGAACAAGGCTGAAGATCTTTGTTGGATGCCCGTGGTCTTCGAGCCCTCAGATGACACTGTATCCCTCATTGACATGATTCTGTCATTGACATTACTAAATGGGCCCAGGAATACTTCCGGAAACCATTGTCGGTAAAAACACAATCCGCCGTGCCATCTGCAGATGCCAATTAAAGTTCTTTCATGCCAAAAGGAAGCCATATGTGAACATGATTTAGAAACACCATCGTGTCCTGTGGACCCAGGCTCATTTAAAATAGACTGTTTCAAAGTGGAAAAGTGTTCTATGGTCAGACGATTCTAAATGCAATATTCTTGTTGAAAATCGTGGATGCAGTGTCCTCCAGACTAAAGAGGAGGGAGACCTTCCAGCATGTATCAGCATTCAGTTTAAAAGCCAGCATCTCTGATGGTATTGGGGAGGCGGGGTCATCAGAGCATACGGTATGGACAGCTTGTGTGTTTTGGAAGGCAATATGAATACTGAAAGATATTTAAAGGTTTAAGAGCAACATATGCTCCTGGTAAGGCCTTGTGTATTTCAGCAGGACAATACAAAACCACATACTGTGTACAGTCGTCACTTTTTTTTACAACAGCATGGCTTCATAGTAGAAGAGTCCGGGTGCTGAATTGACCTGCCTGCAGCCCAGATCTTTCACCTATAGAGAAAATTTGGCACATTAAATGGAAAATGTCAAACAACCATAAACTTTACAGCAGCTGGAAACCTATAGGTGGGCAAGAATGGGACCAAATTCCAACACGAAAATTCCAGAAACTCAACCTCAATGCTCAGACATCTTAAACTGTTTTGAAAAGAAAATGAGATGCTACACCATGGTAAACATGTCCCCGTTTATAAAGCTGCCAAAATGATTCAACATTGACACAGACCATACATGGTGTAGGGTTTCAACTCTGGGTCAGAGGTGAATTGAATCTTTAAAGATTTGGGTTACTGTTATTGAATTGAACTGAATTAAAATTTATAGAGTACACTTTATCGACTACCCGTCCAGCGTTTAGCACAATTTAGTTTATCTTCTTTAGTTGTGCTTACCACGTGGCCACCGATGATAACAAAAAATCTAGTATTTAGCAATTATGAGCAATGTAACGTAAGATCTGGGCAAATGTTTGGACTTTAAAATACATGACCAAGTCAACAGTTCATTATAAAGAAGCAAGAATTTATTGAACTAATCTACATCACACGAAACTACGCTATTTAATCACTCATACACACACACGCACATACACAGTTTAGAGGGTGAAAGTTAATGGAGTTCTATTTAGGTTTACTAGAACTGAGAAACTCACAAAAGCAGAGCCTTGGGTTTAATCTTACGGTTTAGTTATGAATCGCGCACCACTTTCGACAAGGTATGAAGCTTTGTTTGTTTTACTTGTGTTACGTGACGGTTGTTCTCGTTGGTTCGCCTTCAGCGAAGGGAATCACTGCGTTGCTGATTGGTCGGTGCGCTGGGTTGAGGTGACGTCTTTCGGGGGCATTTTGGTTGACTGATTACCGATGATGACTCTCTGCAGGCCTCTTCGTTGCACGAAGGCGACGTTCAAGTGGCATAGGAGTTCAAGACAAAGTTTCTTTGCATGTCGAGGAGAGTGGAGTCTTCGATTGCTGGGTGGTGCAGATCAGAAGTTCAGGCGTTGGTTGAGAGCGAAACAAGAGAGGCGTCCGATTGCTTCCTTCAGACAGCGTGACGTTCAAAAACATGCCGAGGCTGCTCAGACCTTAGGTTTTTAATCTCACGGTGAAGGTCTGTCTCACAGCCGTTTGTTCCAATCAGGAATGGTTGTGGGCGTAGCCATGCCCCGCATGGTTCCTCTTTTTCGTGGATACATTTAACCTGTACATTTTACATGTACAAATATATAATTTTATATATCTGCCCTAGTGGCATACTTTAACATAGTACGTGTCCCTAAAGCTTTGTATGTTCTCTGTTCTGGGGCCCAAATGAAATGCATTCCGGAGGGTCAGCAACTCCCAGGGGGTTGTGAAACTTCCCTATTCAAGGCACTTGTACACCATTTTGAGTGGAGATGTGAGATGCTTTTCTCTGGTGCAAGGAAGTTGTTTTTGCAGATTTGCACCAATTGAGTTGGGAAAGAGGAACCGTTTCTTTCCTTATTTGCTGATGTTGTGAACTGTCTCTTCCTCTTTCAGCGGCCCTCTTTGAGGCGGCCTGAAAGTCCCTACAATGGTTCTCAGAATTTATATTACATGTGAGAATGTGTGTTAAAATGAAAAGGAAAAAAATGTCATTATAGCAAATACAATGTGTTCTATAAACATTGAAATAATTGAACACAGACCAGGCTTATGAAGGCTGAATATTAATAAGTATGCAAATACAACTGTCATGTGACAAGCTGTCAAAACAAACAAGATGTTGGGAACCCAAACAAGTGAAGATTTTCCTTGGCAGATTCCCTAAAAAGCTTGCTTTTGCTCGGCCCTGTGTCCACCATGATGGTTGAAAATTATAATGGAGTTCTCAGTGCCATGGAAGAGAGGTTGGGCCTAATTAGCATACTAAAAGCACATGATGGACAAAACAAATTTTCATTTATTTATTAATTATGGCTAGATGTGCAGGTCCAAGACTATACAAATCAAAGTGACGATCACTTTTATGAATATTCTTTGTATTTGTTTTGTAAAGTAGTATGTTGTAAGAGAAATAAATAAATAAGGACGGAGTAGGGGGAAAAGCAATTATTTTGTATAATTTATATAAAAAAAAATGTATATGTTCCTTTTATCTTTTATTTACTTTATAACATAACATATAGTTTCTCAAATAAAATTTAAATAAAATGAAAAAATAAATTAAGGACAGTTTTTAGCTTTATTATGAAAAAAAAACATTTGTCTGTCTGTCTGTCTGTCTGTCTCTGTTATTTACTTTATATCATACCATCCCAAGGTAGGAGCATGTAAGAAATGTAATAAGGGAGAAAAAAAGAAGAGAAAAATATATAATAAATAACTAAAGAAAGAACGCATCATGCATTCACTATGTAGTTTCTTTTCTTTATGCTTGCTTGTTTTTCTAGCCGTTTGTTCAAGGGTAAACTTCCAAAAAACTTTAAGCAGTGTCTCTTTCCTAACCCGTTCCCATCAGCATTTAAATCCTCTTCACAGTGCACTCTGCCAGTTCAGCTCACTGTTAAGCAACGTGGCATTAACCAGAAGCAGCTTTTGTTTACGTCGCTTCTCATTTTTCCTCCCACAGCATCGCTTCTCTCCGAGCTCCATCCTGATGCAGACTAAACAGAGCTGGCGTTCAGAGCCTCGTTACTAACTTGCTTGGTTTCGAAAAGTACTGCATGTTTACCGCACGGTACGGATCAAGCCTGGGTGACAGATAAACATCAAGAAAATGGCTTTGTGTTGGTGTCGTGGGGTCACAGGAGACCTGTGAGGTTAAACTCACCTGCAGTCAGCGTGTTAACCCACGTACATCACACACAGCAGAGATGTGATTTTATACCCTGTAGCAGTAGTTCCACAGATATACAGCTAAGACTGATAAAAAGCTGTTACCATGGTAACAATGATACAGAAAAATACACAGATGAAATGGATAAAGTCCAACTGCAAATATATATTTTTTTTCCATAGTAATCAAACTAGTTCTTACAAGTTCTTTTCAACATAAACTTTTTTTTTCTGTTTTAACTCCAACACTTATTTTTTCTTTTCTTTTTTGACTTTATATTTTCTTTCAACATTTTTTTTTTTTTTTGATTTTTCTCTTTTTGTGGCTTTTCTCTTTTTCTTTTCTCCTATAATGTAGCAACATAGATCTGCTCTTGTATCTGGTGTGTAACTGCTGTCTGCACAAGTGCACAGTCTAGGGGGCATGTACTTAGTGGGCATGTCGCGCATCTCCTCTGATTGCTTCTACGGCGGTGTCTCCTAGCGAGCTAGCTGTGGATCTGCCTGAGTCCATGATGTTGCTAGATGCGGACTTGTCTGCCGAGACATCTAACTAGCCAATGAACCCTTCAAGGACGCCAGAACCCTTTATTTAGAGTGTACATGGTGTAATGGTGTGTTACAAACTGTTCTGGCGGAAAGGTTTTCAAAATGTACTCTCCTAGAGGAATTACTAGAAATAAGTTCTTGGCACTGTACATGGTGGTAGATTTGCATATAACCTGATACCCAAATACACCTTTTAGTAATTTCAGACATGCAGACTTTTCTCCAGTATGTGCACAAAAACAAACATCAGAAATGACATTCCCTGTTTGTTTCTTTTTTGTCCCATTAAATTTTTTGGATTTGCTGGTGATTAAACAACTCAGTCAATCAGACACCCACATGCCCCCTCCCCAACGTTTTTTGCAATTTTACATGGAAAAATAATCAGAAGAAATTTTGTATGGCCCTGCCTGTGACATTCTTTGAGTGCAATTGTATTTACTTTTCTTTTAGAAAAAGCAAGATGGTGCTAAAGGCAAGTTACTTTAGATGCACAGTTGTTCTGGCTGTAAAAAATGACACGAGTCTGTTTTTACTCTCATCCTCCAAGGAAATCCAAACAAAGTGGATTTATTTTATGTAATAAAACAGTGCAAATGTTCCAGTAGATATCCTGAAGCTGTACGTTTTGCTCTTTTAAAGTTATTTCATTGGTTGTTTAGTGAGTAATAAGTAAATATTCATTTTGAGGAATAGTCAGAAAGTAGCAGAGACTCTGAGAGAAACTTTAGAAGGCAATTTCACAGCAGCATTAGATAACTTGACTGGCATCATTATAACACAGTGCAGTGCTCTAGCTCAGATGTACATATATAATGAGTGTTACACAGAATATCTATGATTTCTTTCACATTTTGTGTTTCTGTTGAAGCACTGAGTTGGCAGTTTGACTATTCATAAAAGCTTTGATTGTGGTACGGTTTTTAAAAAGTCGTACGAGGGAAGTGAAACGTTCTCATCATTGTGGACAGACATGACAGCTGACAGACGGTTTCTGCTGAAGCTGTGGAGGAAAATATGATGGTGCGTCTGCACACAGCTCTGCTTTCCTGTGGATTTCCCTTGTTATTAATATTGATTGATATCTCGCTAGACAAGTAAACAAGGCTGGACGTTCACTACAGCCAGCAGGAACTTTTTACATGGGTCTCTATATCCGAGAGAATGTAGGGCAGACGAATAGGGCAGGGAGAGTAAACAAGAGTGGGATGAGTGAGCTGCTAACAGCTGGTCCATACAAACCCCCTCTACCTAGAGATTTTCTCATGTACGCAAGACTGGCTTTGCCTTTTTATTTCACTAGATTGGAGAACACCGAGGATGGCATTGCAAAATAACTCATATCCCAGCACACAGAAATTTAGAAGTTCTTATTTATAAGTGATGCTACTTATACAAATGGCAGCTTGTATTGCACACTGAAGCAGAATAACTTTTTGAGCTAGTTACTTCGAGAAATAGGCAAAGCATTAGAGCGGAACCTCAGCGTACGAACGCCCCACCTCATGAATTTTCACCTTAAGAACAGAAATGTTCCAAGTAATTGGCCTCAACATACTGTATGAAGCACTTTTGGCATACGAGCAAGGACACCGAGCCGAACTGAATGCTGGCTAAGCTGTGTGTACATCCGGGAGCCATTCAAAGCTTGTTTGCATCAGTGGAAAACAAGGCAAAGCAAGTTTACATATTTTTTTTGTGCGTTTTTGCATTCCGTGCAAGATTTTGTCAAGACATAGCACCATGGGTCTCAAGAATGTTAGCAAGGATGGTAGCACAAAGAAAATGTCGGGGGTAACTCGGTGGTAAAGGCTATTGGACTATGGTTCAGAAGGTCCCAGTTTCAGACCCCATGACCACCAAGTTGACCCTGTTGGGCCCTTGAGCAAGGTCCTTAACCTTTCAATGCTCAGTTGTATAATGAGATAAAAACGTAAGTCCCTCTGGATAAGGGAGTCTGCCACATACCTAAATGTAAAATGGTGCGATTTTCAGTTTGAGCAGCCGGTGCCAGGAGGAATCATAAACTAAATTTGTGACACTTAATATCTATTAATTTCATACTTTCCTTTATTTATATGTCTTTTCCGTATAATACTATATGATTATAGTGTTGGAAATTGATAATATTGGTAATATTTATGGGTATCTGGAACCGATTATCTGCATTTACATTATTTCCTATGGCAAAGTGTGTTTCGCAGTACCAAATGTCACCTTACGAACTTGCCTCTGGAACGGATTCAATTCATATGCCAATGAGGTATTGCTGTAATTTCATCGCTGTCTTTAAAGTATTTATTTTTTGCCATGGTTGTAGCCATAACTACAAGTTGAAGTAGATGCTGAACTAAATGTTACCTGTATCTAGGTCGGCAGTATTCACATACTGTAGAGCTAGATTTAATGGATTGTTTTTAAGATCTAAATCATGGCACCATTACTCCCTAGCAGCTAACCACAAAACAGCTATCCTAGCTTCTTTTGCATGGATATATTGTAAGTTTTTTTTTTTTTATTCTGTCATTTTTTTTGTATAAATTATGTCATGACATCCTCAATGTTAACCTGATTATTGGTATAAAAGTTGAAACATGATTCATCCAGAGTATATAGAGCTGAATCCCATCGAGCAAGCTGAAACAGTTAAGTTAGCATTTAACAGCTAACCGAGCTTTATTTTATTTTTTCACTCTTTTAACTTCGCTTTCAGGGAAACCACCAAAACACAAATCTTGGCGGTATTGTGGCGCAGCTCAATAGTAGCTCATTTACATAAACACTGACTCGGCACATTTCGGACAAGGAGAGGATCAGAGGGAGTCTGATGTACAAAAAGTCCGTAACCTGAGGAGAATTTTAGCTGTGAAGTGTTACAACCAATTACAAAATCTGAGACCTGTGTTAACTTGTTAAAGAAACGGTAACATATGGTACCTTTGAAGATTCTAATCTGGTTTCTCAAACAACTATATCTTGGATAGACACAACATCTTTTTTTTTTCATAGCGATGTAGTATCAACCGCATCAACATTTTGAGATTTTAGATCCTTGTGTAAATAAAGTATTTCGAAAACATATGCTAATTAGAACACAAATAGCAAGGAATTAGCACATTAATAGCCGCAGCTGACATGGCAATTAGCAGTAATTGAGAGACAATACATCTATGACATGGGTTGAGCAGTGTTACAACACAGGGTCAAGCGTGTGTTGCTAATAATTATATAATTACAAGTGAAACATGTCTTTAAATCAGAGCTTTGAGATATTTTTCATGTTCTAGATAGGGCTATAAACAAATATTTATGCTAATGTCAAAATGGGGAAAAAAAGTTTTCTCTGCTTTATAGCTCAGTTCAAAAAGTGTTTGTGGTCACTGTAGTACTTATATTTATTTCTAATGCATCTTTGGGTGCTATTATACACAACTCCTAAATGTGTTCTGACCCCTTAACATTTCCTTTCCTTTTAGACCAGTTTTATTTATTTATTTATTTTGCGCTTCATGACCCAAAAGACACCTTAAAACACTCCAAGAAATATTTGGAAAGCTGATCTGAACCAATTTACGAAGGTCAGAGAGCTGTATCCAACCATCTCCAGAATCCTCTGGGAAGAAGGAAAATGTGTAAAGAACACCAGAAGGAACCGATGTCGTGTGACCTCTAACATCTGTGTGCACACTGCAATAAATGGAGGCAATTATCTAGTACTAGATCTTTCTCAGAGAAGATGTGAAAATCAGGAAACTTTGATGTTTCATACTTTTGTAAACTTCTTACAAGAACCATTGTGAAGAATCTGAATGTGCAATTAGTGTAATGCATGGCTTTACCATTGGCATTTCTCTGAATTCATGCAAAGTCATGGTTGGACTCATTATGATTAATATGTTCTTTCATATAGAACCCTAAAACAAAGTGCTCCTTTTCTAAGTCATAAGGAATAAAATGGAAAAGTTAAAGGTCCTTATCATTCTTTCTGATAAGAGTGACAAAGTATAGCACTAAAGGCTAGATTAAAGATGTATTTGGCTTTCCCTTTGGAGAACATTAAACTTTCTCTCACTCATTCACTATACCACTTATTCTGCACTTGGTGACAGGAAGCCTGGAGCCTATCCCAGGGGACTCTGTGTCAATCCAGCAAAGGGCGCACACCCACTGCAATTTGGAAATGCCAGTTATCCTAATCTGCATATCTTTGAATTGTGCAACTAAACCGGAATACCTGGAGAAATCACACCAAACATGGAGAACATGCCACCCCTACATACTCGGACCCAAAGGTTTGAATCAAACCCTCAACCCTAGAGTTGGGAGATTATGATGCGTACTACTACCACCCCTTTAGAGAACCTTCAAGGTTGTATATGGAACCCTACACCTGTAGATTCCTCAAGGGTGCTTTAAATAGATATGGCAAACATGAAAGTGTGCTTCTGGTGATAAATTCTGATCATTGGGCTTTCTTTTAAAATGCACAGTGTCATGAAAAGCTACAGGTCTCTGGTGTTCTGCTGTGCACTGGAGTAGTCTGCGTCTGGCCTCTACAGTGAACATGCCACTAAGAAGCCTTGGTTGAGATGTACTTCATTACTCTGCCATCACTTGCCAGCCTTGTGCCAATGTTTGCACATCAAAGTAAACTAAATGTTACATTTTTGTCTAGGTTTCTTTGATGAGGCGTCTGTGTTCTAGATGGTTCTCTTGAGAAACTTTGAGGTTGAGGTTTCTATGCAAGACCCTACAACAAAGTGCTTTCCTTGATATAAACTTGAAAGAGTTATTTTTAAATATTTTTAAAATGGATTTGTAAGGATTATAAATCCTATTGTCAATAGGAAGATGTTAAGAAACACTTCATGGTGTTTTATAGAACTATATCTTTTGAATAACAATTATTTCGGACTATTGAGGTTTATTTGATGCAACCTTACAGTTTCAGAATTGGTTCCCAACAAGTAGAAGTCAGTGAACTACAGTAGAAGTCATTTAACTATCAAATGAGTACATACTGTACAAACCTACAGTCCTGGCCTCGGCTGATGCTGACAGCTGTTCTCGGTGGACTTGTGACTGCAGTCACTCGATAGTTCGGGACTGGAGTTTCCTACAGTCTACCTGATCCTACAAAAACAAACTGGACTCCATATTAACTTACACATCTCCTGTTATACTGAACGTCCAGCCTCCTAACTCACCGTATGACTGCAGACCAATCCCAGTCACTACCCAAATGAGGATGGGTTCCTTGTTGAGACTGGTTCCTCTCAAGTTTTCTTCCTACTGCCATTTCAGGGAGTTTTTCCTTGCCTCTGTTGCCATCGTTCTCAGCTGGTTCATCAGGAATTCATTCACATTTCATACAAACTTCTATAATTCTTTTGATTGTGTGAAACTGCTTTGAGACAATGACAACTGTTAAAGGCGCTAAACAAATAAAATTGAATTGTATCTAACAATTTTTTTAGCGCATACTGCAAAGTCAGACCTCACTGGATTTAGATTCAGTAAGAGCAATCAATGAAGATTGGCCACCAGGCTGGGCAAATTTAGCCATGAAACCTCCAACACTAAATTGGCCAGTGTTTTTCAGTTTCATTGTCCACATCCTGTGTGCATGTGTGTGTGTGTGTGTATAATATATATGAATGAATAAAATGTATACTTTTTGTTTGTTTTTTTTCACAGCTCTGTGCCAATTATCAAGTGCCAGGCTGTTGGTCTGCTCTCTCTGACCCCACACTCCATCTCCATCACCTGTAGCGCAGCCTGCAGGGACGGCCTAGACTTCTCTTGCTGCCAAATTACATCCAGCCAACGCTTCAGCCGCATACAAATGTCAGCTATTCAGCAGCTCATAAAGGCGGGGAGGAGTAAAATGTCAAGTAATGCCTTTTAAACTAATTGCCGTCGGTGTCTATCCACAAGCCTGGGGCTCCCTTGATTAACGACGAAGGCGGGATGCTCGTTAGCAGATGCGGCTTTTAGCCTCAGACGCCATTGTGTTGTTATGAAAGGGGAGATGAAGAGAAGGGAAAGATGGGAAGAGATTAGGGAAGTTAGATTAGGCAGAGTCTGTACGCAGGGTCATGTCATGACTGCTGATGCATAGAAAATTGATAAAAAGGTTAATAAAGGATTGTAGTAGATTTTTCTTTGCATGGAGTTTAGTTATGTAACCCGATTACACTCTTTGCTTTTAGCATAAGATGCAACTCGAGGGTATGAAAGCACAATGTAATGGCTCTTGTGGTTATGACCTGAAACTGGATGTGAAATAATTTGTTAAATTGTGAAAAATACTAAATAAGCAATACAGGGGAAGAAAATGCACCATTTAGCACCATTTTTGACAAACCATGTTCGTCTATCAATGAAAATAGCAAGGAAACCAAAATGAATGAGTGAGAATAGGAAAAATATTGACTTTGTGAATTAGCAACAGGATAGAGTTGTAGGAGAATTGTAGGCCTTGGCTGGATAAATTAGAGTTTAATGAGCTTAATTAATTACAAGAACGACAGAACAGTAAAGTGTGGAGAAGGGATGTGATTCTGGAGTCTTCTGGTGATAAATTCTGATCATTTGGCTTTCTTTTAAAATGCACAGTGCCATTAAAAGCTACAGGTATAGGTCTCTGGTGTTCTGCTGTTCACTGGAGTAGTCTGCGCTATTAAAATAAAATTGATAAGAGAGATAAATGTTTCTTATTGACCGAGTCAATAAGACACAGTGAATTATCAGTAACTATGTTGATTGTTCCTTAGTAGAAGCATTTGCAGAACATTTTAACTTCTTTCTTATCCATTTAGAGTCATGATTGGGTCTCATGCTAGTTGGGACTTAATAGTTGAGGTGCTAGACTGCTGATCAGAAGGTCCCCAGTTCAAGCTACTGTTGACACCGGTTGGCCTTTCAGCAACATTCATCAGCCTCAACTGCGCAGATATAACCGGCTTTGAACTAGCAGCACGACCAAGTAGGAAATTGCCACTGAAACACTGGAGTTCCTGTTACAAAACAGGGAGCATGGTGGTCCTGCGCCTCCAGGGTTTGAATCCCTCCTTAGGTCTTTGGTCATGGAGTTTACATGTTCTCCCAATGCTTGGTGGGGTTTGCTCTGGGTACTTTCCTACAGTAGCTCAGGATAAGCTAACTGATGTCCCAAAATTGCCCATTTGCATTTGAGTGCTTCTAGGGTGTATTCCACCAAGTCCACTGTGATAGGCTCCAAGCCTGCAGAAGATGACTGAGAGTGTTCTAAAGTACTGATACTGGAGACTCAGAGCTTCTGTCATAAATAAATATATATATATATATATATATATATATATATATATATATATATATATATATTACATATATATCACCTTCTGACCAATCACAATGCTTTGCTTTTATCCAAATAAACCAGCATCCAGTACTCGTGCCAGCAGTCCATTTCATACATGACTCCTAGAAGTTAGTATCCCCTCCTCAAAAAAATTACCATTAGAGTTATTACATGAATATGTTGATTGATGTGTATTTGATTAATAGAAGATATTTGTTTCATATTTTTTGTTTTTACACATTTAAATCACAGAGTGCTTCTTAGCCAGTCATGTCAGAACATGTGTTCAAACACATTTTCTTCTTTTGTCTGGTTTCCCTTTTGGGACTGTGTAACTGTACTGTAGCAAACAGATAGCACATCATAATCCTTCCCCAAAAACAACCAGAACGCAAGCACACCAGAAACAAAGTGATAACCAGTACTATATCTGAAAATGTTCATAATACATCATTCTTTAGCAACAAAAGCAAATAAATAAATAAACATTTAAAAAATAATAATAAATTTGGACCTTGAACTCATTACAGGGATAAGAACTGACGCAGGATATAATGGTGTCTCTTTCTTACAGTAGCGATGTAGCATGGGTGGTGTGTGCAGTGAGTTCAGATCAGCCATCAGCAAACAGGGAAGAAAAACAGCAGATTTTCCACTGGGCTGAAAAGTAAAAAGGATTTTCTCTCAGCGTGAGAAATCAAAGGTTTGTGCTTCGTTATGTGTGAGTTCCCAATTCAGACTTTAGGCTTTAATGAGTGCACTGGGATATAACGGCTGCTAGCAAGTCTTTACTTTCCTCTTTATTTTAGTTACAGAGCTCGATCCCTGACTCACACTTCCCTCACTGGTCTTTGATTAAGGTTTATTTAGTCAAAGTAAACGATCTCACTCATCTGTGTTCCCACCGAGGAAGAAACGTTCACTGTTCTCTGAGCTGGTAGTCTTTGAGGCTGAATAAAACCTAAAACCCGGGCTTCAGGGCTCCACACCATAGCATTGTTATTTTTCAATTCTCAATTTTGGCGCTGATTAATTTTCTCTACCAGCAGCTCTGACAGTAGCGCATCTGCACGTCAAGGGTTTATATTATATAATGCTCATGGTAATGTGAAGCAGATGTTCCAATTCATAAGCAGGTAAAAATACCGTTCCTTTTTTAAAGTTTGTCTTAAATTAAGGGCATGTTATGGAATGAGTCGCCAGTCTTAGTGATTTGTAATTTCAATATTTTTTTAACAAGTTAACACACATCTCAGAGCTCCTCCAAAGTGTGTGGGTTAATGTTCCAGCTACAACTACTCTTCAGATAATGCTTCAAACCTCAAACTCCCCGTTTCACACCTCCGCCAAGCAAGCTGTTGATCAGCTGCAGGTGTGCAGACCTCTATAAAATCAGATGTGTTGGCAGTTTGCTGGTGTGGAGCATTTAGTTGTGAGCATGTTAAATGTTAAAGTCCATGGCAGCACAAATAGAAGGAAAATGAACAAGTACGATTTGCCTGGGAGGGTGCCACGAGAAAGCTTCTTGTGTCTAAAAACAACATGGAAGCACGACTGGGGTTCGCAAAACTGCATCTGAAAAAATCATAGGTCTTCTGGAACAATGTCCTATGGGCAGGTGAGACTAACATGAAGTTGTTTGGCTTTTATGCCCTGTGCTTCATACACCTCATCCCCACTGTCAAGCCCGCCAGTGGACCGATTCATTTTTGGGCTTGTTTTTGTAGCCACAGGACCTGAGCACCGGGCAGTTAATGAGTCAACCATGAAGTTCTTTGTATACCTAGAGAATTCTAGAGGCAATTGAGGTCATCTGTCTGACAAAGCTTGGTCAAAATTGGGTCGTGGAACAGGACAATGATCCAACATACACCAGTAAATCTGAAGTTTTGGGATGGCCTAGTCTAGTCAAAGTCCAGAACTTAACCCAACTAAAAAGCTGAGGCATGACCTTAATAGTGCTGTGCATAACAAATACCCAACACCCTCAATGAACTGAAACTATGTTGTAAAGAAGAATGGACCAAAATGATGTGAGACTGAACCATTACATCATTGTATTGCTGCTAGAGGTGCACCCACAAGCTATGAATCTATATTGTAATCATAGGTGGTACTTGGTAATCTCTGCATGTTGTGTATTTCTTTTTATTACACAATGTACACAGTAAAAAAAAAAGTTATAATGTTTTGTTATAGGTTTGCAGATATACAGTCGTGGCCAAAAGTTTTGAGAATTACATAAATATTGGAAATTGGAAAAGTTGCTGCTTAAGTTTTTATAATAGCAATTTGCATATACTCCAGAATGTTATGAAGAGTGATCAGATGAATTGCATAGTCCTTCTTTGCTAGGAAAATTAACTTAATCCTGAAAAAAAAACTTTCCACTGCATTTCATTGCTGTTATTAAAGAACCTGCTGAGATCATTTCAGTAATCATCTTGTTAACTCAGGTGAAAATGTTGACAAGCACAAGGCTGGAGATCATTATGTCAGGCTGATTGGGTTAGAATGGCAGACTTGACATGTTAAAAGGAGGGTGATGCTTGAAATCATTGTTCCTTCATTGTTAACCATGGAGACCTGCAAGCATTTCCTTCATTGCATTGCATAAAAATGGCTTCACAGGCAAGGATATTGTGGCTACTAAGATTGCACCTAAATCAACAATTTATAGGATCATCAAGAACTTCAAGGAAAGAGTTTCAATTCTTGTTAAGAATGCTTCAGGGTGTCCAAGAAAGTCCAGCAAGCATCAGGATCATCTCCTAAAGAGGATTCAGCTGCGGGATCGGAGTGCCACCAGTGCAGAGCTGCTCAGGAATGGCAGCAGGCAGGTGTGAGCGCATCTGCACGCAAAGTGAGATGAAGACTTTTGGAAGATGGCCTGGTGTCAAGAAGGGCAGCAAAGAAGCCACTTCTCTCCAATAAAAACATCAGGGACAGATTGATGTTCTGCAAAAAGTATGGCGAATGGACTGGGGCAAAGTCATATTCTCGGATGAAGCCTCTTTCCGATTGTTTGGGGCATCTGGAAAAAGGCTCGTCCGGAGAAGAAAAGGTGAGCGCTACCATCCTGTGTCGTGCCAACAGTAAAGCATCCTGAGTCCATTCATGTGTGGTGTTGCTTCTCATCCAAGGGAGTGGTCTCACTCACAATTTTGCCCAAAAACACAGCCATGAATAAAGAATGATACCAAAAACCCCTCCAACAGCAACTTCTTCCAACAATCCAACAACAGTTTGGTGAAGAACAATGCATTTTCCAGCACGATGGAGCACCGTGCCATAAGGCAAAGTGATAACTAAGTGGCTCAGGGACCAAAACGTTGAAATTTTGGGTCCATGGCCTGGAAACTCCCCAGATCTTAATCCCATTGAAAACTTGTGGTCAATCCTCAAGAGGCGGGTGGACAAACAAAAACCCACTAATTCTGACAAACTCCAAGAAGAATGGGTTGCTATCAATCAGGATTTGGCCCAGAAGTTGATTGAGAGCAGCCCAGTCGAATTGCAGAGGTCCTGAAAAAGAAGGGCCAACACTGCAAATACTGACTCTTGGCATAAATGTCATGTAATTGTCAATAAAAGCCTTTGAAACATATGAAGTGCTTGTAATTATATTTCAGTACATCACAGAAACAACTGAAACAAAGGTCTAAAAGCAGTTTAGCAGCAAACTTTGTGAAAACTAATTTGTCATTCTCAAAACTTTTGGCCATGACTGTATAATATATTTATTTAAATAACTCATTTTCCTTCTATTTCACAATTGTTGTACTTTGTGTAAGTCCGGCATATACAATCACACGAAAATGCATTCATGTTTGTGGTTGTAATGTGATAAAATCTGGAAAAGTTCAAGAGGGTGGATACTTTTGCAAGACACTGTACTCACCTGTTTTTGACCTTCACTAGTGATTTCTACATTATTTATAGAAGTTATTTAGCTTTGAACACGGGTTTGTTTCTTTTCTTGTGCTATTAAAAACATGAATATGAATAAAATGTAATTACGTTGATGTTTTGTTCTGAGCAGTGACTGGTCAAGGCCACTGGTGTGTTTCTTTTTTCTATTTTCATCAGCATTATTATTTTCTATCTTTGTTTTCTCTTTGATGTGATTGCCAATTATTATTTAATGACCCGTCCTTGTGGTGTGGTGTGAGGTTACACTTTCGTCCTTTTACTGTTTAATCCTTTGTTCTTTTCCCCCTTTTATTAATCATTTGGTTTCCTTGTGTTTATTGTGGTCTTAAGGCCTGAGCTCTGGGAATAATGCTGTTTAATGGACCATGCTTTTTCAAGCATTAAATGATCAATGTTTAGCTTTTTATATGAAATGTAACTTTTTGTTAATGTTTAGTACTGGCCCTGTTTTGGACAAGGAAAGCGTCATTATATTCTTCACTTTTTAATTTTAATGCTGCCCCCTTTGGTCAGAACTGGAACATCCTGTTTATGGGGGAGGATTTTTCCCCAATTTTCTCCCTAATTTAGTCGTCTACAATTCCTCCCCATCACTAGGGGTCTCCACATTAAGGCTACTACTACCACTCAGTCGGAAGGGCCGAAGACTATCACATGTTTCCTCTGAAGCACGTGGCACCAGCCGACTGCATCTTTTCGAAATGCTCGCTCATGCACCGTTAGGGGCAGCGGTATCTGCTCCTTCCGCTTGCCTGAGCTCACAGACGCTCCTGACTGGCCATAGAGCCGTAATTAATGTGGGAGCACTAAATACCTCTCATTCCTCCCCTCTGAGAGAGCTCGGCCAATCAGCTCTCTCTAGGCTTCCAGCTGCGAGAGGTTACAGTATCACCCGGGAATCAAACTGCCGATCTCCGGATGATGAGATGCACCACTGGCGATCTCCGGAGCACTTTCACTATACCACTCAGAGGCCCTACAGCTTCTGGTTGGTTTAAATTTATCTATTTAAATGAAAAAAATATGAAACAATGCTGGAACGTCCAGAGCAAAATGTATCACTGTAAAATTGGGCTCTTTTTTTTATCCATTCTTTCCAGTTGACGATCGTTTGGAGAAAAGCGATTTCTTTATGTTGCTCTCACATAGGACTTGCTTTGACAGGCAGCACAATTGCAGTATAGATCGTCTTTCTGTCAAGCTCTGGCTCCTGACCGTGACACTGAAGCCTGCAGAGGTGTGAGAATTGACTCCAGCTGAGGTCTCTGCATTTTTTCAGCCTTGTTGGATGTCGGGACGGCGAGTGAACAGCAAGGCATGGAACAGACCTCAGCGTGGGCCGAACGACGGCCCGGATGCATTCACGCTCCTACTCTATAGACTACAACCATTTTAAGACTTTCTATATACACAAGGCACAGAATCATACTTACAGGAAACACAGAGGAACAAATGAATAAATTAGTAAAATGATTGAATTAATGAGGAACAATTGAATTTAATTGGACCTCATGCCTGATGAAATGGAGGGAGGGAGAAAAAAAAAAGCCAATAAATCTCACGCCTCACACAGGGAACACAAGCGGGTATAAATACACTAACTAATGAGGGGTAATGAGGAACAGGTGGAACTAATCAGCTGCCATAGCAACAGGATAATGAGAACAGGAAACTGAGTTCGTATAAGGAAACTGGACTATAAAAAGGGATGAAATGGGGCAGAATTATAGCAGACGTGATCAAAGTTAATTATAGTAATTATTATCATAATGGTAATAATAATAACAATAATAATAATAATAATTAGTTATTTAGGCTGAATTTGATAGAGAGATGTTATGATGAAAATGCATGAAGTCAAGGAAATAAACCAAGGACAAACAAATATGTAAAATTATTAATTAAGCATTTTGTTATAGTTAAAAAGAAAGAGCTAACTAAATCTATCTATCAACAAGGATGAGACTAAATACATTATTATTATTATTATTGTAATTGGTCAATGTTACTTCAGCTTATAATTGAAAAATATAAATCATATTTAATTTGATAATTTTGCACGGTTTGGTATTTAAACATTTTATACCATGTGTTAGGTAAAAAAAAAAAACTAAAATAGAAATTAAGATTTCCTACACGAAAATAGGAAGTGAATAGAAAAAAAGTGCAGTGCTGTTTGGCTGCAGGTATGTGTTTGTGGGTGGGGTGATTTTTAGTGCCGTGCCATGCCACTCAGGTTCGCCAGCTTCATCTCAATTCAGTCACATGAGTGACTGAACCCCGCCCCCTGGCTGTCTACTCTGGGCTGACGTGTGACATCGATCCCAGCACTGGAGCTGTGCTGTTTTACTCTGCAGTATGTCGTGGTGTGGAATTGAAATCAAAGCAAATCACTCTTCACTAATACAAAGCCAGACGTTTGTGTCATTTGTTTTCGAGCTGTATCTAAAACTTGCTAACTCTCAGGCTTATTGCTTCCTCTCCCTCCACAATCCTTCCTCTTGCTTCTTCTCCACATACTGTATGAGTAAACACGAGATGTGCGCTTTGTGAGTTCTTTCATCATTTGCAGGCTGAGGGCCAGATCGATGTGGAGGCAAGAACAAGTGAAAAAGAATAATCATGCTGGGAGACGGGGACTCGGCGGAGCTGCTTTTGCCCTGTTGTTCAGCACGCATCGGTCGAGATTTCGCCAGTCTGATTTTTTTGTGTTCAGGGCGCTAGTTCTGTAGGACAGAACTTGCTGTACATTATGTAATTTTAGATCTGCACTCACACTTGGTTCTTCACATCCCTTCAAGAAAGCGATGGAATACTTCTTGTCCCGGAGAAGTTCAGATGGGATGGTTTACACCAGGAGACTAATGCCTAGTCATACTTGTGATGATTTAATCAAACAATTTAGCAAAAACATGCTAGCGTTATATTATAATGAACTTGTTTTTTTTGTTTTTGTTTTTAGCTTAAACACGTTTCACTGACACCTTGGTTAGGGTTATGGGTTAACATTATGCACAACACTCTAGCCCAGGGGTGGCCAAGTTCGGTCCTAGAGAGCTGCAATCCTGCAGAGTTCAGCTCCAGCCCTGAAAAAAAAAAAATTCTCCTGCCAGTAGCCTTAGTCGTCCTCAAGACCTTGATTAGCTTGTTCAGCTGTGTTTGATTAGGGTTGGAGCTGAACTCTGCAGGATTGCGGCTCTCTAGGACCGAACTTGGCCACCCCTGATCTAGCCTTCATAAATATTAAATAAACACATTTCCAGAGGTTGAAAGTAACAAATGACATTTACTCGCTTTACTGTAGTTGAGTAGTTTGTGTACTTCTACTTTTTTAAGTAGTTTTTAAAATCTGTAATTTTACTTTTACTTAAGTATATTTTGTTTAAAGTGATGTACTTTGCTACATTTTAAATCATATTTACTACTGAGTAAAAAAAAAAATAAAAATAATGAAAATAAAAAAATAATAATTTTATGCTTTGTATACAGTAAATGCTGCTTTGTTGTGCTCGTGTGTATGTATTGTGTCCTGGTCGTGCGCCGCTCCACATTCCACTCCAGGTTTTCTGACTGTCCCCACATCGGCATCTACCCGAATTTCCACACAGTCGCTTCCGCCCTGAGAGTGACGTCATCAATCACCGCGACCGGAGAGAGACGCAGGAAAGAGGAGGTGTGTAAGCGAGGTGTTGGTTGTGTTGGAGAGAAATTGGTTTTGGATTGTGATTTTGGTGTTTTGATATTTGATTATGTATTCTGGTTCTTTGATTATTGCTTTGCCACTTTGGTTTGGTTGCTCTTTGTATATATTTGTAGATAATTTCTGGGGTGTGGCAGGGGTGTGGCTGCCATTTATTTCGGGAAGAGGCCGATGGAGGTGTAACATCAAGCCTGGATTTGGGAAATAAAAATGAAACAATGCAAGAATACACACCTTAACTAATAGTGCCAAGATTAAAAAGAATGTTTCTCCATCATCCCTTTTCCTTCCCTCTCTCACTTGAGTCTTTCTTCGTTCACTCTCACTCACGTTTTGGCATCTTGAAAATGTCTTTTCTTTCTGCCTATCCATCCTGTCTTCCCCCTCATCATTCCCCCCTTTTTATTTTCAACTTCTCAACAAGTGTTGTTTTTTTCAATGTTCTCTCTCTCTCTGACTGTCTTTGCTTCCATTTCATATTTTCATCTTCATCTTTTACTTATTGTATACCCCACTCGCCTGTCCCACTCTTTCACTTTGCCTCTAAAAGGCTGCTTCTCGTTATTTTTATGTCTCCACTTTATTTTTTTGTCTGTCCTCTCCTGTATCCGTCTTTCACACCCTCACGCGTGCTCCTCCCCTTTCCCACTTGTTTTTTCTGGGCTTTCACTCCACTATTTCCTCTCTCTCTCTCTCTCTCTCTCTCCTTCGGCACTCGGGCATATACACAGACACACACGTGCCGTTGTGTGTCGTCTCCAATTTCGAGTCCCGCTAAGACAAATCTGTTTGCTTTCTCGAGCAACCGTTGGCTTTAAAATACATTTGTAATAAGCAAGGCGTTCCAGTCGGCGTTGCTGGTGAAGTTAATGACTCGGAGCAGTCGGGTCTAGCAGCGACAACGCAGAGCACTGAAGCATCAAGAAAATTCCGGCAAAGCTTCTCCACAGCGCTTTATCTCACCTGCACGAGCGCCAGCGTATCGCTTTTATTCTCATTTTGTCTCCTTTAATATCACAAGGGGGTTTCTATCCTCTCTGCTGTTTCCTGCCAGCAGTCTGTCCCTCCCTCGCTTCTACAGCAGCAGGAAGCATTACTCACAGGGAAAACAACGTTAGCTACACAAAGAGATCCTATTATTATAATCTGCTCTTTAGACGTCTTAATCATTTTCATTTTCAGAGTCGCACACGTCTCAGTGATCAGTCTGCCTGAAATCCGAGTGTAAACTGCAGCTCAAAGAGTTCCCACACATCGGCACCATCTCCATCCAGATATACTCCTAATGCTCTTACACACAGGCCACGCCTCCTACCCTGGGCCTGATGGGCATGGAGGACATGCCTCTTTTCCTATAACGTACATGCACACAAAGATTGCAGCTCAATTACTTTAACACAATGGTCACTCTCCTTCAATCAAAGAGACCACACCCCTTTCACTAAAACCAACACACAATGGCCATGTTGATTTTAATCACAGAGGCTAAGCACTTTTCACGATTAATAAAACACACAGGCCACACCTCCTTCCCTGAATCTGAAACACAAAGACCACGCCTCCTTTACTAACACTGACAAATATAAAAGCCACGCCTCCTTCACAAACACAAAGACCACGCCTCCTTTACTAACACTGACAAATATAAAAGCCACGCCTCCTTCACTAACACAAACACAAAGGCCACGCCTCCTTCACTAACACTGACAAATATAAAAGCCACGCCTCCTTCACAAACACAAAGACCACGCCTCCTTTACTAACACTGACAAATATAAAAGCCACGCCTCCTTCACTAACACAAACACAAAGGCCACGCCTCCTTCACTAACACTGACAAATATAAAAGCCACGCCTCCTTCACAAACACAAAGACCACGCCTCCTTTACTAACACTGACAAACACAAAGACCACGCCTCCTTTACTAACACTGACAAATATAAAAGCCACGCCTCCTTCACAAACACAAAGACCACGCCTCCTTTACTAACACTGACAAATATAAAAGCCACGCCTCCTTCATTACACAAACACAAAGGCCATGCCTCCTTCACTAACACTGACAAATATAAAAGCCACGCCTCCTTCACAAACACAAAGACCACGCCTCCTTTACTAACACTGACAAATATAAAAGCCACGCCTCCTTCATTACACAAACACAAAGGCCATGCCTCCTTCACTAACACTGACAAACATAAAAGCCACGCCTCCTTCACTAACACAAACACAAAGGCCACGCCTTTGACATATAGGCCACACCTCCATCACTAACACTGATACATAGGCCACACCTCCATCACTAACACTGATACATAGGCCACACCTCCATCACTAACACTGATACATAGGCCACACCTCCATCACTAACACTGATACATAGGCCACCTCCATCACTAACACTGATACATAGGCCACCTCCATCACTAACACTGATACATAGGCCACACCTCCATCACTAACACTGATACATAGGCCACACCTCCATCACTAACACTGATACATAGGCCACACCTCCATCACTAACACTGATACATAGGCCACACCTCCATCACTAACACTGATACATAGGCCACCTCCATCACTAACACTGATACATAGGCCACCTCCATCACTAACACTGATACATAGGCCACACCTCCATCACTAACACTGATACATAGGCCACACCTCCATCACTAACACTGATACATAGGCCACACCTCCATCACTAACACTGATACATAGGCCACACCTCCATCACTAACACTGACAAACACAAAAGCTACGCCATCATCACTAACACTGACACATGGGCCACACCTCTTTCAATAACATTGACAAACAAAAAAGCCACGCCTCCTTCACTAACTGAAAGCATAATAAGATAAAGATCAGATAAAGAGACGTGTAGGCCTTTAGCTCAAGCGTCATTATAGTAATACAATGGAATTTATGTAACTGCATTTAAATAAAATTATATTTAAAAATTACACTTAGAAAGTTTTCTAATCATTTCACTTGTACCTTTGACTATGTTCATGTCCACCAAAGTAAAAAATAAAGAATTACATCTTTTTTTTTTCTTGCGGATTTTATTATAATTACGAATGAAGCGCGCCTCTACATCCAACAGCAGTGTGTAACCTCTTAAACAAACTGCCGTGTTAATTATGAGATTTTCAGTGTTAATGTGTCGTCTGTGGAATAATTAAAACGAGTCAATGAGTGTAACAATCTGTAGTTTTGTCTAAATTTCTGAAAAATAATTCATGTTAATTATATTAACTACAACTGTTTATAAGAACAGTGTAAATTAATTTCCTGAAAAATTAAACTTTCAGGAATTGTCGTTTTTAATTTATATATATATATATATATATATATATATATATATATATATATATATATATATCAGGTACAGGAACAGGTGTTAGCACTGTGTGTTATTTAGAGAGAGAGGGAGAGAGATAAGTAATTTAAGAAAGAACAGCTGTGATTACACTGAAGGTCAGAAGGGAAGGAGGAACAGTGCTGTTTATTCCTGCAGCGCGAGAGCTCAGATCAGAGAGCGTGAAATAAACTCTCGTCACCGCCATAAAGAACGGCTGCTGCATGGACGCTGTCGCCCAAAACAGCCAGGAGCTACACACACACACACACACACACACTTCACAAACTTCATGTAATGCAAATGTATTAAAATAGGATCTGTGACTATTTATATTAATAAAATCTGCTGCGTGTCGTTTATGTCTCGAAGGATGCCAGATTATTCTTGAATAATAGATGCGAGAAAAGGATTTTTCAACGAAAGAAACTGGAATAAGGACAATTATTACATCAGTTTGAATAGATTTAAGATGGTGAACCCCTGATATGGAATATACAATACAGACGCAACTGAGTTCAACTTTCGACAACTTTACGCGCAACTTTACATCTTAAATCCTGAAACATTTTGGACAATCAAATTTTAAGTAAATAAAAAGGAAACTATCTTCACTGATTCTTACAGCAGAATTCACTTTGGGAACTCCATGCTGAGGCTCTGTGTCAGGAGCATATGGCGTCTCGTCTTGTCTCTGTCTCAGAGTCCATCCCTCATCCAGAATAAGACATATCAGAATACATTTAACTATTGCTCTTATTACAGATGTGTATGAATATCCTGACTCCGTCTCCATACGGTTCTCTCATCAGAAATTGGCGCAAAGTAAGTCCAATACAAATAATCTCAGTAAACAGACAATGCAGTTTCCACATATCAATAAATAATCACATTTATGTACCGGCTGCCTGAGGGGACATTTGTGAGATAGTCGGCATTGTTTATTCTACTGAGTTTATTTATTTATTTTATTTTTTTTGCTGATATGGATGTTCTGTCAGTCTCAATGACATCAAAGCATAACGTGACGCGTCCAGTTCCTGTCATACATGAATAAATAAAATGGTTGTGAATTAGCAATGTATCATTTAATCCTCACTCATTACTCCAGGTGTATCAGAACCTCAGCGTCTAGACGTACAGTAAATATAGAGTGTGATTTATTCATGCTTTCCATCATTGTTTAATCCGAGGTAATGTTAGATTTATTTTAGAAAACTTCTCAGGAAGCAGGAAAGTTTAAAAGCATTTTTACGATTCATTACCACATCAGACGGCCAGTGATTTATTCATTTTTCTAAGGCCCTTAAAATACGTCATTAACTTTGAAGGATCTCAGGAGTTTTTTTTTTTTTTTTTCCGAAATTCTGTTTTTTTCTGAGATTTCTTTTCTTTCTTTCTTTCTTTTTTTTTTCCGAAATCCTGTTTTGGGAACACAGATTTATTTTCTTTCTTTCTTTTCTTTTCTTTTCTTTTTTTTTTTAACAACCCAGGGGCTTTTGGAGGCTTCTGTTTTTTGTTTTGTTTTGTTTCTTTCCTAGAGCTCCAGTCTTTTTTTAGAAGCTCTGGAACTGTTTAGGACCTCAGATTGTTCCAGGAATTCTGGAACTTTTGGGATCTTAAATTATTCTTATATCAGTAATCCAGGAAATTAAGGACATTTTTATAACCTTGGATTTTTTTTTTTTTTTTTTAAGAATCTATGGACTTTTGGGGACTTCACATGCATTTAGCAATCAAGGGACTTCTGGGGATATCAGAATTTTGAGGGGCTTCAGAAACTTTTTAGGAATCCAGGGCCTTTTTTCTTTCAAAAAAACTTAGGAACTTTTTTTTTTTTTTTTAGCAATCTAAGGACCTTTTGGGGCATTAGAATTTTTTCTAGATGTTTTTATGAATCCAGGGCCTTTTACTAGGAAGACGGTTCCGGCCTCGACTGATGTTGACAGCTGTTTCTCTGCGGATTTGGCTGCAGTCGCTCGATAGTTCAGGACTGGAATTTCCCACAAGTCTACCTGAGCCTCCAGTAACTACCTGGACTCCATATTAACATCAATTAACATTATGTTATAACAACTGTTATACTGAACTGCCTGCCACCCAACACACAGTATGAGTGCAGATTAGTTCCTGCTTTCTGTTTAACCCAGATGAGGATGGGTTCCCTGTTGCGTCCGGTTCCTCTCAAGGTTTCTTCCTACTGCCATCTCAGGGAGTTTTTCCTTGCCACTGTAGCCCTCGGCTCGCTCATCAGGGACGATCTGACCATTTTTTTTTATTATTCATATACATTCACGTTTCATACAAACGTAAATAATTCTTTTGATTGTGTAAAGCTGCTTTGCGACGATGACAATTTTTAAAAGCGCGAAACAAATAAAATTGAAATGAATTTAATTAAATTGTATGGCCCCCAGATTTCTTTCAGGAACTCAGGCTTTTGAGGGCCTCTGATTTTTTTCAGGAATTCACAGACTTCTTGCAAATGTTTTTTAGCACTCACAATTTTGACTCCATAAAAACTCCACGTGCAATCTATGCATATGAACATGTACTAGATAGTTCCTTGTCTATGTATTAAAATATCCTCTAGTAAAGCAGGAAGCTAGACTATGTGAACACTTGTTCAGAATTGTCCCTACACTCTATTTTCTTTTTAATAATTATCATTTTTATTTTTTTGTAACAATACTGGAGGAACAGCCAGTAAAACTAACTCAGCCTGGTAATGTTGGCCAACTCTTCTGTGTGAATTTGATTATCTTTTATTTCATCATTTCACACTGCAGTTTTTTTTTTTTTTCCTGCTAACTTTATCAGGAGCAGAACTGCAATGCACCAAGACACGTCATGAAAAATGTCCTGGTCCTTCTCAGCATGCTTCTCACTGCCCTACACAGGTCACAACCCAGAGAAAGGAAAGTAATTTTTCCCTGTTGACTTTTTAAAATGTTAATAAGAGTGCCTGTGGATTGTGTGTATATGTGTGTACAGTATGTGTGTGTGTGAGAGAGAGAAAGAAAGAGAGTCTATGGGTGGCTGGTTGGGGGGGGGGAGGGGGAATGCTTGATGTCTACAGTATTATCAGAAAAAAAATATGAACATCTATACTGTATGTGTATAGAAAAAAAACCTGATCTTATGATCTCATGTAGTTTAGGTATTTATGTGTGTTTTTCCTTCAGCGAGAAGCCACACAGCTTGATGCGTCACTAAGCTTAAGCTTAGCACTCGGCAACATAACTCTTCATTATTATTACAAACAGGGGGGGAGGGGGGGGGGTGATGGGGGTATTAGCTGCCCCCCCATTGACAGGCCAAACGAGCTGCACATCAGCCTGTGTGTGTGTTCACTATGTCTGTCTGCATTGCACCATTACCCAAGAGGGCTTATGGAGTGTGTACACACACACACACACACACACACACACAGCTTCCCTGCTGCCAGTCCGTATACATTACATCAGACATTTTATCTCTACTCCTTTGTCCTTATACTCGGTATAACACTCTCCTGCAAATAAATCCACTCAAAAATACTTTTAGATACATATTTATATTACTATAGTACACCCATTAATGACCATAACTTGCTAAAAGAACACAAAGAGGAGCTTTTTAATTTATGTCTCATGTAACCTACAAAAACAGTGCAACTAGGAAGGAAAGGAAGTTGGAATCATGAGAAGTTGTAAGGAAATGGCTTAGAAGAAGCGCGTGTACGAGCGATGGAGGCCAAGCAAGCTGCCTTCAGCCAAAAACGAATGCCAGCAAAGCGCAAACGTGAGAGGATTGTAGATGGCCTGGACAAGTGTTTGAGTCAAGTAGCCAAGTGTGCTGTACAGTACGAACGAGGGGTGTCCAAGTCAAACCGGGACGTTCGATTAGACTAATGCACTCATCCCAGTGTTTCATTAGTGCTTGGACACCATCAAGGTAGAACATTTTCTCAGTACACCCGCTTCACGTATGAACCATATATCCCAAAAACAAGAACTCAAACATGTGGAAATGTCTTGGAGCGTGCTCAGGACTGTACGGGGGAGGATGTGGCCATAATTCCCAACCGAGTTCCTGTAATGTGCAAGTGGTCTTGGTGAATGATTGTGTGCACAGTTCACACAGACAGATGCGTCTCTTCCACAAATCGGCAACAGTCGATTTTCAAGGCTCAGACGTTCCACTCGGCGAACGTTCACGGGAATGACTGAAGCGTGCTCTGAGCCACCTCAGCATCCATGAAATCGTCATTCATGGACGGACGGCTTTCTCTCAAACATTTGCACCGTTCGCATGTTTTCCTGCGGCTAAGAGCCTCATCAGCGAACTGTGCTTGATGTCTTCTGTAAACGCCAGCCGCCTGTTTTACGACTTCATTCACAGGAAATGTTATCACAAGTCCCGGATGGACTTGAACGCCCTTCATAGACGTATTACCAGCTGTAATTTTGACTCGATAAATAAAAGCTGAAATTATCCAATACTTACAGTAGCTATTGCTTTGGTAATGTGTGCAGTTGTGACAAGAAGGGAGTTGGAATTTTTATAAGCTATAGATTCTGTAAAGGTTTGGTTTGGTAAGAGTCTTATACACACATATATGTGTGTATGCATGCAAATATCGTTCTGCAGTTCTTCAGCTCTCTTCTTAAGTGCGTAAGGTTGAGTCTATGTGGAAGTGTGTGTGTGTGTATACAAGCATTTACCAGCTGGGTTTCTCAAAGGGGTTTGTTTGCCTTCAGTTGATTGAAGCTCCTAAAAAAGAGGCACCCAGTCCTGCATTAGACATAATTGGACCCTAATTTGTATCTAAATTCATTGTTACAAGCACTCCAGCACCTAATTAACAGCAGATCCACTTTCATCAAGTCATTAAGTAATCTGAATGCAAATCTGGACTGGTAATTGGTTTGCGTGTGTGGGCTTGGGGAGAGGTGTAAATGGATCGCCTCTTGTCTTATACCTTTTCATCGTTGCTAACATGGTAATGAACGCACTTAGGTGGAGAGTTAGCTACTGTCAGTTGGCCAATAACACAACACACGCACACAAATAAATAAAAGTGTGCTGTGACTGCAAGTAGAGTGTCACGACCAAGTTTTAAGCACCAGAGCTGAATTTATTCTGATTTTTAGTTATTTTGTTATCTATTGATTATTCGTCTTTTTGGTCTTCAGTGATCAGGTTTTGTTGGAATGTGACAAATTATTTTATTATTATACCATCAGCTATTTTTTGTTTAGGATGTTGAAAAAAATTTCAGGGACCCCAAAACTTTTTTAGGATGCCAGACATTTTTAATAAATAAATAAATAAATAAATAAATAAATAAATAAATGGGTAGATATTACCCAAGTAAAAGTATAAGTCCTTAATGTACAGTATATGTGCACCTGAGTAAAAGTACTCACCTTCAAATTAACTTTTTACATATTAAAAGTATTAGCTCACAGTAGCCTTTTTAATAATAAAAATGATCGCTCTTCTCTTTCTCTTTATGTCTACCTGACAATTGTGAACATTCTGTTTTCTGTTTTGACACATCTACAACCATCTGCACTTCTGATTTCAAACACCTCTATCTGCAAGTACAGTAAATTCACTCAGTTAACTTTCACTGCTGATTCTAGCAGTTTTACAAAATCAATTACTGAAAAACACGTATATTTTAATAACTGTATTGTAATTGTATTGTGTGTGTGTGTGTGTGTGTGTGTGTGTGTGTGTATATATATATATATATAATTTGATTTATTATTGTGATTTATTGATTTATTATACACACACATATACAGTATATATAAATCAAATAATAAGCCACAGCATGCATGCAATTAAGAAAAGCTCTTATTGAAATTATAAGAAAGTTAATTTAATTTATTTCATATAACCGTGCTGCTAAATCTAGCTGAATTACAAAAGTGTAATTGTAAAAGTTAAAACTAGTGCTTATGTTTGTTTAAGTTCATGTTTAAGAGCATTTAAATAACAAAGCATCACAGGTCCTGAAGCTGAACCTTGTGGGATGCCATAACTCACTTTTCTTTTAATAATAGGATGTTGAAATATTGAATTACAATATAAACCAAGCAGGAATCTGCAATTTTATTCAGAACCACTTAGGTTTGAACTCCAGCTAGTTATATCTTAAGAGAAAATATGTTAAGAGATTATTAAAGTATATAGTATGTTTCCAGAACCTTTAAACAATGCTTGAGACATTAAAGGAAATTGTGAAATCTTTCCATTTAATATAAATTCTTTGTTTAAACCACAGACAACAATCAGTTCCTTCAATTCAATTTGCTAATCACTCTAAGTGTCTTTTTAAAGTAATCCAAAGTCATAAAACCACTTCAGAACTTTTTGGTGTAATTATCCGATGGCACAGTCAAAAGTGAGATGTTTGACAGCTCGGGGGTTTTATAGCTCTTAAAGCTGGGTTATCATCTGTCATATCAATTTGAGAAGTATCTTTAAAAAAGAAAGGCCTCCGAGCACTTGTAGGTTCTGGTGATGTTGGATGGCAGCGCAGAGTGCTTTATACGGCAGCTATAAACGTTTCAGCGTCAGTCAGACTGCGAAAAGTGCCGTCTTGGAATGAATCATCAGTTTAACACATCTGAAAGTGGAGAACATTGGTGTATGTCGACAGATAAGAGATTACATTAAACGTAAAAGTGTTTATTGTGCTTTTTTATTATTTATTTATTTATTCATTTATATTTTGCGTAGATCCATTTGTAAACCAAAAATAATAATTACAATTATTATTATCGTAATACAAATTGGGCATTGGTGGCTCAGTAGGTTTCTCACCTGCCATGTGGAAGGCCAAGGTTCAATTCCCACCCAATGCCCAAATCCAAGCCACTGGATGCAGTGTCTCATACAGGATGTACTCCGCCTAGTGCTTTGAGTCCACTGGGATAGGCTCCAGGCTTCCTGTGACCCTATGAAGGATAAGCGGCATAGAGAATGAGTGAGTAAAATATTTATAGCTTGGTAGGTGTGTCCTCTTTTCATTGACTCCGCCCTGTCCCTATAACAATAACATATTTAATATTATATAAGGCATGTATTAAAACCTTCCCAGTCACCTGATCTCAACCCAACCGAACACCTGGAATATAGAAAATTTTAGAATACCTTTTCATTCCTTTAGTTTTCCTTTTAAATCTGCTCCACCACTAACTAAAGGAAGATCTTTTAACAGATCAAAAAAGTTTGAAAGGCTAATCGAACTTTTCTGTAACGGGAAAGTCACTTTCAATGAAAGAGTTTTATTTCCTTTATTTATTTATTTATTTATTTATTTGTTTGTTTGTTTTATTATTTTTATATCCCTCCCCCTCTGCCGTTTGCCCTTTCCAGAGTAAAAGATCAAGCTCATTTGAATTCCGAGCATTTACTTATTTAAAAATATTCGTCAAAAAAAAAAAAAAAAAAAAAGAGCTGGGTTTCTGTCAGGTTCGTAATTAAAACAATTTTACAGCAGGTTGCTTTTAACATGCCTGCGCAAATGCAAGCAAGAGAGAGCGAATGTTGCCGGGGTGACATTTACAACGCGTAATGGGGAGATTTTTATCTGTAATATTTCAACACTATGATAAAAACCTGAAGCCCGGCAAAGCAAACATGAGTAGGAGGCCAAAAGGGTTTGAACGGTATGATATGGTTTCATTCTCTGGCTAGTGTTGGTGAGGAAAGAAAGCATGTGATGAACACACTACTCAGTAGTACCGTTGGTTAGATGTGATGCTCTGTAGTGATTTGATATGTAGGTTTGAGTAGAATGCATTTAATGTGAGTAGCATATGTTTAAATGTCTACGGTATTCTTGTTTTGAATGCTTATGAAACAAAATAACATTTTGCTCATTACTAATTGGGCATTTAATATGGAGTTAAATAATCTGTTCTCTGAGGATCTGTATGTGTTTGTGCCAAAGCAATTAGAATGCATTTCTCTGCTTTTTATATTGATTAGAAATTGGAACAACACATACAGCCTGTTCCTCCATCTGTCAAACTGCTTTGGAATAAATGCATTCTTCACTTGGAATATGAAACGCTTTATTTTTTAACAGCAGTTTATCAAGGGTTCCATTTTTTTATTTTTATTTATTTTTTATTTAACAGAACACAAAGCATACTTGGGGACGTTTAATGTCCACAAGTTTGCTTTCAGTTTGTACACAGCGGTTCCCTCACCAGAAATAACAGGACCAAAACCAGAGCTTGTCATGTTACTGAGACACTGTCAAAAAAAAAAGAAAAGAAAAGAAATTTTATGTATTTGTTTATGTAACAGCGACCTCATTTCCCCTCTCGTCTGTTCCAACCACTCAGCATTCAGCATCAGCAGTATACTAATCACCAGCCTGATCATCTGTCAACAAAATCATTTTTCTGAAACTGTTCAAGTACAGAGACTGGACTGAAAATAATGAGAAACAAAAACATCCTTCAGGAAGCATGGCGAAATATTCCTCAAGACTGCATTAAACATGCAAGAAAGTCTGGCTGTTTGGAAGCAACATATTATGAAATAGGGAGAGAGGGGGGGGTCAATACTTTTGCATGGTGTGGTATGTTATTACACACATTTTTTATTTGTTTATGTGACATGCTACAGTATTTAAATAAATAAAAATTTGATTGATTAATTAATTAAATAAACCTCCCGGTTCTACTAACAAATTGCTGTGATTGAAAATGGATCCAGATTTTCTTTCGACTATATCGCCGAATTAAACAGTGTTCTAATGTATAGAGAGAACACTCATGCGTTATTTAAAAGTGGGCCAATAGTAGCTCAGCGTGTTAAGGGTGCCACACTGTTGGGCCCTTATCCTCCAAGGGCCGCTGTATAATGGCTGACCCCCCATTCCGACCCCAGCTTCCTAATGAACCTGGAATAGGCAAAGAATAAAGAATTTCACTGTGCAGTAATGTATAGTGTTTGAATAATGCCTTATAAAAGAAACAGAAATATAACTTTGAAGATTTAACTATCTTAATAGTAAGTCTAACTTTACAGTACATATATTTAGCACAATATTTTAAACATTTGGTCTATTCTATAATAGCTCTTTCATGAATAATACCAAGAGATAAAAACACTTAAAGACACAAAATGAAAAAAGGCACACAAGTTTGTCCTTGCTAGAATTTTAAACATTTATCAGTAAAGCTAAAATAACCCAGTGGCAAAGTAATCTACATTATATGTCCACATTAATTCCTACAGAGCAGGTGCCTTAAAGTTTATTTTCACACAAGCTTTGCTTCACTTGTTTTAAAGGCTAAAGAGAACCAGAGATCTTAGTCTTGATAGACTAATCACGTTCTACAGGAATATGACTCTGTAAAATGACTCTGGCTCGGTTTCAGGGCTCCAATTCTCACCTGACACCATCTGTGAAGGCATGAAAATGATGGCAGTATCTCTGCTATTCCAGTCTGTTGCTTTATCTCTAACAGTGCAGTAGATTAAGATGGTGCATTTTTGTCAGGTAGGTAATCGGTCTTGTTATTAGAATCAAATAGGAATTATGACCAATTGCGACTTGCCAGGGGTTGAGCAATGGGCTTGTCATCTGACACTGTGGTTTAAACTTCGCCGAAGTTTCAGAAAGTTGGCCAGGAATTATGGTTTTGCTGAAGTCCAGCTCTCTCTTAATTCCTGTGCTGTTGAAATGGTCTACAGATGACAGGGTCTACAGATCATAACTTGACCTTAATTGGTCAAGCAGGCCTCTTATTGCCCAGTGAAGAACAATCTTAATTAGTCAGCATACCAAGACATTTTGAACAATGCTATGCTTCCAACTTTGTGGCAACAGTTTGGTAAAGGCCCAACATGACTGAGCCCCAGTGCACAAAACAAGGATTATAAAGACATGGTTTCATGAGTTTGGTGTGAAAGAACGTGCCAGCACAGAGCCCTGACCTCAATCCCATCGAGCACCTTTGGGATGAACTGGAATGGAGATTACGAGACAGGCCTTCTTGTCCAACATCAATGCCTGACCCCTAAATGCTCTACAGAATGAATGGGCACAAATTCCCAAAGAAACATTCCAAAATATTTTGGAGAAGTGTGGAAGCTGTTACAGCTGCAAAAGGGGAACCCACTCCATATTGAAGTATATGTATTTGGATTTAGCGTCATTGTAGGTTGGGCCAAATATGTTTGTCCATATAGTGTACATGCAAAATAACTCACAGTTATGCGAAATACACAGAAATAAATCACAACATTCTCCCTATTCACAATAGGTTCACAATAACCTTTTTTTTTTTTTTGGTGGAAATAGAATGCCCTACCTCCCTATTTAGTGCACTTCATGTCCATTCAAAATCCAGATGCACAGACTAGTTAGCTTGAATTGGTTTTTGATCACTCTTCGTGATCAAATCGTCTGGTGTCACTACATAAAGCAGTTTAAAGAAGGTATGTAGTGTTTTCTCTACATTGCAATATAAAAGAAGCACCTACAAAGTCCTGAATAAGCGATGCACTACATTAAAAAAAAAAATTTAAAAAATAGCATCTTCAATAAAATTTTGGACAACTGTAATTTCAGCCCAGTTGCGCAAGCTGTACTGACCTTTAACATACTGTTTTATGATCTCCCTAGGATTTCCAACAAACCCACGTTTGTACTGGTTCAGATATTTATTTTTCAATATGGGAAAAGCCCCTGAAACCAAAGAGAGCAAGAGCAAGACTGAGTCAATACTAAGATCTGAGCAGAATCGAATAAATGAACAAATGAACCTGACCTGCTGTTTCTTTTGGCCCAGTACAAGATAATATTCATGGTCCTTTTAATTTAATTGTGCTGCCTTATTTAATTTCCTGCTTATGTTCCTCACATAAGAAAATGTAATGTATCTATCAAATACGACCTTAAATGAGATGCTGTTACTCACTTATTGATGGCCTGTCTCAAAGCTCAATTGCAGGTCACTAGACACAGCGCATCTGCAACAGACACAATAAGGTAATGGATACTCATTATTGAGCCAGTATAGTTAACACTTAATGGTCAAACTTTGAGTATACACAAGATTCTTCTCTAAGAAAGAGTCCTGGGGCAATAAAAAAAAAAAAGAGTTGGGCACAAATCCCTGTACTTAATACTCAAATTAAAATACTAAAGTATTTTACGATCAAATTTACTAAAGTATCAAAAAAAAAACAGTAGTTTACAAGTAAAATAATCTCTCTCTCTCTCTCTCTCTCTCTCTCTCTCTCTCTCTCTCTGTTTTCATCACTGTCTGCAACCACTTCCACTTCTGATTTCAAACACCTGCTACATGATTAAGTTTTTCAAGGGGGGGAGGCAGTTATACACAATAGTGAACAGGTGGCATGGGATGGCAGCACCCCTTACCTTGTGACAACCGCTCACTTGACCAAGGAAAAGAGTTTGCAGCATACATTCAGCACCACGGCCAGCTCCACTGCACGTATAAGAGGGGCAGGGCGCCTTGACGCACCGCAGCTTGCAGTGAATCATCATCTACCATCCTGGTGTCACTTACAACTTATAAAAGAAGCTCGGAAGATCAGTCCACACCAGGAGAGTCGATGTAGTGAAGTACCGTTGAAGTAAAAAGTATCCACTAATAAAACTACTCCAGTAACAAAGTTAATATACTCAGTTACCTTCTACCTCTGCCTGGGGGGGATGTTTTCCAATTTGATATATTGTATGAGTCACCTGTTTTAACTATAACCTACTGTAGTACTACTATTTTCAAGAACGTCATCATTCGTTATACCTCATTAACTTGTTTAAGGTGGAGAATTGTTACAATAGCCCTGCATTATGCAACACAACGTAATGACTTTCACATAGACACATTTGATTTCCTCAACACCCTCTAATGGAAAAAGTTGACAACTGTAAATCTGAACTATATTACAGTATGGTCCACATCCGAACCACCACAGTGATGAGCCTTGCCATTAATGTTCATATACAACTGAAATAAGAGGATCTTTTGAAAATAATAAAAAACTGATGGAGTTTTTTTTTTTTTTTCTCTAACCCATTTAGTAACTCCTAGAGCCTGTTGGGAAATTGAAAAAAGAGGACTTTATTCGGAGGAAGCGGTACAAGATAAAAAGTACAGTATATCATTCGTCTGGGTTTCCATCTTTACAGTATACATGGAGCACTGGGTGAACAAGAGTATGCAACGTTCCTTGCAATGTTCTTAATAAACTGTATGTAGGTAAATGTAGCCTTTTTAATTTAAATTCTGGGTCAAGGACTCAAGGGCATATGATCCACAAGTCAAATCGGCTTATTACATAAAACTACTTAAACAGTAATGTCCCTGATTTCCAGTGGTCAAGTTCAAACTGGTGAAGTTTCTCTTGAAGTTCCAGCTTACAGGGCTTGGGAATGTGTTGTATTGTGCGGCACGTTGGCCATCTTGGTAGCTACAGTAGTATGCCACGTGCATTTTCAACAGTTTACTAACACATTAAGGATAAAGGCAATTTATAAATGTTCATGCATCTGACTGCCAGTGTGGATGAAGTATGGGCGAGCTTCAGAAAAAGAATAGCATCCAAAGTGGCAAATTTTATTGCAGCCTAATGTCATGATGCTCAAACCCTGTTATGTGAGTGTTAATGCATGTGATTTACTAGGAATGCAGTTGTGAGTGGGTGGAATGTTGACTGAGGTTAGACTTAATGTATGGGAGAGGATTGTAAACATCTTTTCTCTTCTTCCTGGATGTGTACGTATAGCGAATTATACAGTGTGTGTGTGTGTGTGTGTGTGTGTAAGAAGGAGAGCGACAGAATAATGTGCTACACATTTTCTCCACACACTTATTTGTTTGTGCATGTGCTCTCATGCGTGTATATGTGTATATCCTTGGGTGTGCATACTTTTTTTGAAATAATAGCAGAAGTGCAGCTCCACCAAGTGGCTGTGCATTATGTAGATTTTAGCAAGTTTAAATTCACACATCACATTCCCAAAATTACTTTTAAGTACAGAGAGGTGCTTTAGTTACATTATTGCTTTGGCCGTTATCCAGAGCTTCATCCGTAACCATGTTTAAATTTTTAATCATGTTTGTTTAGCAGAGAAATCCCAGAGGGTCTGGAATGCTAGTCTGCACTGTCTATTCACTATTCTCCTTACAGACCCTACTCATAAATACTACAACTATGATGAAGTGCCATATCGAAGGTTTTCATCCTGAGCCTCTCAATTCTCTTCATAACAGAGGATCAATCGATGTCTTGCTTCTCTCTATCTCTGTTTTCAATCCTAGAACAGACTGCAGCCCGTGTATTAAATTTGGTTTCTTTTTATTTAAAAAAAAAAATATCAGTTACTTTAGCAAACGTGCCAAGTAACAAGAAGACGTCTTCTTTAATGTATTTCCAAATACTGTAATTAATAGTACTGAAGAACGCATACATATGTTCTTAGGTGAATTTGAACTCAATATTAACTTCATCTGAAGCATTAGTGAATTACTGTTTTATAAGTCATGGAAGAGGGACGGGTGGAGCCTAACCCTAGAAGACTTCGATCACGAGGTGGGATATACCCAGGACAGGGTGCCAATCCATTTCAGGGGACACATACACACGCTCACACATGCATTCACACCCTAGGGGAAGTTTGAGAACAAGCCAGCATGCTGCCACCATGTCAATTTACTTGGAAATTTGATTTAGATTAACGGGCTTTCATGCAACTTTTGATGGTCTTGGTCTTGACTCAGTCTTCCTCCCATTGCTATTCACTTAGTCCTGACTCTTTATTGGTTAGCTTTTCTCTAACAATGTTCTGGGTCTTCACTCACTTTTGCCCCTCTTTGGCTAGGTCTTCCATCAAGTACACACTTGTCTTGATAGTGATGCTAGCATGGCTGTGTTTCGTAGTTAAGTACATATTTCACATATCTGAACTTTACTTGAGTAGTATTATTAGTTGATACTTTTTTTTTACTTTTACTCCACTACATATTACAGTAAATATTTGTACCTTCTATTTGCCAAGTGTAGTATTTTGAAACTCCTGACTGTTATGCATACTTTACCATCCCTAATCATGAAGCAGTTGTTTGAAATCAGTGAAGACATTTGCAGACAGCGATGAAAAACAGCACATTTACAGTCTGGAAGCAGAAAGAAAGAGAAAGAGAGAGAGAGAGAGAGAGAGAGAGAGAGAGAGAGTCATACAGTGAGCTAATTCAAGCTCAGTACTTTTGATACTTATGTAAATCTAAAAGTACTTTTGTACTTTTACTCAAGTAGAATTGTAAAAGGAGGACTTCTACTTTTAGCTAAGTAATATTTTATCCAGTTACTTTTACTCCAGGACAGGATTTGTGTATTTTTTCCACATCTGGCCTTGGGTTTATTTTAATGTTGACTTTTTGATCAGTCTTCCACCGATAATGGTCATGACCTTTTACTTTGACTGTTCTTGGCCTTCAAATAGTCTCGCCGTGGTCTAGCCGATTCTTGGTTTTATTGTTTTGAGCAAGTGTCAAAGCCAAGCTGCAACCGGACTGCAACATAAAAAAAAAAAAGCTTATTTAGCAGTTTGCTTAACATAAGTATGTCCCAAAACTCATAGAATGTAGCATTTTAGAAGTCATTGTGTGAATTGTTAATTTGTTAATAAATTTATTTATCAAAGGTATTGGAATGCTGTTCTGGCTCATTTGAACTCATTCTTATAATCCCTTCCAAATCCCCATTTGGCCTGGAATTGTCTTTCTCCAGTCAGTGTTGTTTATCGTGTTCTTGACTCAGTTTTGCCCCTGGTGTTCTTCATCGTAACTCTGTTTTAGTTTGATTTAGACTCTCACTATCTGTCTGGATTTTTGATTGTGTCCTGCCGTACTTGTTGGTCTTGCCTTCTTCCTTTGGCACATTCATTCTATTTTTGAGTGGCCATGTGCCACAGTTTGTCCTTACCCAATCCTTCCCTTTACCGGTTGATCTCGACCCATCCTCGCCTTAAATATCTTGTCTTGAAATCAGCACAAATTGATATCCATTAGTGAAAATCTTGTGCTAAGCCAGGAACGGTAGGTTCTACATTTTCCTCAACAAACTTGTGTATGTAGTTATTAAAATTCTCAGATGCTTTATTATTTTTATACTGTCTCCATTTTCTATATTTGGATTTATCATAGCATTAAGTCGCCCCCATCTTGCTGAAAATGCAGAACATTATAAACATCAATTTAGTTCGTAAAATGTACCTGCTTCAAAATCGTGAGGGAAATTAAAAAAAAAAAAAAAAAAAAAGTAATGAAAAAGGAAATAAAGATGAGCCATTATGTTGCAGCTGTGTGTGTTCCCACGACAGAATGCAGCACAACAGGATAATAAGCACTAATATCCTTTCCATTACATGAGATATACTGAATAGGTAATTCAACAAGCTGCAGCAATAAGAAAAGTCTGTCCTTTACTCTGCGTTGAACAGAGAAGGGAAATATTTTACATTTCTCACTAAATTCTATGAGACTATATTTGACAAGCTAATCAGCAAATATACATTAGATAATGCATTAGTATTTTACTTTTTTTTTTTTTTTTTTCCCTTTAAAGATTTTAAGATGAATATTAACATGACTTATGATGTTTTGGTAATGACATGTCCTTTTGGGCTGTCAGCAAATCGCCGATTCAGCTGAAATCAGCTCCGTCGTGCCTCTGTGACGCGACAGAAAATCGATCGTGAAAATTGTCGCTTTCAGCCAAAAACCGAGCGACAAATACTTAAGCAACAGACAAAACTGTTTCCCTTTTTGATTATTTTGAATGTTAGGGAGGTGCTGAAGAGCTTTAAAGTAAATATGCTATGCTGAGTGATATCACCTTACTTCTTTTCCAGCATCTAAAACACCACTCGTGCTTTCAAGCGTTTCAAACTTTCGGAAAAAAAAAAAAAATGAAGAGAAAGGAATAAACACCGCACAAGTATTTATGACAGAACAATAGTTTCTCTTTTTTCTCGTGCTAAAAAAGAGAAAATATTGTGTCTCGGATCTCATCTGAGCCGTTTAACACACATCGAGTGGAATAGCTTTAGCGCTAATCAGTGATCCATGGAGCTATAAATGCTTAGCTAGTAATCGAAGAGATGAGCGGTGGTGTTAAGATTAGCTAAATCTCAGGACCGTTACATTAACGGAAGCTTTCCACCAAGACCGGACCAAGCGTTCGCTCCATTAGAGCAGTGATTATGTTTAATAGTGGGTAATAAAACTGCATTTTACTGCTTTAATAGAGATTAGAACACTGTGGGAATATAAGACTACCCTGGATGTTGAGTAACGCAATTCTCATATTTTATATTCATCATTTAAAAAGTAAATTGGGCAGAAAAAGGTTATCTTCTCTTTTCTCTACACTAGAAAGGATGTTTAAAAAAAAATTGTACAGTCAGAATTATTTAGCTGTGCAATCTTAATATAGGTGGACTCTCTCTATAAGACATCAAGTAGGAGATAAAAAAAAAAATCATAGTCAGCTATTTGAAAAGAAAAAAAGAAAAACTTTTTGCTATATTTGAATTGTTCATACACTATTTAGCCAACAAAGCGATTTCAGCTTATTTAGCAAACGTAGAAATTTGATTAGGGTTGCAAAATGTTTATTTTTATGTTGATTTATTTACTTATTTATTTGTATATTTATTTATTTAATAGCAAAGCCTATAAGCCTATTTAAAAAGTGGATATGCTTGGAAAAGCAGTTTGTACACTTTCCTGGGGAAAAATAAAAAAATAAAAAAATTAAACTCCTCTTCAATATATGGTGCATTTGTTGTGCAACTGATGATCACACCTCTTGTAAATACCAGAAAATAAGATACGTCTAGTATAATTCAGCAGCATCTATAAGAAAATGATTCATGGTTGTCTTCATCTCCGTATCGCGTCTTTCAAATCTTCTTCATTTCAGAAAGCCATTTTTAGCTTGATAGAAATCTGTCTTGCAATTCGTCAACTGTTTTGAGCGGCTTTGAGACGATGTATTAACTTTTCACTAAAATGCTCGTCTGTAATTTTAAACGTTTCCTTCCAGAAACATTATGAATTCCTAAAATAATTACCAATATAGTGTAAAAGTATAAGCTTTTCTATGAGGAGATGCTTATTTAATATTAAGGGGATTTGGTACACATTAGCGCTTTGTTATAGTCAGAGGTAAGGCTGTCTTAAAATTTACGGCTTAAGAATGGAGGAGTTTCCACGTCTGCGGCTGTGGAAAACTGGCGAACCGGCGACAGGATCATGAGCAACCACAGCTCACTGATGCACATGGGAAGTGAAGGCTTGCCTGTGTAGTTCCAGCTGATAGCCCTGTAAAAATGTACTTTCACCTTATTCTTTATAAGATAGAAAGTATACCTAATCTCTCTCTCGCTCTCTCTCTCTCTCTCTGCGGAGCTACTGTACACAGTGGCCAGAGATCCAGAGCCCCTGTCTACCCTCTGAACCTGTCAGACACATCCTGGTGATCCACTTCTGGTTGTAGTTCTGGTTGCATGGAGGCCTCTGGCTGTCCTGCTGTGTCAGATTTATCTATGATGGCTTGTAACTGCGGTCACTCAATATTTTAGGACTGAAATTCCCACGAACCTTTTTTTGTACATGAGACTCCAATAATAAATGTGGACTCCATATCAACGTTTCCAATTACAAAGAACTTTCAACCTCACAGCACACAGTTATGTTATCATCTACAGTAAATTAGGATGGGTTTCTTGTTGAGTCTGGTTTCTCTCAAGGTTTCTTCCTATTGTCACAAATTCTCCAGATGGCCTTAGCAGATAGAAAATAACATTAGAAGATGTGTACAAGAGGTCTCACTTTACCATAAACGGTGTCCAGCAAAACAAATGTAAGAAAGTTGTATTTTTTAGCTTCTAGCTTATTTGCTAATTACACTACTCACAATAAGTTAGGGATATTGTGAGAGACTCGGGGGATGTCATACATAAGGTGTTTGTTTCACTTCAGACATTTTTGGGATAGGGAGGCAATAGTATTGGGGTAATAGACACACCTCATTTTGTGTTTTCCATGTAATGGTCTCATTGTGTACAGGTGTGCCTTATATTGGGGCCAATACCAAAAGACAACCCTTTTCAATGTGGCATCAATTTCAACATTCTGTAGGTATAAAAAGCTGGTATTGTCAGTAAGTCATTCCAAGTTCATCAATCAAACAGCCGTGAACACACGACGTCACTTAACGGACGAGCGGCGCCACCTGGCCGATTGCAGGCAATCAGGTGTTGCTTGTGAACTTGGTGTGTCTCAAAGTGTCATCAGCAGACTTGCATCAAGACACAGAACTACTGGCAGCGTTCATGACAGACCCAGGAGTGGAGCCCCACGAGTGACAGACGGCAACGAGGACCAGCACCGAAGGAGCTATGCACTCAGACATCGTTATGCAACTGCCACACAGCTGCAGGCCTGTTTACCAGATGTGAGGGGTACTAGAGTTTCCAGACAAACCATTCGCAATCGACTCCACTGACACCAAGACACCGCCGTGAACGTTTGCAGTGAGCAAAAGACCATGTGACCTGGACAATGCAGCAACGGTCTACCATCCTGTTCACTGATGAGTGTCGGGTCACCTTGCACAGAAATGATGGTCGTCACCGTTGCTGGAGAAGGCGAGGTGAGCGATACGCTGAGGTCAATATGGTCCCCAGAATTTGCTTTGGTGGAGGAGTTGCAACAGTCTGGGCAGGAATCACCAGTCAGCGCAAAACAGATTTGGTTATTGTAGATGTCTCAGTCACTGCACGTTCTAACCTCAGAGACATCATAGAACCCAACACCATCCCCCCAATTCCGCCAGCACACTCCAACTTTCTGTTCATGGATGAATGATGATGCTCCACCACATCGTGGCAGAATTGTCACAGCTCGACTTCAGGAAGCTGGAGTGCCTCATATGGTCTGGCCATGAATGTCTCCTGACCTGAACCCCATAGAGCACGTCTGGGACCAGTTGAAGCAGAGACTGGATGATCGTAACCCACCCCCACGTGACCTGGCAGAACTGCGTGTAGCACTTGTGGAAGAGTGGAACGCATTGCCTCAGAACAACATCATGAGGCTCGTGAGGAACATGAGACGTCACTGTCAAGCTGTCATTGCGGAAAATGGTGGAAACACTCGCTACTGACATTGTCAATTTTTGTTATTTGGGGCTATTCTCATTATTGTCTACATTTTGGGGGTAATAAATATTAAACTAATGAAAATGGTGTTTCTTCTCATACATTATTAGTAATATCAAAGGGAACTTTTACTTATTTCATTAAAATTCAGAGCAAATAGGAAAAGCACTCATGTAAATAACAATATCCCTATAACAATATACCTAACTGTGTGTAGTGTATGTATGTTAACATTGCAACATTAAATGAAACAGCTAAACTAACCGCGACATGTTTCCTTCAATGTCTAACACGGCTTGTGCCTGATTGTTCAAACGGAGTCATGTGATTATTGTTGCTATGTCTGATTGGTGAAACACTGTCAAGTGGTAGATCCACCGGCTGCATTTCAAATCTACTCAATTAAACTTAAAAAAAAGTATGGTGCTGTGATACTACTCATAGAAGTACTTTTTTTTTCTTCTAAAAGTTACTTAAGCAAATGTAATGTAGTAAATATAACTTGTTACTACCCACGTCTGGAGTGGAGTGACTTCGACAACAAGGGTCAGATTGGGATGATAAGATGACTGGGTGAGAGTAACGCCAACACAATTCTGCTCATGTGGGATGTTCCTGGCCTGTAATGGTCAGGACATAACAAAAGTGATCCAAGGAAGGAAAACGGTGAAATGGTGACTGAGTTCAATGGCTCATGGATGCACCACATGGAGGGTGAAGGCTGGCCCATGTAGTCCGATCCAGCAGAAAAGCTACTGTAACTGCTAAAAAGGTTAATGCTGATTCACATACTGTAGAAGGGAGTCAGAACAAATGGTACCTTACTGTTTTGGTGGCAAAAGAGGGGGACCTAGTCAATATTAGGCAGGGTGGTATAATGGTATGGCTATTTATATATACTCACTCACTCATCATCTATACCGCTTAATCCTGTATTCGGGGTCACGGGGGGCCTGGAGCCTATCCCAGGAGACTTGGGGCACATGGCAGGGTACACCCTGGACAGGGTGCCAATCCATCGCAGGGCACAGACACACACACACATACATACACTCACTCATTCATTCACACACTACGGGCAATTTGGGAACGCCAATTAGCCCAACCTGCATGTCTTTGGACTGTGGGAGGAAACCGGAGTACCCAGAGGAAACCCACCAAGCACGGGGAGAACATGCAAACTCCATGCACACAGAGACGGGAATCGAGCCTGGCCAGGGATCGAACCCGGACCTTGGCAGTGCAAGGCGACAGTGCTGACCACTACACCACCGTGCCGCCTATTTATATATACTGTTCCTTAAATTTTTCTGCATTGGTTTCCATATTTCTTTCATTTTGTAAATCATTGTAAAAGCACTAAATGGACAAATTTGAATTGAAATGAATGAATTGGTCAGGTTCTTTGATGGAGAAGGAATAAAACACAACAAACCCCGAAGTCCACTTAATCACACCACGACTTTGTTGATTTATTTCTCGGGAATAGCACAAGGGATATTTTATTTCAAACATTCGTACGTAAAGTTGTGCTGTGAATTGTACACAGGCCACACTGGACCATATGTTTATCTATAACTTATCATTTTGCTGTAAGTATAGATGGTAAATGTCACCTCGACTATTTACGAAGCTGACTTTTAAGGAAATCCTTACTTTCTTTACCTCGCTCTATTTCAGACTCGCAGGAACAGCTTGTGCTGTCGATACAACAAGAAAAGGCTGAAGAAATGACAAGTTCTTCAGAAAGGAAAGTTTCTTCAGGGCTAGAATAAAAACAGCACGGTGGAGCTCAGTGAGTTCAGGGTAGCCTGACAACCTATGACAAAGCAGGGGAAAAAAATGATGCTTTAATTAAAAGGAAGGGGTTTTATGGTTGTTGTAGCCAATGGCCCCCTCTAGAAGTTCAACATCTGGCACTCGATTGGCGTCCTTCTCTGAAAGCCCACTGAAACTTGTCCTCAAAAATGCACTTCTCCAAGAACACCATTTTCCCCAACTCACAAAGCAACAGGAGAAACCAATTCCACTTCAGTCCAATGCATTCAGAGAAGACACTAAACTTTATCAAGTGTGAAGTTTTTCTATCTTCCAGAAAGCCAAAAATAAAAAAAATAAAAAATGGAATACTGCGACCCAACAGGCGCAGGAGAGCAGGAGATGGATTAGTTTTGCATGGCACTGAAATGAGAGTCTTGTTTCTCGAGCCACTTGTATTATTTTCTCCCTCAGGAGCCAGAGCGCATTCACACACACACACACACACACACACACACACACACACACACACACACACACACACACACACACACACACACACACACACACCAGCCTGTCCGAACAGAATTCTGTCTCCTGTCACGCTGAGAAACACGGAATCATTCACAAATCCACAAATCCATAAAAATCTTCATTTTTGGAAGTTAGTGTCTTTTGATGTCGTTCGTGAAAAAAAAGTAAATCTTGAAGCTGCTTCCAAATGTACTGAAGCTCTGTGCAGCCATGAATGAAATTAAAAACTACATTTTAATGAATATCACATTTTTTTGTGATAAAAAAAATGTCATGTTAATACTGTACATGAACATATTGCTTTGTTAGAGGAAACAAAAAAAAATCACAATTAAGTGGAAAATATTACATTAAGGGACTTTTTTCTATTGTTTCATGAAAAAATTCACATTGTTATTGTTACAAATTATTTTATTTTGTTTTCGTTATTGTGATTCTGTTTTTATACAACAGTTCCACAAACACCGTTTATTATCACAGATTATGACTTATTTCGAGGTTTAACCAGTTATAACATTTATATTTAACCACAGTTAAAGAACCTCATGGACTTGACCTGAGACACACAAACCGCTTCGACATAGGACCTGGGATCCTGTACGTCCAGGGCTTCTGTACAAATCCAGTGGTACGTTTATTCTCAGGAAAATTTTACCACAATACAGTTTTCAAGAAAGGAGAGATTAAATTGCGCAAGCGAGGAAGAAGTGAGATATCCAGCAAGTCTGTGAAAAAGTATGAAAAAATACTCCTGGGACATAAAAAAAAAAAAAAAAAAATTAAATAAAAAATGTTCACGTTTACAGTGTGTTACATAAACACTCCCCCCTCTGTCTCCTATAAGATTTCAAACTTTCTCAACTTTTAGAAACTTGAACTAATTGGACGCATATGTAATTAATTTACACAAAGTAACAGGTTGTAAAAGTGAGAGGAACAAAACTAGTTACTATTCCTATACAAACAAGTAAAATAATAAATAAATAAATAAATAAATAAATAATGATATTTTATAATGATAAATAATGACAATTTATATTTATTTTAAAATAATATAAAGTAATACAAATTGTTTGAAAATGAGCAAAATAATCTTTCTTATTATAAGATTATAAGAAATAAAATGTAAGATTTTTAACTTGATTGTGTGTGTATATATATATATATATATATATATATATTATTTTTTTTTTTTTTTTTATTTAACACTTTAAATCATGTTAGTCCTTTTGCAAATATATTTACTTCTTTCTAGAGATAATGTTTAAAATTATTATTTAAAAATTATCTGGACATTGAACAAGACGATGTGATGACTGTTAACTGCTATTAGTGCTGCACAATTAGTTGTATATATATATATATATATATATATATATTTTTTTTTTTTTTTTTTTTATATATATATATTTTTTTTTTTTTTTTATTTTTTTTTATATATATATATATATATTTAATCTGCAATATGGACCTGTGTTACTATTTAATCATGAAATGTATTTATTTTTATTTATTTTAAAAGTAATTTGAAGTTGATAAATAAATATTGGCACTGTCCTCTTAATAAGATAATTAATTATGTTATTCTCAGAAAGTATGATGAATGCAGAACAGTACATTTAATAGTTATATATCACTGTTTAAATCACAATTGCAATAAGATAATAAGTAGAAACCCCAGACCAATTGGACCGCTTTAAAGATATTTGAGTTGTGTAAAAGCAGCAAGGTGTATAAAGACTTATTGAAGTTTGACAATAAGTCTTGTGCTGAATATTCTCTCTCTTTCTCTCTCGCTCTCACTCACTCACTACAGTGCTATTCTGTACATGGTTGTGGGAAGCCTGGAGCCTATCCCAGGGGACTCGGGGCACTAGGCGGGGGATATCCGGGATGGGGTGCCAATCCATCACACACACGCACACACATACTGTGGGAAACTTGGAAACGCCAATTGGACTGGAAAACCATCAAGCACGGGAAGAACATGCAAACTCTTGATGTTGCACCGGGCCCGCGAAAACAGGTGCGACAACTTGTTAGGCACATGTGACTGGTAGCATAGGATAAAATATTTGTGTGCGAGAAGCGCTTGCATGGAGTAGCCTGCCAGGTTGGTTATACCGGGTTGGTGTTCTTTGCCCTTGCCAACTATTGTAGAGGAGCGTGATCGGTGATTCACGTGAAATGCCAACTCTTTCAGGTAATAGCGCCTACGAAATGGCGAGAGCCTCCCAGTCTATTGCAGCATAGTTACGTTCTGCTGGTGATAGTTTCCTACTCACATACAGGAATGGGTGCAATATAGCAGACATATAACAGATTCAAAGACACAGAGATACTTCAGTAATAATTATATTGCCCCACTTTCGCCTCACAAAACTAATCCAATCCCAATATGGCTTTGATGGCTTATTTAAATGAAACCAAATTTAACAGATTCCTGTGATATTATGTTCACAGAGATGTTAGAAAAGTCTGAAAGAAAAAAAATCTCTCTCTCTCTCTCTCTCTCTCTCTCTCTCTATATATATATATATATATATATATATATATATATATATATATATATGTGTGTGTCACATGTTAAATTATTTAGACATATTTAAATCATGGAATAAAATGGATTGACTTGCCTTAATTCTAATAAAAAAGCAAACACTTTTATAGATTTCATCGCTTTTTTCAATACACTGCACATTTAGAAAGAATTCATGCTTTAAAAGTAGTAATGATGCTCAGATCATGAGCTGTAGCAGATGAGAAAGCTGCGGCGTGTTGATAAGCGTTAGCAGACGCTTTAGTCTCGCTACAGCTCCAATCTGCTTCCCAACATGCTGAGGAAACATAATGCTGCATACACACCAGAGCCCATCACACACTGGGTTTTATATATGGATCTAGCAGAATGGATAGCACGGATAGATATAGATTGCAACATGAATGTACAGTGTGCGGCGTGTGACGTGTGAAGGAGAGGCTTCTATCGTGTCCGTCAGCCACGTGTTGTATATGAACCAAAAAAAAAAAAAAAAGAAGAAAGAAAGGAAAAAAAAAAAAACTCGGCAAGTGGAACAGTTGATTCTTGAAAATTGGGTTTAATATGATGTTGGCCTTGCCTTCCTCTGGGCAGGCTTACCACAAGGTTTCGGAGTGTGTTCATGGGAATTTTTGACCATTCTTCCAGAAGCGTGTCAGACACTGATGTTGGATGAAAAGGCCTGACTAGCAGCCTCTGATCGAATTCTTCCCAATAATGTTCTATCACGGTTGAAGTCAGGACTCTGTGCAGGCCAGTCAAGTTCTTCCACACCGAACTCGCTCATCCAGATGTTTCCTTGTGCACTGGTGCATTGCCGTGTTGGAATGGGAAGGGGCCATCCCCAACCTGTTCCCACAAAGGTGAGAGCATGAAATTGTCCAAAATGTCTTATTATGCTGAAGCATGCATGAAAAGCTCCTTTTACTGGAAGTCAGGGGCCGAAAAAGCCAACTCCTGAAAAAAACGACCTCACATCAGTTCCAACATGACTGCGCACCAGTGAACAAGGCAAGGTCCATGAAGACATAGATGCAGCAAGTTTAGTGTGTAAGAACTTGACCTGACCACAACCCGATGGAATGCCTTTGGTATATGACCTCCGAGTGTCTCAGTGTCTATCATCCGGAAATCACTCATTCGATTCCCGGGTGATGCTGTAACCTCTCACAGCCGGAGGTCTAGAGAGAGCTGATTGGCCGAGCTCTCAGCAGAGGGGAGGGATGAGAGGTACTTAGTGCCTCCACATTAATAACGGCTCTAATGAGGGGCGTCGGTGAGCTCACGCAAGCGGAAGGAGCGGATAGCGCTGTCCTCCGAGTGTGTTATCCCGCCCCCAATGGTGTGTGAGCGAGCAGTTTATGTCCACAATATGTGAAATACGTGATAGTCCTCGGTTCTCCCGGCTGAGTGGTAGTAGTAGCCTTAATGTGGAGCCCCCTAGTGATGGGGAGGAATTGGACACGACTAAATTAGGGAGAAAATCGGGGGGGCGGGGGGGAACGAATACCTTTGGGATGAATTAGAGAGGAGACTGCGAGTGTCTGACCTCACGGATGCGCTTCTGGAAGAATGGACAAAAATTCTGATAGACACGTTTTTCAACCTGGTGGTAAGCTCTTCCAAGAAGAGTTGTAGCTGCAAATGGGGTGCGGCCAACATCATATTAAACCCTATGGATTAAGAATTGGATGTTATTCAATATTCATATGCATGTGAGCCAATACTTTTGGCATTGTGTGTGTGTGTGTGTGTGTGTGTGTGTGTGTGTGTGTGTGTGTGTGTGTGTGTGTTTAAGTATAAAGAATCTGACTTTTGGTAAAAAAAAAAAAAAATGTGAATGAAAGCATGGCCTTCATCTACGTATGTGCGATGAATATTTTAATAAATAAATAAATAAATAAATAAACAAACAAAAGCAAGGACGCCGCTGCGGTTGCATTGTTGCCATGATGGAAGCCTCTACTGAAACTGCATTAATTGAAATGTTACAGCCGAACTGTGGAAAAATGCAGTTTCTTACACAGCCTACAGAGATTTCTCCAGGCATAAAGTGTAAGAAGAAGAAACGAGAGGTCCCTGCTCGCTCTCTCTCGCTCTCGCTCTCTGTCATCGTTGTCGTTCCCTGTATTGTTTGCTCACTCAGAAAGAGTGCTGACTTTATTGCATAGAGGCAAATTCCCACAGGGCAAGAAAACCAAATCACAGCTGAAAGCAAGAAGAGACAGATGGGTTGTGAAGAGACACTGAAAGAAAAGAGAACTTATTAAAAGGGAAGAAAAAAAATAAATAAATAAATAAAGAGGTGTTCGAGGCTAACCAGAGCGTCCCGCAGTTCACGCAGCACGACGTCAGATAGATCCAGCCTGACCCTAATGAGTAAACCCACAGCAGGAGTCTGGGATTGACTGGGCAGGTGCGGCGAGCGCGGCACCTTCATCATCACTGCGGCGACGTGATTCATCTCTTTTACACGGAGCTCCACATACCTGGGAGGAGATGCTGCATTCTCTCTCTCTCTCTCTCTTTACTATTTCACACATTAGAGCCAGGACCTGACAGATCTGCTTCTCTTTTCACAATCATTCACATAATTTCGCATTTTTACAGAGATGAATTTCCTATTGAGGATGGAGAAATGCATTACACCACCGCTTACCCACGGGAATCTAGATTCTCTCATCGACCGAGTGATTAATTATCGATGTAGAACCCTACTTAGAAGCTAAGACCCATTAATTATTCCCTAAATCTAACTGCGTGTGTTAAGTGAGTAAGTGTGCAGCACAAACTCTAAATTTTTTAATACCTAGAATCTGTCACTATTCTCAACTTTTGTTTGTCCTTGGTGCTCTTAGGGCAATTGGCACTTGTAAAACCATTGAAGAACCCTTTTGATTAAGAGTGTGTATTAACTGGGAAAGGGTGCGTTACAAACTGCTAATTATTGCACATTATTTTCCCGATAGGTTTCAACATTTGGCTCTTGGTAACTTGGTACACTGTTGGGGGAAAAAAAAAAAAAAAAAAAAAGGGTTTTGTAATGGTTCCTGGTACCAAGGGTACTAATTGCAACCAGGGCTGATGTGTACATGTCTTTAATTCCACACACCAACCTGCCTCAGGATTAAAGGTCCCGCATTTCTCATAATGGAGACATCTTTTTTGTTTTGTTTTTTTGTTACTTGTTCTGTTTCACTCCTCTTCCGAATGATCTGATTCTGTGTCTGTGTAAATGAGCTCCTGCTGAGCCACGCCCATTCAGGGCTGAGCAACAGATCCGGGGGGCGGGGCTGTTCTTATATGAGGTCACATCTGATTAGCTCGTTTAAACCGAGGCCGATACAAAACTGGAAAAAGGACAAAAAGCAGCGATTTTGTTATTTTGTTGTTGTTGTTTCGTTTTTTGAGATTTTTGCACCACGGTGAACCTCGTAAAGCACTGAAAAAACCACCCCAGGATGTTCAGATCAACGAGGAAGAACACATTTCACACACGGAGCTATTAGTCCCCCTGTCCGGACACCTTTACTGCGTGGTGCTGCTCGACACGCTGCAAACAGGATGAATGACAGCTGGAATTTTGCGGACAGTCTTGTGCCATGTTATCAGGCCGTGACAAACAGCCGCTGTCAAAACTTTAGCAGCTGAACATACTGCCAGCTGGCAGATATATAGAGGCACACGGGTTAAACAGGGTTTGTAGCACAGAGGGCCATTTCAGACGGGACACCGCAGGATGAATCTTCTTTATGTCGCAGAAGCAACAATCAATAGCGAGACGCGCGCATTTTAATAGGAGCCCTGTCCGATAACGCGCACACATGTTACCATTATAATGAAGAAGAAGGAAAAAAAAGAAAAAAAGGACTATATCTTCTAAAATAAGACCTGGTGGGAGTCCTTGGCTCATCTCATGATTTTTACTTTATTGTTACCCAAATTATTTATGACTCATTGACGGGTCAGTAGGGATGTTGTGTAAAAGCTCAATTCTACTTGTCAGTTATTGGCGTCTTGACGAATGAGATTTTTTTTTCTTTCCGTTAACCATGTATCCAATCGGGATAAAGTCGAAAGAATCAAAAGCTCTTATAATCGCGGCCCTTCAGAAAAAAAATCAGAGCATGCCGAGCTCATAATTGGCGTTAAAAAGATTTCTGGAGTTGATTAGCGTAATCTTCTAACCTTCACCCTAGGACTAATTTACAATCCGGGTTGGCCTGGATCGAGCTCCTCCGCTGAGGTTCAACAAGACTTTGCTCCCTGTTATGAGGACATACCCCATGTTCTAAAAGCAGCGTCAATAACGCCGGCCTTCAACATGTCACCCAACGGGAATCCTCAGATCAATCAGTAGACTGGAAATTCGTTTTTTTTAATGTTTCAGAAATTATTCATGACTTACTGACGAGTCAATGGGGTGGGGTAAAGGCTAAGCACCAGATGTCAGTTATTGATGTCTCGTAGAAGGAGAACCGTTTTTATTTATTTATTTTTTTTCTCCTAGGAATCAGTAATCAAGTCATGGGTTGAGAGAAAAAGGAAACAGACAAAAAAAAAGAAGTGTTTCTATTCAATGAGGATGGGTATAGCATAGCAAGAGACAAGGAAGTCTACAAGGAAAAATGTGCATCATGGGTCTAAATCAACAAACTATAGTGTCGACTTAAAAATTTACAGGAGGCATTTTTGGGGGTTGAATTATTTCATGGAGAGGCGGTTTTGGAAAATATACAGTATATATGGATATTGGGATATATAGTTTTTCTTTGTGGTCTGATGATGTAGACAGAAGAGTATAAACTGTAGAAAAGTTCAAAAGTTGTTTCATCAGCTGGAAAATTCATCAGTGCTTACAGCTTTCTGGGATTCTCAAGGGCAAGTATTGGAACACTATCAGGAAAAAGGTTTTAAAAATCAACAGTGCTTGTTATAGAGAGATGCTCATTGAAGAGCCGAAGCCTAAACTCAAGATTAAGATCAGAGGCTTGATATCCAAGGGCGTCGTGAACTCGCGATCACGTCCGAACACTTCTGCCCAGACTGTCGACACTCTGCAAACGCAAAAAAATGGACTTTCACCTGTTCAGTCCCTAAAGACAGCGGTCCGGAAGATCGGGTACAGGAGTTTCGAATAAACGGCTATAGAAGTTTCTCTACTGCTGCTGCATTCCTTACCATCGTCCAACAGTTTTCTATAGGTTTAGGTCTGGAGTTGACCCAGATCATGGCTCCAGAAGCTCAACGCCCCTGTCAAGATGGCTTTTCACTACAGGCTGTTAGCACCACGAGTCTTGGAATACTTGGCCACAGATGTAAGTTAATGTCAACTTCTGTAGCACTGTTCACTTTATTTCTGTTCATAACATCTCATGGTGATGCTCCCATGGTAACGATAATCAGCAAGGCTAAACCTTGTTCTTTTTCACATTCTGAGGAATGCATGTGCTAGTGTACCATTGTTAATAAAGCAACAGCTAATAAAATAGAAAAAGCTAAACCAAATGGGACTTCTCAGTTCACTCTGTTTGAACTATTTTCATTTTATACTCATTGAAATTATTGATAAGCAAGCTGGACTAGAAGAAAAAAAAAAAGAAAAGAAAAAAAAACTCCTGAAGAAGACTACAATCCAGAATAGGTCCTGTTGCACATGACCCATGGACATGCATCTGAAAAACTTTGCATATCATGGAATTATATATTTTTTTCAAAAAGTTAATCTTCCTTTTATATATATATGTATAGGATGGGCCATTTCTATGGATACACCTTAATAAAATGGGAACGGTTGGTGATATTAACGTCCTGTTTGTGGCACATTAGTATATGTGAGGGGGCAAACTTTTCAAGATGGGTGGTGACCATGGTGGCCATTTGGAAGTCGGCCATCTTGGATCCAACTTTTGTTTTTTCAATAGGAAGAGGGTCATGTGACACATCAAACTTATTGGGAATTTCACAAGAAAAACAATGGTGTGCTTGGTTTTAACGTAACTTTATTCTTTCTTTAATATATCTATTCTTTACATGAAGTGAAATATTTCAAGCTTTTTTTATTTTATTTGAATCATTACAGATTACAGATAAAACATGTGGTACGTTCAATTATATACGTTATGCTCTCTTTATTGTAAATCCTTTTTGTAACAGCTCTTGGGTAATATTAAAAAAAAATGTAAATGCTGGATTTTTATGAGATTTAAGCTATAAACTTTTAAATTAAAACTAAACAATGCCCCCCAAATGAAGAAAAAAAAAAGAAGTTGTAGTGTAAGGACTGTGGTGGAGAAGAGAAATAACATTTCATTTTTTTAAAAACTTAAAATATTCACAGACAATTTGTGTACAAGAAACATGATTTTTTTTTTTATTATTATTCTAAAACTGCGTACTTAAATAACTACAATCACAACATCGGGCTGATTTATGTTGGAGGCGGATTTATAGCTTTTTAAAAAATAACAAACACCGAAACAATTTTCTCAAACTTTTTTGGCATTTGCGCTTTTTAACACCCTTGTGACTCAAAGAAAACATGCACAAAATATTCTCTATCAGTTCGCTTCATTTGCAAGAACTCATTTTTCTCAAAATGGCAAAAACAGATTTATCTTCTTTTGCTGGCAAACAGTTCGAGGGTAGATTCCGTATATAAACAGCTGGATTAACATAGATAATAGTGAAAAGACATTAAAAACAAGTAGGAAATGAAAAAAAAGGCAAAAGTCTCTACACTATTTATCGTATCCTTTGCTTTCCTACAAGTTGAAACATAATTGACACTTGCATAAGGTTGCCAGGTCAAGTTTTCTTTTCACCAGCTCTCAGAGATTATAGTCAACTGTAAAGGTTTTTCATCAAACTGGGGTTGAAAAACATTCGTCTAACCTTACACACTTGGCCTCCGAGGTATTTTAATGCATTTGTTTTATTTTATCTTATAATGCTTGCATTTTCCTATAGCACTTTTTTCTTTCAGATAATAATCTATGATTGGATTCAGAAGGTCTTAAGTGGACAAGTCCAGCTATGTAAAATCTAAACAATTCGGTGCGATGCGCAAAATCGTAACAACGCATTTCCTGTTATCCATGTCGGATGTTCTCGTCCAGCACAAACACTGCCTCTGTATTTGTATGAGGTTAAAAGTTCTATGAACCCAATATAACAGTTTTCATTCTTAGGAGGTGAGAGTAGACGGCTCTCACAGTATGAGAGCGGAAAAATCTAGGCCATGGCTAAGGTGTGAGACTTTTCTCCTGCCTGTATACTGAGAAATCTCTTTTACTGGATTTGTTCACAAGGGTGATGAATAAATCATGGTGACCTGAACTTTTTATTGGCTCCACTGATGAAGTTGTGAGAAACAGTACGAGGGCCAAATCACCAACCTGAATCGTAACCTTTTTTTTTTTTTCTATATCTAAACATTGAAATTTGTAGAAAAAGTCAATGATTTTCCTATCAATAGACTAAAGTAGATTATACACGCATTTTTCTCTTCCACCTCAGAATTTAAAACTTGAAACTCCCTTTTATTTCTCTATATAATCCCCTGCTGCATTAATGCACTTAACATCCCTTAAGATAAAAACTTATCCCAGTTTTTCACTAGTGCTTGGACACCATCAAGGTAGAAAGTTTGCTCCGTATGCTGGATCAATGAACGCACTGCCTTTCTGATGCAAACTCCAGCAGCTTCCTTTTTATATTTTTTTATTTTATATATATATATATATATATATATATATATATATATATATATATATATATATATATATATATTTTTTTTTATAACAAATTTTGTACCAACAAAAAAAAAATGCAGTGCCTAAGACTTTGGCACAGTAATGTATGTTATGTTAGTTTGTCCAATCAGTTTTAAGCTGTGAAATAAACAAACAGATAACATTTTTTGAACAGTGCAATATTCAATTGTTTTGTTAAAACATTAAAATCAAAACTGAAAGTCAACCTTGATTGCTTCATTGCAATTCCATTGCCATGGTGTCCAGAGGCAAAAAATGAAAAAATCTCTATAGTTATACATGATAGAAGAAGAGGCATTAAACAGAATACATACTGCTGAGAGACAGTGAGACAGAGAGAGAGAGAGAGAGAGAGAGAGAGAGAGAGAGAGAGAGAGAGAGCAGTTGAAGCTGTAGGGTCAGCAGGGTTATTCTCTATTTCTGTTTTGATGAAAGTGTTCCACAGGAGATGATGTTCAGATAAGAAACTTGCAAGAATGGGTTTTCACACTTGGACTGCTCAGCAGGTAGAGAAGGCAAGCACCAGATGAACAAAAAGAAGCTTTAAGAGGGCAAAGTGAAAAGAACCACATGCTAAGATGGCTGGCTCACCATGAAAAAAGTTACTGCAGAAAAACCACAAAAATATTCTTCAGCAGAACCAATATGTTTATAATATATACCATAACACATATTATACAACAGTTAGTTCTAGAAATGATATGATTGGATGAGAGTCGTTACATAAGCGGTAACAAGAATAGCACCTAACAGCACTGGGTGGTTAATGACACTGTGTGTCTCAGCGTGGGTGAGAGTAGGTCTGTACGGCCCGCAGTACTGAGATTAATTGATTCTGAATCAATTGACTCTGTACCATCTGTGTTGTTCTGGTCATCCCTAATGCGAGCTTCAAAGCGAACTAGCTTTTAGCACCAGGCTGAATCTCAAATCCCTCTCTAACCCCTCTAACCCTTTACTTGGTGTAGTGCCCTTGTTCCTCACACCAAGTAGTGCCCTTGTTCCTCACACCAAGTAGTGCCCTTGTTCCTCACAACAAATAGTGCCCTTGTTCCTCACAACAAGTAGTGCCCTTGTTGCGCACACCAAGTAGTGCCCTTGTTCCGCACACACTAAGTAGTGCCCTTGTCCCGCACACCAAGTAGTGCCCTTGTTCCTCACACCAAGTAGTGCCCTTGTTCCTCACACCAAGTAGTGCCCTTGTTCCTCACAACAAATAGTGCCCTTGTTCCTCACAACAAGTAGTGCCCTTGTTGCGCACACCAAGTAGTGCCCTTGTTCCGCACACACTAAGTAGTGCCCTTGTCCCGCACACCAAGTAGTGCCCTTGTTCCTCACACCAAGTAGTGCCCTTGTTCCTCACACCAAGTAGTGCCCTTGTTCCTCACAACAAATAGTGCCCTTGTTCCTCACAACAAGTAGTGCCCTTGTTGCGCACACCAAGTAGTGCCCTTGTTCCGCACACACTAAGTAGTGCCCTTGTCCCGCACACCAAGTAGTGCCCTTGTTCCTCACACCAAGTAGTGCCCTTGTTCCTCACACCAAGTAGTGCCCTTGTTCCTCACAACAAATAGTGCCCTTGTTCCTCACAACAAGTAGTGCCCTTGTTGCGCACACCAAGTAGTGCCCTTGTTCCGCACACACTAAGTAGTGCCCTTGTCCCGCACACCAAGTAGTGCCCTTGTTCCTCACAACAAGTAGTGCCCTTGTTCCTCACACCAAGTAGTGCCCTTGTTCCTCACACCAAGTAGTGCCCTTGGTGCGCACACTAAGTAGTGCCCTTGTTCCTCACACCAAGTAGTGCCCTTGGTGCGCACACTAAGTAGTGCCCTTGGTCCTCACACCAAGTAGTGCCCTTGTTCCTCACACCAAGTAGTGCCCTTGGTGCGCACACTAAGTAGTGCCCTTGTTCCTCACACCAAGTAGTGCCCTTGGTGCGCACACTAAGTAGTGCCCTTGGTCCTCACACCAAGTAGTGCCCTTGTTCCTCACACCAAGTAGTGCCCTTGTTCCTCACACCAAATAGTGCCCTTGTTCTGCACACCAAGTAATGCCCTTGTTCCTCGCACCAAGTAGTGCCCTTGTTCCTCGCACCATCCTGGAACCCAGAAGTTAACAGAGCTTATACTCTAAAGCAGAATAAGTAACAGTAAGAATTTAAAACTACGTTCACCCCTATTAAATAAACTGTTTGTCTCTGTCGGTCGCCAGCTCTGCCAGTTGCGGTTAGTTAATAACTGGTTAAATAAAGAAACAAATCATAATTTGTCGATAATAAGTAGTTGATTAGAAAACTTTTGTTTGTATAGTGTTATGCTATGAAAACTGCTGCAAAAACATCTTTAAGTGGAATAAATATGTGGAAGGTTTGCTATTCATCATGGCGGCACTAAGGCGAGTGCAGAACACATTGTGCGTGTGTGTACACGACTATAATGCAAATAGCTTGACTGTTACATCCAACTTTGCTTTGATGGATTCAAATAAGACCTGAAATTGCATCACTTGGTTTAGACGAGGAGCTCATTTCAGAGATTTTATATATGATGTTGCAGGTGATGCTGACTTTAAAAAAAAAAGAATTTATAATAAAGATGTGGTAATTGACTGTGCTTGTAAGAGTGTATGCCAAGCACGATGTGAGGCTGTCTCCACCACTCGAGAAAAAGGGAGTTGAAGTCCGTTTGGAGGATGAGTGTGTCTGGGGGGGAATCAGTGAGAGAGGAGACTGGTAAAATGGCAGAGGTGGCGTGGAGATGAAAATTGATTTATTGCTGCAGTGATGAGGAGCGGCGTGCCTGACGCTCTGGGGAAGTGGACTGCAGCAACATAAAACAGTGCTTTTGATAGTAATTGCTGTGGGGGTCTCGCAAGGCCCGCTAACATCACGCCACGCTGAAATTTATGCATTCCTGATGCAGAAAACCCATCTATTTTTTCCCCCGCCTCTGTTGAGTTGTTGGAGATCTCTGCCGGGGAGCAGATAGCAGGCCGCAGCTCCTTCTGAATTCTGCAAGAAAAAGATTTTTTTTTTTTTTTTTTTTGCGATTTACAGATAAGATCACATCAGGTGCAAGTCAGTCCTGGGAATAACAGTCTAAACTTTTCCCATCCAGGCCGCTCACCAAGGCACCCAACGCAACCCTGACCGCGATGAAGGAGCAGTTGCTCAGGTGCTGAACTTTTTATCCCAAGCACGTACAATATTCCCACTCTGTGCACAAAGGTTGTGAGGTTCCACCACCATCAACATGATAAAGCACTTACTGAAGAAGTGGAAACTGAATTCCTGAACACATCTGGTGTCCAGTGTTTGTGGGATAGATTCGAGATCTACCTCAACGCCAACAGGGATAAAGTGCTTACTGAAGAAACTGTCTATAGTTTCTACAAAAAAAAAAAAAAAAAAAAAAACACAATTTACTCGAGTAAAACTGTTTTTTTTTTAACAAACTTTTCAAATTGTCTGCACGCTAAGGCTAACCATGAGTGTGTCAAATTATACTATAAGCAGGGCAATAACTCATAACGCTTTATTCCTTGTGTACAGAACAATGTTTACACTATTTGATATTCATACAGCTAACAAGATAAACAACTCCCGCTGAGTTCATTAATAAGTGGATGTTGGTCCAACGTCTTTAAACTTCTAAAATGTCTGATAGTGTTGTTAAAGTGATTTAGGAGTTATTTTATGAGGCAGTGTTCCTGACTCTGGAGTAAATTACGAAGCGTTCACTGTAGCTGAGCAGGACAGAAGTCGATACCTCTGATGGAGATGATATCCGTTCAGCTGTGGCTTCTGTCCAGAAACCTCTTTTTTTTTCCTTCAGAACTGCCTTAATTCTTCATGGCAGAGATTCAACAAGGTGCTGGAAATGTTCCTTAGAGATTTTCGTCCACATTGACATGATTGCATCACGCAGTCACTGCAGATTTGTCGGATGCTGATGTGATATGAATCTCCTGTTCCATCACGTTCCACCATGGTCCCCTACTGGATTGAGATCGGGTGACTGTAGAATTGTTTATTACAGTGACCCCATTGTCATGTCCAAGAAACCAGTTTGAGATGATTTTATCTCATCTTTGGTCAAAGGCAGCAACAAGTCTCGGGTAGACTGTGGCATTTAAACCATGCTTGGTTGGTATTAAGGGGGCCCAAAGTGTGCCAAGGCATTTTCACCCAGAGAACTGATGCAATGTTTTTCAGAACATTCTTTGTAAACCCTAGAGATGGTTGTGTGTGAAAATCCCAGTGAATCAGCAGGTTGGGAAATACCCAGTCCAGCCCGCCTGGCACCAACAACCATGTCACCTAAATGCCTTTCTTCCCCATTCTGATGCTCAGTTTGAACTTCAACAGATTGTCTTGACCATCTCTATATGACTAAACGAGATGCGATTATGCTGTTGTGAAGTCGTGCTGATTAGATGGGTACAGGTGTACCTAATTCACATATAAATAAATTCAACCTAATTACTTGTCCAATTAGCCTATTTTTCATGACTTACAGTATTATAAAACCATTTCAGCCACGCAAACAAACAAGGCTCATATTTCCTGCCTTGTAATTTGCCTTGAGGATGCCTGCTTGGTCGGGACATGAATTCTAAGAAATATAAACTTTCGAAAGACTGTTGGGATTTATCAGTGTAAGACGAATTTCTAGAAATACTTGTTCGGCGAAGAGGAACAAAACGCAACCTTAGGCATTGTGGGTTTAAAAAAAATGCCAAAAAAGACTTGAGGAACTTGAGCATTAATGCAGTGCGGCTTCGTGGTTTGGAAATAAAAATCAGATCAGGCTAAGAATGCAATGTCGTGATGCTGGTTTTATTACCAGGGAGCACTTTAATCTGGCACCACTCCTGACTCAGATCTAATCCTCCTCTAGTGGAAGCTCTAGATTACAGAGTTTTAAAAAAATATAATGAACCTCTGTTTTATTTATTTATTTATTTATTTATTTATTTTTCAGTTCAAATATATTGAATATAGGATACATGGCTATCCAATAAGTGGGAATTGTTTAATATGTTATTTCAATATTATTATGATTTTTTTTTTCCCCCTTTCCCGAGGCGTCGCTGTTGCGGTTATAACATTGATTATCATAGTTCCTCTGTTGGCCATTAGAGGCGCTCTCTGTACCAATCAGTGTTGCCAGGTTGTTATTTTGTGTCTCTCCAATACAGTTTTTTGGTGTCACAGTTTAACAGCCTGGGTCTGCGTCTGGAACCTGTCCGGTTGTTCATAGTAGACATACTCTGTCATCACATGTCACAGAAAACTGACCCTGGATCTGTGGTAAATGAGCTATTCCACATCTCTGATGAGATCTCGTGAAGCAGCTGTTGTCACATCCTACTGTATCTAGCTAGCAGTGCACAGTGCAGGATGATAATCAGTCCTCGAACACAACTGATTGAATAGTCGGAGTCCGTTGCAGATTGTTTGGTATGTGTAGTTATATACTACAACTCAGTTCTGAGAGTGCTGAAATCAGAATTTTTGAAGGGTGTCCCAAAATAGGATTATCTTGGCTTCGCCGTGTAATTATTTCATTTTGATTCCCAGGCAACACTTGTACAGCTTCCCATTCAGCAGGGCAGCGGCTCCAGCGGTTCTCACGTGCCTGGAATGTTCACTGATCCACCTCTTTGTTTCCGAAGTTTTAACATCTTTACTCTTTACTTTTGTTCACCTGCTTTTCAGGGTATTCAAAATTCAGTTTGGATTTAAACTCAAGTGCTATTTTCACAGAAATGAATTGGAATCGACGATGCGCCATTTTTTTTTTTTTTTTTTTTGCGTTTTTTTGTGCATTCATGTCATGTGACGTGAACTGATTACAAAACAGTGGGACAGGAAAGGACGTTTCATTGAACACCAAGTAGGTTATTTCATATATACTGTTTTATAAGGCTAGTGTAAAAACAGGTGACACGGTGGCTAAGCACTTTTATTTACAGTAGATCAGTGACTTCACTGATCAGTTAAGTTTGTCTTTTATACTTTTCATTTCGCTGTTGAAATGGAGGTGTGTGCATTTTCCTTTCTTAAGACACATGGCAGCTATAGCACGCTAAACGCTAAATAGCATTGCTAAATTTGGATGTATTTAGCATCTTTAAGTGCTAGGTCATTGTTTAAGCTCTCCGCACTTTGCAGTTCTTTCTGCAGTGGTTCGAACAGCGCCACCTGCAGGACCGGTGCACACACGCGGTACGGTCAGACAGCACACGAGCTCATGAGCTCATAAAGGTGGCTTTATCTCTGCAGACGTAATTACTCTGAGACATTTCGACTCTGACGGTATCCGGTTTGCTGACAGGAGCTCGAGTTATCCTTTGAGTCTCAGAGAGGATTTTTTTTTCTTTCTTTTTTCTTTCCTTGTCACTGTGGCCTTTTGGCTAAATCTTAATCTACAGCCGGATTCCCGATAAGCCGCTTGCTCTCTGGTGGCAGCCACCGGTGGTCACTCGGAGTTGCCCGAGGCACTTTTGACCACTCGATGAACAATCGATCCGGGGTTGTGTAATTAATAGAACGTGAGGCTGCTGAGAAACGCCTTATTAAACCGAACTTAATTCTGGTGTGTGGAAACCTAATGAAAATTTACAACAGCGGGTCTCAGCACCAGGAAGCAAATCGATTTTCATTTGTAAATGTTAAACTTGAAATGTTGAAAAATTTATGACCTGCGGCGTTCTTTCTTTAAAGCAAAGAACTGTTGAATTATGCATTCTAATTAAAACAACAACAAAAAAAAAACCTGTAAGGAGATAATTATTTAACACAAAGTTACTGAAGTCGATTTTTTTTTTTCTATAACTGTTTATTTTCTATTATAAAGTGTTTTTTTATTCCGATGCTTGTGTTTAAAGAACAAGACAATTGTAAACTCTTTGTCTTTGGAGATAAAAAAAAAAAAAAAAGAAAAAAAAAGAAAGAAAAACAGATTTAAAACAAAATCAGAACAAAAGAATCAGCATGACTTGAGTGTGATCATGTGACCAGGTCAGGTGGTTTAGTTGAAATGAAATCCAAACCGCATGTATCGTGAAGCTTCATCTCGGCCTGTTACAAAGCTCTGACACTGGAGAATGTGAAATAAACTTCTCCTTACTTCAAGAGTAATAAACAAACTCTTTATGTTACTATAGAAACAATAACATGATGAGAAGACATCAGAGCAGATCTAATTAGCTCGAGCTAAAGAGCTAGCTGGTGGAGAAGTTATTTGGCGAACATGTTTGTTCTTTGTTCTGATTAGATAAGAAAAGAGGGAGGGGGGGGGGGAAAGGAAGTTGTATAAAGCATGACGAGCGAGGCAGAGCTGGAGCAAAAAGTGCACAGTTGCCAGGCAACAGCAGCCCTAACGAACTAGGTGGCGACAGTGCAGCGGCTGAGTTAATGGGGACGTGCAACAAGATTTCAACAACAACAAAAAAATTTCCGATCTAACAAACGAGTCTGATCACATCTCTGTGAGACTTGGCCGTTTTATTTTCATAACCCTCATCCCACCTTCGTGTCACACAGAACCTTGAACAAGGACACAGATGTTCTCAGTTCTCAGGTTTGACTTGATGAGAAAATGGTTTAAAATTCCTGAGCAGAAGCGTGATGTTTAACGTCTTCTGGATCGGTTTTGCACTGCGTCATGCGTGATGTTTATGCATGGTTGGTGTCGCTCCTCCACCCCGTCCTGTCTTTAGATTAATGTCTCCATCTAGTGCCAGCTGCTCAAAGCACCCTACAGAGGCCCTCCTCAGCTTTACCTTCCTAAACACAGAAGCTCCTCAGTGTTCTTTACCTTCCTAAACCGCCTTCTTTTGTAAATCAGACACATCAGGAAGATGCACTTTTCACCACAGATAAAGGGCACGTGTGACATGAACACGGCATATTTACAGCAACACAGCGCGAGAAATCGGAGATTTATATTCACACTACCTCTTAAGTGTCCTTCTCTGGCCTTTTCACGCTCGGGTCAGACTCTCGGGCCGTTCGCACATTCCGGTCTCGTCGTCGACAGCTCATCCTCGCTCCCTAAAGGCGACTTGATCTCTACTGACATTTTCAGTGGCTTATCTCCGCACTTTACCTTGACTGCAGCCGGGAGCTGAGCGCAATTATACATTTGCTTCGACACACTGTGGATCTGGGGGCTGCTGAAACACAAGAGGCGCGGCTCTTTTGCAGGCTTCCCAACAAAAACTTTTTAATACATGCTACATAAGACTCG